>JAZKLR010000573.1:0-385161 GCA_037103525.1 Ganaspis brasiliensis
GACTGGCAGCATTTTTCGTTTATTAAAAAAGATATATTTTTACTGGCGTGTTTAAAAAAGTTTGGAAAAGCCCGAAACACCTGTCAGTAATATACACAGAAATTCATTTTATTCACAACTTAAACAGTAAAATAATAAAGTGTAACATAATTATTATTACAAATCCACCGTTGAATATTATTGTCTAACATCTTTTTAAAGCAAATTTTAAAATTATCAATCAATATTAAATAATTTCTTTTTTCACTTAATATCTCGTACATTTTCAAAGGAATTAAATTAGTTAAATTTTTTTTATTAGTTTTAAGTGCACCACCACGCGCGCTCTAACTGCGCGACACCTCGCCACGCCGCGGCAAATGCATGGGTACTAAATCATACTTTAGACACTAGAGGGTTAAAAATATAATTATTATTTATTTTTTATTAATCTTATATAAATTATTATTAATTTGTTTATTATTAACCATGATTTTGATTAATTTTATAATTTAAAAATTTACTTTAAAATATTAAATTTAACAAATGAATAATGTGGTCTTTGGCTCTTATAACCCAAGATTTCTCATGTAAAAAATATTTAAGCGGCTTTAATAAAATACTCATTCTTTATAAATATAGGCTTTCTGAAAATTTGTTCATTTGTGTTACACGATGTTTCTCAAATCATAAAAAAATGAAAAATTCTATGTTTTAATCTAAAAAATCGATTTTCTCTAAAACGGTTAGATAAAAGATTTTTGATTTTGTTATAAAATACGCAGAAAAGTATCCGAATTCAAAATATTGATAAAATTTTATAGTGACAGCACTTTTTATTTAAAATATGTTAAGGACCTCCTTGGAATAATAATATAAGTAAAATATTTAAAAATATAATTATTTATTATGAAATATATAGAAAAAATAACAATGAAATAAAATTGTTTTTTTATTATTTTTTAAACTTTTTTTACCGTTAGGTAGTATACTTTAAGACAAATCATTTCGCTATCGGAAAAACCAACATTGGTTTCCATGTAAAAACCACCCGAACCTAGACCCGAACAGCACAGGATGTTTCATCAACATTGGCAAGGTTGGTAAAACATCCGGTGCTGTTCGGGCAATGTCGGTTTCCACTTTGGAATTCACATTGAATCTCATGTGAAAACCACGATGGATTTTTGGACAAGATTTGATGTGAGAATCTAAAATAAATGCATTCCATTATTGGTTTCTATGTACAAAGCGTTATGAAATCCTTGATAAGGTCTTTGATGGAATGAAAATTTGAAAAATTTTGAAAAATGAATTTTTTTTATGTTTCAAAAACTGTAAGAGATACACAAAATCTGACAAAATTTTGGGGTCAAAATATAAATGAAAAATATTTAGTGAACAAAAATATTACAAGGTTAAAATTAAAATTATAATTCAAAATTTCAGATTTTGCAAAATTTAAAGATTAAAAAATTTTTTTTTTCTTACTGAAAATCTTATTTGGGATTCTTTGCAGGATTTCATCAATGGATTTCATGCCGGTTTCTACAAGGAAACCCATAATGGAATCCATATGGATTCTTACACCAAATCTTGTCCGAAAATCTACCGTGGTTTTCACATGAGATCCAATGTGAATTCCAATGTGGAAACCAACATTCGTTTTTACATGGAAATCAACTTTCTTTTTTCCGATAGGGTTGACAATTTAAATCGAAAATCGAGTGATTTAAACAAAAGTTATAGTTTTTCAAACAAAAAATTAAAATTCAAAGTCCTGTATCTCCTCCATTTTTAAAAATTTTGAAAAAGTACTTGGTATCAATTATCCTTACTACAATAGGGTGAGTGAGGGTATTTCTGGGAGTGCCCCGATTACGGGAATTTTTAAAGAAACCTTTAATATTAATTATTTATGAGGATAAACCTTTTCACAAATCTATATATATACATATAATTATTTTATACTTATTCGAATGCAACTGTCAATATAGATTCGTATCCAGACTTTTATTAATTTTTTTATTTAAGTTTAAATTATTGCCGATCCCGGTAATTGAAACATATACTCATATACATCCGCTTCTATTCCAGGGAGAACATAACCTCTATTTACACGTCATTATCATCCTAGTAATACATTTCCAGTAATTAGTGCATGTTCCCAGTAACTCATACATTAGAAATTATTTTTATATTGTTATTTTTTAATGTATTCAACCCTAAAATATTAGTTGTTTAATATATTTTATGAATTTTATACTATTTAACTTTTATCTAAAAAGTAGGATACCAAATTTTGTTAATTTGAACGCCTGAAAGAGGTTCCAAAGTTAAGCTGCACTGAAAAAATCCCAGTAATACCCACACTTACACTAGTATTAGTTAAGTCAACTTATAGCCGAATCCCATTCCATCAAAAAAATCTTGTTTTTAATTTCCATTAATTTTAGAAATTAAGAGGAAATTAATAAAATTGATACAACCTAATAGGTTGATTAAATACCTTTCTATTTATTGGAATTTAAAATTAATTTTAAAATTAGGTTTTGGTAATATAGAACATATAACTATTATAATTTAATCAGTTAAATTGAATTTTTGAATATTGAATTTAATTTCTAATTATCAAGATAAGTTTTAAAAAAATTCTATTCAATTTACGATTCAAAACTTAATTTAAAAACATTTTTTTTTTATTAAATTGATAAGTAATTCCTATTATTTAATTGGATTATTATCGTTGGATTATAATAACCCATTTTAATTTCAGTTTATTTTTTAAATCTAAAAAAAAAATAATATTAGTTGATATAGACAATTTAATTACTTTAATTAAATTTAAATTTATTAATTTTCATTTCAAAATTTAATTGCAATTAAAAAAAAATTATATTTAATTTAAGACTTAAAGTCTGATTAATAAAACATTTTGTAAGTTAAAGCATATCAGTCCCGTGCAGAAATTCTAGTTCGGGCATCATAAGGTTCGGATAAGGTTGCCTTATTATTGTCAGGGACCCTTTAAGGAAAACCTATGCGGACCATATACTATTTGTCCCGCAGCAGACTATCCGTTCCCTATTAAGGCCCCGGATCTGGTAAACCTATTTATACCCTAAATATTATTTAAGCTCACAATAGGTCCGCATTAGGGCCCTTTTAATTTTTTGAATAAAATATCATTATAAATTAAAATCTAAGTTTAAAAATAAAACAAAATAAATATTAAACTTTAAACAGAATTTGTTTCCTCAATTCACGTACAAGAAGATACTTCTTTTATTTTCTTTATCATTATATTTGTATTTTGTCATTTTTATAACCCCTTTATTTTATTTATTTATTTAAATAATTCTTATTTTATATACAGGCCATTCTATTTCAAACCGTTGCACCTACAAAAGACGATCGCAAAAAAGCTTATTTTTAAATAATATTAATTTAATGAAAATTAATACATTGAGAATATGTTATGCACTATTTTGAAAAAGAATTTAATGCTCTTTCGATTGGTCTTCAAGTTTTTAAAAAGTTTTCTCAATTTCATAAAGAAATTCTTATTTAAAATTTAAAATTCTTGATATCTCAAAACACCCCTACTCAAATTTTCTTGATACCTATGTGAAAAGAAAGCTAAAGTTTTATAGTTTCTAATCCCTTTGAATTTATTATGGACATTTTAGAGGATTTATGGATTAATGTAATAGAAAAATGTGTGTTTTTGAAAAATCTGACATAAAGTACAGTTGAATTTACCTAAGCCAGAGTTGAATTTGGTTGTCTTTTGTTTTTAAATTTTGAAAGAAAATACAATTATTAAAAAGAGTTTTCAGAAAAGAATAATTATTCGTTATATTAGTAGTATAGAATATACTTTAAAGTGATTCTAACAAATGAATTTCCAAGTTATTTTTCAAAAAAGAAAATAAATTACAAGAAAAATACATTTTGTACATTTTTTCAAAATTAAAAACAAAATACAACGAATCTGGCTTATGTAAATTCAACTTTCCTTTATGTCAGATTTTTCAAAAACACACATTTTATATTATTTTTATCCATAAATCCTCTAAAATGTCCATAATAAATTCAAAGGGATTAGAAACTATAAAACCTTAGCTTTCTTTTCACATAGGTTTTAAGAAAATTTAAGTAGGGGTGTTTTGAGATATCAAGAATTTTAGATTTCAAACAAGAATTTCTTTATGAAATTGAGAAAACTTTTTAAAAACTTAAAGATCAATCGAAAGAGCATTAAATTCTTTTTTACCCCACAGGCACAAACATGGCGCTTTTAGATGCCTGTAAGCAGGGTCTAAACGCATTCATTTGTTCGACCGGGTAAAAATGGCTTCCATTTTTTCCCTAGGGAAAAAATGAACAGCTGATCCATGCATTTTTTCCACCACAGGGCAAAAATGGCCGCCTTTTTTATACGGTCAAACAAGTGAATGCATTTAGACCCTAACCTACAAACATTTAAAAGCACCAAGTTTGTGCCTTTGGAATAAAAAGTATCGTAATAAAAAGTATACGACTGTCACTCGTACACAAACATCAGCGTAAACAAATGGCTGCCTTTAACCCCTTGTTGCTTAATATAATATTTTAAAATAGTGCATAACAGAATTATTATCAATGCATTAGTTTTCATTAGATTGATATTATTTAAAAATAAGCTATTTTGAGATCGTCTTTTGTAGGTGCAACGGTTTGAAATAGAATGGCACATACATACTTACATTTAATTAACAACTATTATAGCTGAGTAAATAAATTACACAGCCACACAAAAAAAATAAAGTTCCCTGACCTGGGTAAGAGACACACATTTTTCTATGTATTTTGATGCGCTAAATCCGAATCCGTCCTCAGAATTGGTTCATCAGATCAAGTTTTGACCCTAACCTCAAAATTAATAAAATGACACTTTTTGAACATTAGAATTTGAACTCGACTTAACTTTAATACATGCCTAGGACCAATAGAAAGCTTGAATTATTACCTTTAAAACGCTTTTTTAGAAATTGTTCTACGATGATTTTTAACGAAGTTATGATGTTTTACTTAGAATCATTTTTATTCCTTTGCACAATAACACATCAATAATTGATGTGTTTTTAACATATGGAAAAAAGTCATATTTTAAGTAAAACATCATAACTTCGTGAAAAATCATCGTAGAATAATTTCTAAAAAGGCATTTTAAAGGTAATAATTCAAGCTTTCTATTGGTCCTAGGCATGTATTAAAGTTAAGTCGAGTTCAAATTCTAATGTTCAAAAAGTATCATTTTATTAATTTTGAGGTTAGGGTCAAAACTTGATCTGATGGACCAATTCTGAGGACGGATTCGGATTCAGCGCATCAAAATACATAGAAAAATGTGTGTCTCTTACCCAGGTCAGGGAACTTTATTTTTTTTGTGTGACTGTGTTATGAAATAAAAATTTTGGAGTCCAGTGGGATTGAACCCGCGACCGCACGACCCCGAGTGGAACACGCTATCCACTCTAACACGACAGGCTTGATAACCAAAACGCAAAAACACTTATTTAAGCTGTAGGTAGCAAGATATTCTTGGATTAAGAACAACCGTGTTGTATTAAGTAAAAAATTATTCAAGGCAAATAAATAAAATTATTTTGTACAAGAAAAAAAAATTCTCGAAACATTTATAGAAATATGTTAAAGCACATCTGGCGATCACATACGGACCCGATCAGAAACGTAAAAAAGGACCGTATTTTCATACTAGATTTTGCCCTGATTAATAATTAAGGCAACCTAATTGGGAAATTATAGGGTCCATATAAAGCTAGAGGAAAATTATAATAATAGGGGAACCTTATAGGGACCTTTTAAGAGCCATATTAATAACAAAGCTATTTAAGGTAGTTTCTTCACGGGGTATTTGTGAATAATAAAGCAAGCAAAATGTTCAGTTTAAAATAATTTTTATTTTTTAAAAAGACACCTATAAATTTATAAAACATTTAAATACTTACCAAAACGAAACAAAATGAGGTTATTTTAATTATTAACAGTGCATATTTTATTTTAAATTGCCTAAGTATAAAAGTGTAATTCAAATTTACGCGCCAATAAAAGTGTGCGCATACACATGTGCGCCGTTGTATATAATGTTTTAAAAATTAATTAACTTTTATAATTTTTACTACCAAACACTAAAAGTTGAATAATAAACATTACCAAACGACCACCAATTGATTGTAACAAGGATTTTTAAATGGGTTTTAGGTAAAATGTATTTTAGGTTAAAAGGAATTTAGGTTGATTGCGTTTGAGGTTAAATGGGGTTTAGGCAAAAAGCATTTCAGTTTAAGTAGGATTTAGACTGAGTGCATTTGAGGTTAAATGGATTTTAGGCTGAATACATTTTCGGGTAAATAAGTCTTACGCTGCATGCACGACAGGTTAAATGAGAATTGGCCTTAGAGGTATAATGACATTTAAGCTATATGCATTTTAGTTTAATGGAATTTAGGCATCAAATTCATTATAGGTTAAATAGCACGTAGGATGAATACATTTTAGGTTAAATCGATTTTAGGCTGAAAGCATTTCAGGTAAAATGGGTTATAAATCCCCTGGTCCCCTGGGAGCTTCATTGTAACCGATTTTTGTAATTTGAGGTTATAATGCCAAGAATGTTCACCGGAAATGACATGGACATAAATTGGACCCTTAAGACATTTGTGGTACTCGATTTTTGAAATTTGATGTTAAGGTACCAAAAATGTTGATAGAAGTGACGTGGACATCAGTTAGGCGCTTCAGACCATTATGGTACCCAATTTTTAATATTTAAGATTATGTTACCAAAAAAGTTGACCAGATATGACATGGACATCATTTGAGCAATTGTGACCTTTATGGTACTCGATTTTCGAATTTTGGAGTTATGGTACAAAAAATGTTGACCAGAAGTGACATGAACATCAGATGGGCACTTGGGACCTTTGTAGTACCCGATTTTTAGAATTTGAGGTTATAATACCAAAAATGTTGATCGAAAGTGACGTGTACCTCAGTTTGGCATTTAGGACCTTTCCGGTACCCAATTTTTGAAATTTGAGGTTATGGTACCAAAAAAGTTGACCAGATATGATATGGACATCATTTGAGCAATTGTGACCTTTATGGTACTCGATTTTCTAATTTTGAAGTTATGGTACCAAAAATGTTGACCAGCAGTGACATGAACATCAGATGGTCACTTGGAACGTTTGTGGTACCTGATTTTTAGAATTTGAGGTTATGGTGCCAAAAATGTTGATAGAAGTGACGTGGACATCAGTTAGGCGCTTTAGACCATTATGGTACCCAATTTTTAATATTTGAGATTATGTTACCAAAAAAGTTGACCAGATATGACATGGACATCATTTGAGCAATTGTGACCTTTATGGTACTCGATTTTCGAATTTTGGAGTTATAGTACCAAAAATGTTGACCAGAAGTGACATGAACATCAGATGAACACTTGGGACCTTTGTAGTACCCGATTTTTAGAATTTGAGGTTATAATACCAAAAATGTTGATCGAAAGTGACGTGTACCTCAGTTTGGCATTTAGGACCTTTCCGGTACCCAATCTTTGAAATTTGAGGTTATGGTACTAAAAAAGTTGACCAGATATGACATGGACATCATTTGAGCAATTGTGACCTTTATGGTAATCGATTTTCGAATTTTGAAGTTATGGTACCAAAAATGTTGACCAGCAGTGACATGAACATCAGATGGGCACTTTGAACGTTTGTGGTACCCGATTTTTAGAATTTGAGGTTATGGTACCAAAAATGTTGATCGAAAGTGCCGTGTACCTCAGTTTGGCATTTAGGACCTTTCCGGTACCCAATTTTTGAAATTTGAGGTTATAATACCAAAAGTGTTGAACGGAAGGGACGTGAAAATCACTTGGGCACTTGGGACCCTTATGGTACTCGAATTTACGAATTTTGAGGTTATGGGACCAAAAATGTTGACCGGAAGTAAACTGGACATCAGTTGAACACTTGTGACCTTTATGGTATTCGATTTTTGAAATTTGAGGTTATGGTTCCAAAAAATGTTGACCAGAAGTGACATGAACACCAGATGGGCACTTGGGACCTTTGTGGTACCCGATTTTTGGAATTTGAGGTTATGGTACCAAAAATGTTGTCCGGATGTGTTGTGTACCTCAGTTTGGCATTTGGGACCTTTGTGGTACCCAATTTTTGGAATTTGAGGTTATAGTACCAAAAATGTTGTCCGGATGTGTTGTGTACCTCAGTTTGGCATTTGGGACCTTTATGGTACCCGATTTTTGAAATTTGAGGTTATGGTATCGATAATGTTGACCGGATATGACATGGACACCAGTTGGGCACTTGTTACCTTTATGGAACTCGATTTTTGAAATTTGAGATTATGGTACCAAAAATGTTGACCGGCAGTGACATGAACATCAGAAGGGCACTTAAGGCCTTTGTGGTACCCGATTTTTAAAATTTAAGGTTATGGTACCAAAAAAGTTGACCCAAAGTGACGTGTACCTCAGTTTGGCATTTGGGACCTTTATAGTACCCGATTTTTTAAATTTAAGGTTATGGTACCGATAAATTTGACCAGATATGACATGGACACCAGTTGGGCACTTGTGACCTTTATGGTACTCGGTTTTTGAGATTTGAGGTTATGGTACCAAAAATGTTGACCAGAAGTGACATAAACATCAGATGGGCACTTGGGACCTTTGTTGTACACGATTTTTAGAATTTGTGGTTATGGTACCAAAAATGTTGACCGAAAGTAAAGTTGACATCAGTTTGGCATTTGGGACCTGTCCGGTACCCAATTTTTGAAATTTGAGGTTATGGTACCAAAAATGTTGACCGGAAGTAAAGTGGACATTAGTTGGGCACTTGTGACATTTATGGAATTCGGCTTTTGAAATTTAAAGTTATGGTACCAGAAATGTTGACTGGAAGTAAAGTGGACATCAGTTAAACACTTGTGACCTTTATGGTTTTCGATTTTTAAAATTTGAGGTTATGGTACCAAAAATGTTGACCGGCAGTGACATGAACATCGGATGAGCACTTAGGGCCTTTGTGGTACTTTTTTTTTTTAATTTAAGGTTATGGTACCAAAAAAGTTGACCGAAAGTGACGTGTACTTCAGTTTAGCATTTGGGACCTTTATAGTACCCGATTTTTTAAATTTGAGGTTATGGTACCGACAAATTTGACCGGATATGACATGGACACCAGTTGGGCACTTGGGACCTTTGTGGTACCCGATTTTTGGAATTTTAGGTTATGGTACGAAAGTGGACATCGGATTCATTTTTGGTGATGTATGTGGAGTCTGTTTATGCAAAAAAAAAAAATTATGCATAAATTATGCATAAACTATGCATATTGACTATGCATAACTTATGCATAATGACTATGCAAAAATTATGCGTAATTTTTCTACCTGGGCACCAATCAACTTGAATTTCTACAACTTTCAGCAATGTAATATTATATTTTTTAGTAAATGTACATTCAGGTTTGTGAATGTACTACTTTGGTAGTAGGTAATAAAAGCACCAAACTTCATAGTATTAAATTCACTAGTAACTGTAAAATTACAAAAGCACTTAAAAATACCGTTTATAATCTCAATTTTATTATCTTGACGAAAAATATTACAGTTTGATGTATTCATCCATAATACTCTTATGTAAAATTCCTAGCAAAAATAAATAATTAGAAACCTAATTGTGCTGCGTCTTAAAGTAGTTTCTCATTTCAGTTGTTAAGATATTTTTTCAAAACGAATTGGTTATATGTGGCTATTTTGTCTGTCTATGGGCATTTGTTTATAAAAAGAAATTCAACTTTGTTTGAATTCATAAATTAACATTTTGTTTCTCCCTTTTGTCGCGAAGAAACAACAGAATCTTACGAAAATTTTCGTAAGATTGAGGTTAAGTTCAGGTGCAGTGCCAAAGTTTAAAACGATAAATACAAAATTTTGTAAAATTATGCATGTTATTTATTTTACATTGCTTTATTATAATTTCACAATAAAACTCCTAATTCATTTTTATATTAGAATTTCTAAAACTTATATTTATTTTAAAACCGGCAAATTTTCTATTCTGTAATTTTACATAAGATAACCATAGTGGTAAAATTACAGAATCATTTTTTTCAGTGTACTTAATGCATTTGTCTTTCTCGCCTGCACAGTGTCTACAGAAAACCGCTAAGTAATTTTTTATAAAGGGTATTACAGTGATATTAATGTAATATTACAAGTAATATTGAGGTAATATTACAGTGATATTAAGGTAAAATTACAAATATTGATTTATTCATTTCAATATTTATTTTACATTAAATAAAATATTTTAAAAAAATTGGGCTCACACGGGCGAACACGCAAGGTTCGACACGACGTGAGTACGCCTTGTACCTCTCGGCCATCTAGCTCTTGGAATGCATTTCAGAAAGTGTTCATGTATTACCTTAAACTCTCTTTGGTAAAATATAAAGAACACTTTCTGAAATACATTACAAGAGCTAGATGGGCGAGAGGTACAAGGCGTATTCACGTCATGTCGAACCTTGCGTGTTCGAATCTAGTGTAAGCCTAATTTTTTAAAAATATTTTATTTAATGTAAAATAAATATTAAAATAAATAAATAAATATCTATAATATTAACTCAATTTTACTTATATTACATCAATATAACTGTAATATTACTTATAACATTACCTTAAAGCGGACATTTCAATATCACGTCAATATCACTGTAATATTCCTAATATTACAATATGATGTCACTGTGTTATTACAATATTATAATTTGCCAGGAGATTTTCAAAATTTAAAAAATATGGGGGAGTGTCACTTCCTCAAGTAGTGGGGTTCATAAGGTTACATTTGATTGGTCAACAGGGGTTTGTAAAAGTACATTTCAGTATGGGAGTTAGGATATTCTTTTTAATAAATTCAGTTTTCTATTTTAGATTAACAAAAAAAAAAATATTATTATTATAATTATTATTATTATTAAAAAACTATTATAACATACAGATTAAAATAACTAATACTCTTCTGTGCTGAATCACATTTCAGTTAACAAAAATTGGAAAAAACCCGATAATAAATTATTTAAATTTCTTACAAATTTTAGAAAATTTAAAAGAATTTCAAATAATTTATTTATTTGTTTGTCATAAACGCATGGGTCAGGTTTTTAACTGGACCCCACTAGAAAAATAAATGTTCCTCTATTTTTCTGAAGGAATTCAGCCAAACATTACAATATTATAATTTGCCAGGAGAATTTCAAAATTTAGAAAATCTAGAAGCGTGTGACTTCTTTAAGGCCGTTGGAGACACAGAGTCCGCAGAGAATCTGTAGGGGGGAGCAGTGGTTCTCAAAGACTGTCCCCATGCGTTTTGAAGACTTAGGAATTTTTCGCGACAAAGTCCAACACTTTTCCCACAAAAGAACATCGTACTGCAAATTCTATTGAAATAAAGATTCAGAAAAATACTTACTTTTGATAAATCAAGTATTTCCTGAGCTTTAGTGTCTCGAGGAAATTCGTGTGATGAAAACAACCTCCAATGATGTTCCATGTTTGGCAATTTTTTTCAATAAAACCAGACACTTTTTCCGAAAATGAAAATCGTAGTGAAAATTTAAATTTAATTAGCACTTTTTCACTTATTTTGTTTTTGGCATTTGAGTTTTTAAATCGCGTCAGTCTCTCGAGGAAATACAAAATCACTTGACACTTCACTCACTGATTCTCACTTTGACAATTTTTTTCGGCAAAATCCGACACTTTTTCCGCAAATGGTCATCGTAGTGAAAATTTAAATTTAATTAGCACTTTTTCACTTTTTTTGTTTTTGGTATTTGAGTTTTTAAACCGCGTCAATCTCTCGAGGAAATACAAAATCACTTGACACTTCACTCACTGATTCCCACTTTGACAATTTTTTTCGGCAAAATCCGACACTTTTTCTGCAAATGGTCATCGTAGTGAAAATTTAAATTTAATTAGCACTTTTTCACTTCTTTTGTTTTTGGTATTTGAGTTTTTAAACCGCGTCAATCTCTCGAAGAAAGTAAATTTTTTTCAATTTCATCAATGAAAATGTCAAACAATGTAGCAGAATATAGTTTGTCGTGCGCTGTTCTGATACGGCATTTTCGGGTACTATAATTCACACGGCGCCGCCTTTGAAATTATACATATTATGATTCGGACTTTGACAATTTTTTCCGTCAAAACCCGACACTTTTTCTGCAAATGGTCATCGTAGTGTAAATTTAAATTTAATTAGCACTTTTTCACTTTTTTTGTTTTTGGTATTTGAGTTTTTAAATCGCGTCAATCTCTCGAGAAAAGTAAATTTTTTTCAATTTCATCAATGAAAATGTCAAACAATGTAGCAGAATATAGTTTGTCGTGCGCTTTTCTGATACGGCATTTTCGGGTACTATAATTCACACGGCGCCGCCTTTGAAATTATAGACAGGCGTACATTATATTCATTATATTAATCAACCTATTTATAAAATTCAATGTTTAGATATTAATTGTAAAAATTTAATATAAAAAATTAATGTCAAGTTCCAAACATAATTTTGCTAACTTTGTACAAAAAATAAAAGTTGTTTGTTATTTCAAGTGTAATTAACTCTATTGAAAAGACGCATTTAAAATAACTTAAACCATTCAAATGCAACAAGTACATTATTTATTGTAAATCATGCATTAATAATTTCTAAACAATTTAAATATTTTTTAAAATCTAAGAGTTGAAGGAAAAACAGTAGAGCTTATTTAGTTTATCAGAAGAATGCAACCCGACTTACAGAGGAGATGGGAAATAGATATTGTATAGGAACTGAAATAAGTGTTTCTTTTAATTTTTTAAAATTAAATAAACAGAGCATTCGATAAATATTTTATACATAACGTAAAAATTAAAGAAATAATTAAAACGCAAGAAAGGACTAAAAAAATAGTGCAATATCAAAAAAATTAAATGAACAGGAAGAAAATGGAGAAATGTTTTTTTTTTCTTAATCTAACAAACTGTAAAAAATGTAAAAAGTAAAAAAGAATAAGTAAGTAAGTTTGTAAAAAAACTCTGAAGAAATAGACAAGATGTGAAAAGAAATTGAATAAATTTACAAAAAAATAAGTGTATTTACTTTTAAAAGTATAGAAATAATTATTAAAATTAACGTAATAAAAAGTTTAATGAATGTATAAATAAGAAAACTGTGTAATATAATATTAAATAATTTTTATAAAAAGAAGAAAATTAAAGAAAATCCTAAAAAGAACAGAGACAAATACCAAAAAAAAAATATCAAAAATACCTAAACGGAGAAAAAATTTTAAAAATGTTGTAAAAATAATAAATTATAATATAAAAATGAAAGTAAAATCTCTTAAAAATCTTGTAAGAATATTACCAAAGGAAGGATTATTGTTAATATGGAAATTAATTAATATTATTGAATTAAGATGCATTGAAATTTAAATTAATTTAAATTTAAAAGTTGGTACAAATTGGAATATGAGTTCATTGACGTTTGGAATTTATATAACTTTTAATGACTTGAAGATATACAAATCTAATATTATTTTTTGATAACTTGATACCAAAAATTTGTAAATTGTAGGTATTTTGATCATCTGTATTAATACAATTTTTTAAATTTTATAACGAATAAAATATTGAAATTTTCAAGATTTATCCACAAATTTCTGTTTTTTTTTATGATTTGCGATACTTTACATGCAATATTGGACATCCGGAGAATTGAAAAGTTTTTTTTTCATTTAAATCAATAACAACCCTGTTTATAGATTACATTTATTTTATTTATTTCAAGCAATCTATACATATATCTTATTTGATGAATAATTTGATCTCTGTTTCCGAATTTCTATGTAAGTCGGGTTGCCTTCTTTCTCTGCACTAAATAAACCATAAGGATTTATGATGTAACTCTTAGTATTTGAGAAATAATTTAGCAAAAAAAAAAGATAAAATTTTTTCCTACATAAATTTTAATTTGTTAATTTTAAATTATGCAATTCTTTATTACAATATTAAATATAATAAACAAATTAATAATGTTCTAAAACAAGTATTAAAGTAAATTTCTTATTTCTTCAAAATAAAAGAGAGAATTTTTGTTACATAATATAAATATTATATAATGTTTTTTAATATATTGAATGTTTTAAAAATAAAATAAATTAGTTCAAAAATGATATTAGATTAAACTACATATCTTTTAAAAATAAAATGTAAGAAACTACTTGGTAAATAAATTATATTTACTTATTTAATTTTAAATCATACATTTTTTAAACCACGTTTTTTTTTCTTATAAAAAAAGAGATATACATTTGTCTGTGTAGCATAAAATACATACAATTTATTGACAACATTTTCAGAAAAAGCTGTCTCAAATTCGACCAATTCAGATGAAAATTCTAAACATGACAGTTAAATTTCAAAAATATTTGTTAACATGCCCAAGTTATTAAATATTTAACAAAAAAGATCTATAAAAACGATTTAGCTTTCAAGAAAGTGCAACATTCGCAGTTTACAAAATTTTTTCCACGACATTTGTAGAAAAATTTAATTTTTCTTCCGTCAATAAGCACAAAGTTTTTTTTTCTGATCTAAATTTGTTAAATATTTGATAACATGCACAAGTTATTGAATATTTAACAAAATAAACCAATAAGAACGATTTACCTATCGTGAAAGTGAGAAATTCACATTTTACAAAACTTTTTCCACGACATTTGTAGAAAAATTTAATTTTTGCTTCGGTCAATAAGCACAAAGTTTCTTATTTCTGATCTAAATTTGTGAAATATTCGATAACATGACCAAGTTATTAAATATTTAAAAAATTAGATCTATAAAAACGTTTTAGCTTACGAGAAAGTGGAAAATTCGCAGTTTACAAAATTCTTTACACGATATTTGTCGAAACATTTAATTTTTGCTTCAGTCAATAAGCACAAAGTTTCTTATTTCTGATCTAAATTTGTTAAATATTTGATAACATGCACAAGTTATTGAATATTTAACAAAATAGACCAATAAGAACGATTTACCTATCGTGAAAGTAAAATTCACATTTTACAAAACTTTTTCCACGACATTTGTAGAAAAGTTTAATTTTTGCTTCGGTCAATAAGCACAAAGTTTCTTATTTCTGATCTAAATTTGTTAAATATTCGATAACATGCACAAGTTATTGAATATTTAACAAAAATTTCCACTTTCTCGTAAGCTAAATCGTTCTTATTGGTCTATTTTGTTAAATATTCAATAACTTGTGCATGTTATCAAATATTTAACAAATTTAGATCAGAAATAAGAAACGTTGTGCTTATTGACGGAAGAAAAATTAAATTTTTCTACAAATGTCGTGGAAAAAATTTTGTAAACTGCGAATGTTGCACTTTCTTGAAAGCTAAATCGTTTTTATAGATCTTTTTTGTTAAATATTTAATAACTTGGGCATGTTAACAAATATTTTTGAAATTTAACTGTCATGTTTAGAATTTTCATCTGAATTGGTCGAATTTGAGACAGCTTTTTCTGAAAATGTTGTCAATAAATTGTATGTATTTTATGCTACACAGACAAATGTATATCTCTTTTTTTATAAGAAAAAAAACGTGGTTTAAAAAATGTATGATTTAAAATTAAATAAGTAAATATAATTTATTTACCAAGTAGTTTCTTACATTTTATTTTTAAAAGATATGTAGTTTAATCTAATATCATTTTTGAACTAATTTATTTTATTTTTAAAACATTCAATATATTAAAAAAAAATTATATAATATTTATATTATGTAACAAAAATTCTCTCTTTTATTTTGAAGAAATAAGAAATTTACTTTAATACTTGTTTTAGAACATTACTAATTTGTTTATTATATTTAATATTGTAATAAAGAATTGCATAATTTAAAATTAACAAATTAAAATTTATGTAGGAAAAAATTTTATCTTTTTTTTTTGCTAAATTATTTCTCAAATACTAAGAGTTACATCATAAATCCTTATGGTTTATTTAGTGCAGAGAAAGAAGGCAACCCGACTTACATAGATGTTCGGAAACAGAGATCAAATTATTCATCAAAGATATATGTATAGATTGCTTGAAATAAATAAAATAAATGTAATCTATAAACAGGGTTGTTATTGATTTAAATGAAAAAAAAACTTTTCAATTCTCCGGATGTCCAATATTGCATGTAAAGTATCGCAAATCATAAAAAAAAACAGAAATTTGTGGATAAATCTTGAAAATTTCAATATTTTATTCGTTATAAAATTTAAAAAATTGTATTAATACAGATGATCAAAATACCTACAATTTACAAATTTTTGGTATCAAGTTATCAAAAAATAATATTAGATTTGTATATCTTCAAGTCATTAAAAGTTATATAAATTCCAAACGTCAATGAACTCATATTCCAATTTGTACCAACTTTTAAATTTAAATTAATTTAAATTTCAATGCATCTTAATTCAATAATATTAATTAATTTCCATATTAACAATAATCCTTCCTTTGGTAATATTCTTACAAGATTTTTAAGAGATTTTACTTTCATTTTTATATTATAATTTATTATTTTTACAACATTTTTAAAATTTTTTCTCCGTTTAGGTATTTTTGATATTTTTTTTTTGGTATTTGTCTCTGTTCTTTTTAGGATTTTCTTTAATTTTCTTCTTTTTATAAAAATTATTTAATATTATATTACACAGTTTTCTTATTTATACATTCATTAAACTTTTTATTACGTTAATTTTAATAATTATTTCTATACTTTTAAAAGTAAATACACTTATTTTTTTGTAAATTTATTCAATTTCTTTTCACATCTTGTCTATTTCTTCAGAGTTTTTTTACAAACTTACTTACTTATTCTTTTTTACTTTTTACATTTTTTACAGTTTGTTAGATTAAGAAAAAAAAAACATTTCTCCATTTTCTTCCTGTTCATTTAATTTTTTTGATATTGCACTATTTTTTTAGTCCTTTCTTGCGTTTTAATTATTTCTTTAATTTTTACGTTATGTATAAAATATTTATCGAATGCTCTGTTTATTTAATTTTAAAAAATTAAAAGAAACACTTATTTCAGTTCCTATACAATATCTATTTCCCATCTCCTCTGTAAGTCGGGTTGCATTCTTCTGATAAACTAAATAAGCTCTACTGTTTTTCCTTCAACTCTTAGATTTTAAAAAATATTTAAATTGTTTAGAAATTATTAATGCATGATTTACAATAAATAATGTACTTGTTGCATTTGAATGGTTTAAGTTATTTTAAATGCGTCTTTTCAATAGAGTTAATTACACTTGAAATAACAAACAACTTTTATTTTTTGTACAAAGTTAGCAAAATTATGTTTGGAACTTGACATTAATTTTTTATATTAAATTTTTACAATTAATATCTAAACATTGAATTTTATAAATAGGTTGATTAATATAATGAATATAATGTACGCCTGTCTATAATTTCAAAGGCGGCGCCGTGTGAATTATAGTACCCGAAAATGCCGTATCAGAAAAGCGCACGACAAACTATATTCTGCTACATTGTTTGACATTTTCATTGATGAAATTGAAAAAAATTTACTTTTCTCGAGAGATTGACGCGATTTAAAAACTCAAATACCAAAAACAAAAAAAGTGAAAAAGTGCTAATTAAATTTAAATTTACACTACGATGACCATTTGCAGAAAAAGTGTCGGGTTTTGACGGAAAAAATTGTCAAAGTCCGAATCATAATATGTATAATTTCAAAGGCGGCGCCGTGTGAATTATAGTACCCGAAAATGCCGTATCAGAACAGCGCACGACAAACTATATTCTGCTACATTGTTTGACATTTTCATTGATGAAATTGAAAAAAATTTACTTTCCTCGAGAGATTGACGCGGTTTAAAAACTCAAATACCAAAAACAAAAGAAGTGAAAAAGTGCTAATTAAATTTAAATTTTCACTACGATGACCATTTGCAGAAAAAGTGTCGGATTTTGCCGAAAAAAATTGTCAAAGTGGGAATCAGTGAGTGAAGTGTCAAGTGATTTTGTATTTCCTCGAGAGATTGACGCGGTTTAAAAACTCAAATACCAAAAACAAAAAAAGTGAAAAAGTGCTAATTAAATTTAAATTTTCACTACGATGACCATTTGCGGAAAAAGTGTCGGATTTTGCCGAAAAAAATTGTCAAAGTGAGAATCAGTGAGTGAAGTGTCAAGTGATTTTGTATTTCCTCGAGAGACTGACGCGATTTAAAAACTCAAATGCCAAAAACAAAATAAGTGAAAAAGTGCTAATTAAATTTAAATTTTCACTACGATTTTCATTTTCGGAAAAAGTGTCTGGTTTTATTGAAAAAAATTGCCAAACATGGAACATCATTGGAGGTTGTTTTCATCACACGAATTTCCTCGAGACACTAAAGCTCAGGAAATACTTGATTTATCAAAAGTAAGTATTTTTCTGAATCTTTATTTCAATAGAATTTGCAGTACGATGTTCTTTTGTGGGAAAAGTGTTGGACTTTGTCGCGAAAAATTCCTAAGTCTTCAAAACGCATGGGGACAGTCCTTGAGAACCACTGCTCCCCCCTACAGATTCTCTGCGGACTCTGTGTCTCCAACGGCCTTAAGTAGTGGTGGTCATCAGATAACATTTGATTGGTCAACAGGGGTTTGTAAAAGTACATTTCAGTATATTTAGATTAACAAAGAAAAATATTATTATTATTATTATTATTAAAAAACTATTATGACATACAGATTAAAATAACTAATACTCTTCTGTGATGAATTACATTTCAGTTAACAAAAATTGGAGAAAACCCGATAATAAATTATTTAATTTTCTTACAAATTTTAGAAAACTTGTAAGAATTTCAAATAATTTATTTATTTGTTTGTCATATTTATCTTAAGAATCCAGCCAAACATTACAATAATATAATTTGCCAGGAGATTTTAAAAATTTAGAAAATATGGGGGCATGTCACTTCTTCAAGTAGTGGGGGTCATCAGGTTACATTTGATTGGTCAACAGGGGTTTGTAAAAGTACATTTCAGTATGGGAGTTGGGATATTATTTTTATAAATTCAGCTTTCTATTTTAGATTAACAAAAAAAACTATTAATATTATTATTATTATTATTATTATTATTATCAAAAAACTATTATAACATACAGATTAAAATAACTAATACTCTTCTGTGATGAAACACATTTCAGTTAACAAAAATTGGAAAAAACCCGATAATAAATTATTTAAATTTCTTACAAATTTTAGAAAATTTGTAAGAATTTCAAATAATTTATTTATTTGTTTGTCATAATCGCATGGGTCAGGTTTTTACCTGGACCCCATTAGAAAAATACATTTTCCTCTATTTATCTAAAGGAATTCAGCCAAACATTACAATATTATAATTTGCCAGGAGATTTTCAAAATTTAGAAAATATGGGGGCGTGTCACTTCTTCAAGTAGTGGGGGTCATCAGGTTACATTTGATTGGTCAACAAGGGTTTGTAAAAGTACATTTCAGTATGGGAGTTGGGGATATTCTTTTTATAAATGCAGCTTTCTATTTTAGATTAACAAAAAAACTACTATTATTATTATTATTATTATTATTATTAAAAAACTATTATAACATACAGATTAAAATAACTAATACTCTTCTGTGATGAATCACATTTCAGTTAACAAAAATTGGAGAAAACCCGATAATAAATTATTTAAACTTCTTACAAGTTTTAGAAAATTTGTAAGAATTTCAAATAATTTATTTATTTGTTTGTCATAAACGCATGGGTCAGGTTTTTACCTGGACCCCATTAGAAAAATACATTTTCCTCTATTTATCTGAAGGAATTCAGCCAAACATTACAATATTATAATTTGCCAGGAGAATTTCAAAATTTAGAAAATCTGGGGGCGTTTCACTTCTTCAAGTAGTGGGG
The DNA here is from genome assembly GCA_037103525.1 of Ganaspis brasiliensis. Lineage (NCBI taxonomy): Eukaryota > Metazoa > Arthropoda > Insecta > Hymenoptera > Figitidae > Ganaspis > Ganaspis brasiliensis. The sequence continues at coordinate 20,095 of JAZKLR010000573.1, forward strand.
GTCATCAGGTTACATTTGATTGGTCATTCTTGCCTTACGTACTCTTATCCGCTTTTGCTCCTTCCGTCCTGAAAGGTAAGCAAGAGCGCGATTCTTTTGCTCGAGGTGTTTTCAGTTCACTGTTCTGTAGGTGTCCCTGTCCCTTGCCGCTGTTGTTCTTACGCGGTGGCCAGAAACGCTATTGGATGCTTTTTTAGAGCTACCTTCGTTATATTATATTATGAAGAACAGTGCTGTCGGACCAGATTAAGTGAACCCAGAAGGACAGCCTTTTGCATACGAACCGTCAATGCTTTAGCTTGACGTTCGCAGTTTGGTATCTTTTTCAATTGGCTTATAAATGAAGCTTTAATCCCTCCCAAACAGCCTAGTATGAGAACAATTAATCGGATTTTATAACCTGGATACATTCGGCTCAGTTCAAACATAAGGTCTTGATATTTCGTCCGTTTCTCATCCTCCTTTTGTATGATGTTGCCCTCAGCAGGAGCCGAAAACTCTATCACACAAATGATCTTACTTTTATGATCCTGGAGTACAATATCAGGCTTAGTAGCTCTGATACGATGAGTTGTAGAAAAGGAAAAAATTCCAGTAGATCTTACACTGTTCATTTTCCACAACGGATTCCTGATCCCCTTGGGCATACGGCAAGATGGGTTCTTTATCTATACCATACTGGTGTCGAAGGTGATAATACAACACCTTAAGCGCAGCATTGTGTCTTTCAATATACCTGCAACACGCGTACTTCGGACATGCACCTAGAATGTGACTAAGTGTTTCCGGGTATTGCTTACATGCTCGACAGTTGTTATTGTCGACAGGTATATGCATCACACGACTGCGGTACACCAGAGTATTAATTACACCATCCTGACAAGCGAACAAAAATCCCTCAGTCTCCGATCTCAAACCAGCAGATTTAAGAAAAGCAAAAGTCAAGCCTTGAGACAATCCTATTTCACCTATGAGATTATAGAACTGCCCGTGAACAGGTTTGCTTTTATGTTCCTGTAACAAAAGCGCTTGTTCTGCCTCCTTGACACACTTTTTAAGCATTAATGGTGTTAACGATGCTAACCCGTGCTCCATATCACTGGCTTCAAATGGGAGACTAAGTTCATTTGCAGCTCTTTCTGCCGCACGATATAAAAACGCCCCAACATTTGCAATTTTATGATGGTGGACAAATTGCATAAGGGGATCTCTACTGTTCATCACCGAACATGCTGCAGCCAGTACAATTCTTCGATGAAGACACTCTAAATTTAATAGACCTCTTCCTCCCCGGTCTCTTGGAAGGTAAATTCGTTGCACGGAAGACCTTGGATGATGACTACGATGGATTGACATCATCTTGCGGGTTTCTCTATCTAGTATTTTCAACTCATTCACATTCCACTTAACAGCTCCAAAGGTATAGAGAAGTAAAGGAATGGCTAATGTATTTGTGGCCTGTATTTTGTTCTTCCCAGACAATTCGGAAGACCAAATTTTTCTGAGAAGCCCACGATACTTTGTTTGGAGTCGATCTTTAAGCCCACACACATCTTGAGTCTCCGACTGTGGAATTCCAAGATATGTGTAAGTCTCTCCACCAGCAAGATGTTGAATGGTGTTGCCACCAATGAGTTGAATGTTCTCAGAGTCCCTCGGAATTTCAGATGTTTCATTTCTTCCTTTAATCAGATGGATGACGGCACATTTATCCAATCCAAAATCCATTCCTATGGCTCTGGAATACTCGGCCACTGCAAACACCAAAATTCTAAGCGCATCCTTACTGGATGCATAGAGCTTCAGATCGTCCATATAGAAAAGATGGTTGATCTTATAGACTCTATTTCTTGGTTTGCCACACATGTATCCAGAGTGTTTTTCTCGAAGTGCAATAGACAGAGGTAAGAGGGAGATACAAAAAAGAAGTGGACTAAGGGAGTCGCCTTGAAAAACTCCTTTTCTAAACGAGATGATGTTAGTCATCACCTGCTGTTTGTTAGATGTTATAACAAACCTTGTCCTCCACTTAAGCATTAGATCCTTTAAGCATCTCACAATGCTCGGATGTACCTTTAAACATTCAAGGAGCTTGATGATCAGCTCGTGACTCGTGGAGTCGAATGCTTTGCGGTAATCAATCCAAGCCATTGACAGGTTACGTCGATAAAATATCGAATCTTGGGTAACACACCTATCTATTAATAGGTTCTCCCTACAACCTGACAGGCCTCTCTTACATCCTCGTTGTTCACCTATCGCACTCCAGACTGGTTCTATAGATGACAATATCCTCTCCTTGAGGATCCCAGTAAATAGCTTGTAGCAGGTGTTAAGACAAGCAATTGGTCTGTAATTTTTTGGATTGGACAAATCTCCTGATTTTGGTAGAAGTACCGTTCGTCCGTCCACCAACCACTGTGGTATTGCATGTTCCCCGTTGAGATAGGTAGAGAATATACGGGCCAAATGTTGGTGAGTTGAAGTAAACTTCTTCCACCATAGATTATTAATCTTATCTGGCCCGGGTGCTGAAAAGTTCTTAGTTCTAGCTACTGCTTTTCTTACCTCCTCTTCAGTAATTGGTGGACATATCTCTGCAAATTGGTCAAGCCCCTGTCTGACACAGAAGCTGCGAAAGAGTGACAAAGATAACCCTTCATCGTTTACTGAATGGGATGTCCCATAGATGTTGCTCCAGAAAGTTTCAATCTCTTCACGACATAGAGGCCTTTCAACGGTTGTTGATGGTACACTGAACAGGCGGGAAGGATTAGTAGCAAAGATATTATTTTGCTTTATCCATTTCATCCTCCGTTCTAAACGTTCCCTTATAACGACAAGAGAACGTAGCTTCTCAATCCAGTGTTGCTTGATGGTCTGCAACTTTGACTTTTTTAGAGTGTGATGCAATCTTTTAAGAGTTTGGGCTATTTCCAAAACTCTTGGAGTAAACCTTCTATTTGATTCCAGATATGCAATCACACTCTGCAATTGAGAAGCATGTCGTCGAGCTATCCCGATCTTGATCTGCACTTGTTTGATTCGCTGGCAGGTTTTAGCAACGCGTTCCGCAACAGATTTTCTGTTACTTTTGCGAAGTAAGGACACAGCTTTTTCATACACAGCACAGTTCAATGTCCAGAGATCTACACTCCCTGAGAGTAATGAGAGTTCATTGTTCCCTTCAGAGATTTTATCCATTTTAATGGAAACCTTGAGATGAATTTTGGTTTCCCTCGAACTCATGTTTCCATCTTCGGCTGCGGGCGTTGGTGTTTCATACAAAATTTGTGTATTCTCTGAGGGGTCTTCCTGGTCTTGGAGAAGAGCTTCATATTCCCTTTTTCTCAGAGAGGATACCTGATCTCTTAAGTACTGAGGCGTCATTTCCGCGTATTGTGGGTGCATATTGATCCATCGCGCATGTAACCTCTGCATGTATCCTCTTCTGTTAGGGGAACTATTTTGCCAACACAACAAAATGTCCCTCCGAAGTTGGTCTGTCCACTTTAACCTTAATCGAGCTTGTCCCTGGTCGTTGCTTAGTCGTCACCTGGGTTCTATCCTATTGCCACGCCCAACTGAACCCTGATCTCCATCCGAGAGAGACCTATTGTGGGTGGCACTGCGCTTTACAGTCGTCGTAACCGCAAATACTCTGTGTGGGAGGTTATCCCAACACAGAGTGGACAATTATATCGGGTGCCCACCCCTATTTGACTTTTGGTCCGCCCCGGGTATTTTAATTTCCTCGGTAGCTCCCATATCTGAGAGGCCTTCCCCTATCCGCCACCTGGGGAGGCGCCCGATTGGGGTGTCAAAAACCCCATCTCAAATTATTATTATCATTATTATTATTATTATTATTATTATTATTATTATTCTTATTATTATTATTAAAAAACTATTATAACATACAGATTAAAATAACTGATACTCTTCTGTAAAGAATCACATTTCAGGTAACAAAAATTGGAAAAAACCCGATAATAAATTATTTAAATTTCTTACAAATTTTAGAAAATTTAAAAGAATTTCAAATAATTTATTTATTTGTTTGTCATAAACGCATGGGTCAGGTTTTTACCTGGACCCCATTAGAAAAATACATTTTCTTCTATTTATCTGAAGGAATTCAGCCAAACATTACAATATTATAATTTGCCAGGAGAATTTCAAAATTTAGAAAATCTGGGGGCGTGTCACTTCTTCAAGTAGTGAGGGTCATCAGTTTACATTTGATTGGTCAACAGGGGTTTGTAAAAGTACATTTCAGTATTGGAGTTGGGGATATTCTTTTTATAAATTCACTTTTCTAATATAGATTAACAAAAAAAATTATTATTATTATTATTATTATTATTATTATTATTATTATTATTATTAAAAAACTATTATAACATACAGATTAAAATAACTGATACTCTTCTGTAAAGAATCACATTTCAGGTAACAAAAATTGGAAAAAACCCGATAATAAATTATTTAAATTTCTTACAAATTTTAGAAAATTTAAAAGAATATCAAATAATTTATTTATTTGTTTGTCATAAACGCATGGGTCAGGTTTTTACCTGGACTCCATTAGAAAAATACGTTTTCCTCTATTAATCTGAAGGAATTCAGCCAAACATTACAATATTATAATTTGCCAGGAGAATTTCAAAATTACAAAATGTGTGGGCGTGTCACTTCTTCAAGTAGGGGGGGTCATCAGGTTACATTTGATTGGTCAACAGGGGTTTGTAAAAGTACATTTCAGTATGGGAGTTGGGGATATTCTTTTTATAAATTCAGTTTTCTATTATAGATTAACAGAAAAAATTATTATTATTATTATTATTATTATTATTATTATTATTATTATTATTATTAAAAAACTATTATAACATACAGATTAAAATAACTGATACTCTTCTGTAAAGAATCACATTTCAGGTAACAAAAATTGGAAAAAACCCGATAATAAATTATTTAAATTTCTTACAAATTTTAGAAAATTTAAAAGAATATCAAATAATTTATTTATTTGTTTGTCATAAACGCATGGGTCAGGTTTTTACCTGGACCCCATTAGAAAAATACGTTTTCCTCTATTAATCTGAAGGAATTCAGCCAAACATTACAATATTATAATTTGCCAGGAGAATTTCAAAATTACAAAATGTGTGGGCGTGTCACTTCTTCAAGTAGGGGGGGTCATCAGGTTACATTTGATTGGTCAACAGGGGTTTGTAAAAGTACATTTCAGTATGGGAGTTGGGGATATTCTTTTTATAAATTCAGTTTTCTATTATAGATTAACAGAAAAAATTATTATTATTATTATTATTATTATTATTATTATTATTATTATTATTAAAAAACTATTATAACATACAGATTAAAATAACTGATACTCTTCTGTAAAGAATCACATTTCAGGTAACAAAAATTGGAAAAAACCCGATAATAAATTATTTAAATTTCTTACAAATTTTAGAAAATTTAAAAGAATATCAAATAATTTATTTATTTGTTTGTCATAAACGCATGGGTCAGGTTTTTACCTGGACCCCATTAGAAAAATACGTTTTCCTCTATTAATCTGAAGGAATTCAGCCAAACATTACAATATTATAATTTGCCAGGAGATTTTAAAATTTAGAAAATATGGGGGCGTGTCACTTCTTCAAGTAGTGGGGGTCATCAGGTTACATTTGATTGGTCAACAGGGGTTTGTAAAAGTACATTTCGGTATTGGAGTTGGGGATATTCTTTTTATAAATTCACTTTTCTAATATAGATTAACAATTTTTTTTTTTTTTACAAAACAAGTTTAGGAGAGGAAAAATTACGCACTTGTTCGTGTGGGACTCGACCACATCCTGTGGCAATACCGCACTAAAACAACCTCTCCCAATTCTTGCTTTACATATTCTTATCAACTTTTGCTCCTTCCATCCTGGAAGGTAAGCAAAAGTTTCTTTTCTTTTTACTCTGTACAGTTACACCATTCTGTTCTTTGGGTCTTCATGTCCATTGCCGCCGATGTTCTTATGCGGCCGACATGAAATTGTTGGATGCTTTTTTAGAGCTACCTTTAAAGATGTTTTTTTTTTTACAAGGAACAGTGCTGTCGGACCACAAAAAGAGAATTCAAAAGAACTGCTTTTTGCATTCTACCTGCTAACAGATTGGCTTGACGTTCGCAGGTTGGGATCTTCTTCAGTTGGCTCACAAATGAAGCCTTCATCCCTCCTAAGCAGCCGAGAATTAAAACAATCAAATGGACTCTATATCCTGGATGCATTTTACTCAATTCGAATAAGAGCTCTTGATATTTTATCCGTTTCTCATCCTCCTTTTTAATGATGTTTCTGTCGGCAGGAGCCGAAAACTCAACTACATAAATGATCTTACTTTTATGATCTTGGAGGACCATATCAGGCTTGGTGGCACTGATATGATGAGTGGTGGGGAAAGAAAAATTCCAGTAGATCTTGCACTGGTCATTTTCTACAACGGATTCTTGATCCATTTGGGCATACGGCAGAATGGGCTCCTTATCTATACCGTACTGGTGACGAAGGTGGTAATACAAAACCTTCAGTGCAGCATTGTGTCTTTCTATATATCTGTTACATGCATAAATCGGACAGGCACTTAATATATGACTAAGTGTCTCCGGGTATTGTTTGCATGCACGACAGTTATAATCGTCGACAGGTATATGCATCACACGGCTGCGGTACACCAAAGTATTAATCACTCCATCCTGACAAGCGAACAAAAATCCCTCTGTCTCCGATTTTAATCCAGCCGATTTAAGGAATGCAAAAGACAAACCTGCAGACAATCCCATTTCTCTGACGATATTATAAAATTGTCCGTGAACAGGCTTACAAACATGTTTTTCTAAAAGAAGTACATGTTCTGCATTCTTTACATGTTTTTTAAGCATCAAAGGTGGTAATGACGCTATTCCATGTTCGGTATTATTTGTATCAAATCGAAGATTAAGTTCCTTTGCCGCTCTATTTGCCGCTTGATATAAAAATGCCCCATTATTTGCAACTTCATGATGATGGACAAATTGCATTAAAGGATCCGTACTATTCATCACTGAGCATGCCGCAGCCAGTACAATACGGCGATGAAGACATTCTAAACTTAGTAACCCTCTTCCTCCCTGATCTCGTGGAAGGTATATTCGAGTTACGGAAGACCTTGGATGATGGCATCGATGTATTGTCATCATCTTGCGCGTTTGTCTATCCAGTATCTTCAGCTCATCCACATTCCATTTAACAGCCCCAAATGTGTAAAGTATTAAAGGAATGGCTAATACATTTGTGGCCTGTATCTTATTCTTCCCTGATAATTCGGATGACCAAATTTTTCTGAGAAGACCTCGATATTTAATTTGGAGTTGATCTTTAAGCCCACGCACGTCTTGAGTTTCCGATTGTGGAATTCCAAGATATGCGTAAGTTTCTCCTTCACCAAGATGATGAATGGTGTTGCCACCAATAAGCTGAAGATCGTCTAAATCGCCTGATGTTTCAGATGTTTCCAGTCTTCCTCTATTCATATGGACAACAGCACATTTATCAAGTCCAAAGCTCATTCCAATTGCACTGGAATACTTGGCCACTGCAAACACTAGAATTTTTAATGCTTCTTTACTGGAGCCATAGAGCTTAAGATCGTCCATGTAAAACAGGTGGTTAATCTTGTGAACTCTATGTCTTGGTTTGCCACACAAGTATCCAGAGTGTTTTTCACGAAGCACAACAGACAGAGGCAAGAGGGAGATACAAAACAATAGAGGACTAAGAGAGTCGCCTTGGAAAACTCCTCTTTTGTAGATGATGACGTCAGTCATCACCTGTTGCTTGTTTGATGTTAATACAAACCTTGTTCTCCATAAAAGCATAAGCTCTCTCAAGCATCTCACTATGTCTGGATGTACCGCAAGACATTCAAGAAGCTTAATAATAAGCTCATGACTGGTGGAATCAAACGCCTTACGGTAGTCAATCCAAGCCATGGACAAGTTTCGTCGATAAAATATCGAGTCTTGGGTGACACACCTATCAATCAGTAGGTTCTCCCTACAACCTGCCAGACCTCTCTTGCATCCTCGTTGTTCGCCTATTGTACTCCATACTGGTTGAATAGATGACAAAATTCTTTCCTTAAGGATACCAGTAAATAGCTTGTAGCAGGTGTTAAGACAAGCTATTGGTCTGTAATTCTTTGGACAAGTCAAATCTCCACATTTTGGCAATAGTACCGTACGTCCATCCACCAACCACTGTGGTACGGGATGTTCTCCGTTGAGAAAAGTTGAGAATAGGCGGGCCAGGTGTTGGTGTGTTGAAGTAAACTTCTTCCACCACATGTTGTTAATTTTATCCGGCCCAGGCGCTGAAAAGTTTTTAGTTTTAGCAATTACATTTCTCACTTCCTCCTTAGTAATTGATGGGCATTCCTCCGCATGATGGTCAAGCCCTTGTCTAAGACAAAAGCTACGGAAAAGAGGCAAAGAAGCGTCTTCTTCATTCAACGAATATGAGGTTTCATAGATGTTTTTCCAGAAGTTTTCGATCTCTTCGCGACATGGTGGTCTGTCAACGACCGGCGATGTTATACCGAATAGGCGGGAAGGATTAGTTTCGAAAACATTATTTTGTTTTATCCACTTAACCCGACGTTCTAAACGTTCTCTTATGACTACAAGAGAACGTATCTTCTCAGTCCAATGCTGCTTGATGGTCTGCAGCTTAGATTTATTCAAAGTATGATGCAATCTTTTCAGAGATCGGGATATTTCTAACACTCTAGGTGTAAATCTCCGATTCGTCTCCAGATAAGCAATCACACTCTGAAGGTGAGAAGCATTCCGTCTAGCCACCCCAATTTTGAACTGAACCTGCCTAATTCTTTTACAGGTCTTGGCAACGCGTTCTGAAACAGATTTTCTGTTACTGTCACGAACCAAGGAAACTGCTTTTTCATAGACTGCACAGTTCAATGTCCAGAGATCTACATCCTTTGGAAGTAATGAAAGTTCTCTATTCGCTTCAGCCATTTTGTCCATTTTAATGGAAACCTTAAGATGGATTTTGGTTTCCCTTGCTCTTATGTTTACATACTCAACTGTCTGCAAAGGTGTTGTTGTGAGAACTGATGGTATGTTCTCAGAGGGTTCTTCTTGAAGAACTTCATGGCCTTTCCTTCGCAAAAAGGATACCTGATCTCGTAAGTACTGAGGTTTCATTTGTGCGTATTGGGGATGCATATTGCTCCATCGCTCATGAAGCCTCAACATGTAACCTCTTCGGTCCGGAGAGCTCTGTCGCCAACAGTCTAAGATGTCCCTTCGAAGTTGGTCCGTCCATTTTAAACGTGTACGAGTTTGTCCCTGGTCGAAGCCTGGTCGTTGCCTGGGTTCTATCCTATTGCCACTCCCAACTGAACCCTGGTCTCCATCCGAGAGAGACCCATTGTGGGTGGCGCTGCGCGTTACTGTGGTCGTAACCGCAAAAAACTCTGTGTGAGTGGTTAGCCCAACACAAAGTCGACAATTATATCGGGTGCCCACCCCTATCTGACGTTGGTCGGCCCCGGGTATTTGAATTGCCCGGTTCCACCCATATCTGGGCGGATTTCCCCTATCCGCCACCTGGGGAGGCGCTCGATTGAGATGTCAGAAACCCCATCTTAGATGTCACTCAAACACTTGGTCAAGTGGACCAAATATTTCCTTGGTGTTCGGAAGAGGGCATCTTACCTGACCTAACCGGTCAGGCAATTCTGTGATATTCGGTAACGGACGTTACCATTTACCACAGAGATATCGAGTGGAGGCCCCGGATAATAATAATATTATTATTATTATTATTATTATTATTATTATTATTATTATTATTATTATTATTATTAAAAAACTATTATAACATACAGATTAAAATAACTGATACTCTTCTGTAAAGAATCACATTTCAGGTAACAAAAATTGGAAAAAACCCGATAATAAATTATTTAAATTTCTTACAAATTTTAGAAAATTTAAAAGAATATCAAATAATTTATTTATTTGTTTGTCATAAACGCATGGGTCAGGTTTTTACCTGGACCCCATTAGAAAAATACGTTTTCCTCTATTAATCTGAAGGAATTCAGCCAAACTTCACAATATTATAATTTGCCAGGAGATTTTCAAAATTACAAAATGTGTGGGCGTGTCACTTCTTCAAGTAGTGGGGGTCATCAGGTTACATTTGATTGGTCAACAGGGGTTTGTAAAAGTACATTTCAGTATGGGAGTTGGGGATATTCTTTTTATAAATTCAGTTTTCTATTATAGATTAACAAAAAAAATTATTATTATTATTATTATTATTATTATTATTATTATTATTATTATTATTATTATTATTATTATTAAAAAACTATTATAACATACAGATTAAAATAACTAATACTCTTCTGTAAAGAATCACATTTCAGGTAACAAAAATTGGAAAAAATCCGATAATAAATTATTTAAATTTCTTACAAATTTTAGAAAATTTAAAAGAATATCAAATAATTTATTTATTTGTTTGTCATAAACGCATGGGTCAGGTTTTTACCTGGACCCCATTAGAAAAATACGTTTTCCTCTATTAATCTGAAGGAATTCAGCCAAACATTACAATATTATAATTTGCCAGGAGATTTTAAAATTTAGAAAATATGGGGGCGTGTCACTTCTTCAAGTAGTGGGGGTCATCAGGTTACATTTAATTGGTCAACAGGGGTTTGTAAAAGTACATTTCAGTATTGGAGTTGGGGATATTCTTTTTATAAATTCACTTTTCTAATATAGATTAACAAAAAAAATTATTATTATTATTATTATTATTATTATTATTATTATTATTATTATTATTATTATTATTAAAAAACTATTATAACATACAGATTAAAATAACTGATACTCTTCTGTAAAGAATCACATTTCAGGTAACAAAAATTGGAAAAAACCCAATAATAAATTATTTAAATTTCTTACAAATTTTAGAAAATTTAAAAGAATATCAAATAATTTATTTATTTGTTTGTCATAAACGCATGGGTCAGGTTTTTACCTGGACCCCATTAGAAAAATACGTTTTCCTCTATTAATCTGAAGGAATTCAGCCAAACTTTACAATATTATAATTTGCCAGGAGAATTTCAAAATTACAAAATGTGTGGGCGTGTCACTTCTTCAAGTAGTGGGGGTCATCAGGTTACATTTGATTGGTCAACAGGGGTTTGTAAAAGTACATTTCAGTATGGGAGTTGGGGATATTCTTTTTATAAATTCAGTTTTCTATTATAGATTAACAAAAAAAATTATTATTATTATTATTATTATTATTATTATTATTATTAAAAAACTATTATAACATACAGATTAAAATAACTAATACGCTTCTGTAAAGAATCACATTTCAGGTAACAAAAATTGGAGAAAACCCGATAATAAATTATTTAAATTTCTTACAAATTTTAGAAAACTTGTAAGAATTTCAAATAATTTATTTATTTGTTTGTCATAAACGCATGGGTCAAGTTTTGACCTGGACCCCATTAGAAAAATACATTTTCCTTTTTTTATCTAAAGGAATCCAGCCAAACATTACAATATTATAATTTGCCAGGAGATTTTCGAAATTTAGAAAATATGGAAGCGTGTCACTTCTTCAAGTATTGGGGGTCATCAGGTTACATTTGATTGGTCAACAAGGGTTTGTAAAAGTACATTTCAGTATGGGAGTTGGAAATATTCATTTCATAAATTCAGTTTTCTATTATAGATTAACAGATAAAATTATTATTATTATTATTATTATTAAAAAACTATTATAACATACAGATTAAAATAACTAATACTCTTCTGTGATGAATCACTTTTCAGTTAGCAAAAAGTGGAAAAACTCCGATAATAAATTATTTAAATTTCTTAAAAATTTTATAAAATTTAAGAGAATTTTAAATAATTTATTTATTAGTTTGTCATAAACGCATGGGTCAGGTTTTTATTTGGACCCCATTAGAAAAATACCTTTTCCTCTATTTATCTAAAGAAATTCAGCCAAACATTACATTATTATAATTTGCCAGGAGATTTTCGAAATTTAGAAAATATGGAAGCGTGTCACTTCTTCAAGTAGTGGGGGTCATCAGGTTACATTTGATTGGTCAACAAGGGTTTGTAAAAGTACATTTCAGTATGGGAGTTGGGAATAATCTTTTCATAAATTCAGTTTTCTATTATAGATTAACAGATAAAATTATTATTATTATTATTATTATTAAAAAACTATTATAACATAGGGATTAAAATAACTAATACTCTTCTGTGATGAATCACTTTTCAGTTAACAAAAAGTGGAAAAACTCCGATAATAAATTATTTAAATTTCTTACAAATTTTAGAAAATTTAAGAGAATTTTAAATAATTTATTTATTAGTTTGTCATAAACGCATGGGTCAGGTTTTTACCTGGACCCTATTAGAAAAATACATTTTTCTCTATTTATCTGATGGAATTCAGCCAAACATTACAATATTATAATTTGCCAGTAGAATTTTAAAATTTAGAAATTCTGGGGGCGTTTCACTTCTTCAAGTAGTGGGGGTCATCAGGTTACATTTGATTGGTCAACAGGGGTTTGTAAAAGTACATTTCAGTATTGGAGTTGGGGATATTCTTTTTATAAATTCAGTATTCTATTATAGATTAACAGAAAAAATTATTATTATTATTATTATTATTAAAAAACTATTATAACATACAGATTAAAATAACTAATACTCTTCTGTGATGAAACACATTTCAGTTAACAAAAATTGGAAAAAACCCAATAATAAATTATTTAAATTTCTTACAAATTTTAGAAAATTTGTAAGAATTTTAAATAATTTATTTATTTGTTTGTCATAAACGCATGGGTCAGGTTTTTACCTGGACCCCATTAGAAAAATACATTTTCCTCTATTTATCTAAAGGAATTCAGACAAACATTACAATATTATAATTTGCCAGGAGATTTTCAAAATTTAGAAAATATGGGGACGTGTCACTTCTTCAAGTAGTGGGGGTCATCAGGTTACATTTAATTAGTCAACAGGGTTTTGTAAAAGTACATTTTAGTATGGGAGTTGGGGATATTCTTTTTATAAATTCAGTTTTCTATTATAGATTAACAGAAAAAATTATTATTATTATTATTATTATTTTTAAAAAACTATTATAACATACAGATTAAAATAACTAATACTCTTCTGTGATGAAACACATTTCAGTTAACAAAAATTGGAAAAAACACGATAATAAATTATTTAAATTTTTTACAAATTTTAGAAAATTTAGAAGAATTTCAAATAATTTATTTATTTGTTTGTCATTAACGCATGGGGCTTCTGTGATAAAACACATTTCAGTTAACAAAAATTGGAAAAAAACCGATAATAAATTATTTAAATTTCTTACAAATTTTAGAAAATTTGGAAGAATTTCAAATAATTTATTTATTTGTTTGTCATAAACGCATGGGTCAGGTTTTTACCTGGACCCCATTAAAAAAATACATTTTCCTCTATTTATCTGAAGGAATTCAGCTAAACATTACAATATTATAATTTGCCAGGAGAATTTCAACATTTAGAAAATGTGTGGGCGTGTCACTTCTTCAAGTAGTGGGGGTCATCAGGTTACATTTGATTGGTCAACAGGGGTTTGTAAAAGTACATTTCAGTATGGGAGTTGGGGATATTCTTTTTATAAATTCAATATTCTATTATAGATTAACAGAAAAAATTATTATTATTATTATTATTATTATTAAAAAACTATTATAACATACAGATTAAAATAACTAAAACTCTTCTGTGATGAATTACATTGCAGTTAACAAAAATTAGAAAAAACCCGATAATAAATTATTTAAATTTCTTACAAATTTTTGAAAACTTAAAGAATTTTAAATAATTTATTTATTTGTTTGTCATACACGCATGGGTCAGGTTTTTTCCTGGACCCTATTAGAAAAATACATTTTCCTTTATTTATCTGAAGGAATCCAGCCAAACATTACAATAATATTATTTGCCAGGAGATTTTCGAAATTTAGAAAATATGGGGACGTGTCACTTCTTCAAGTAGTGGGAGTCATCAGGTTACATTTAATCAGTCAACAGGGTTTTGTAAAAGTACATTTTAGTATGGGAGTTGGGGATATTCTTTTTATAAATTCAGATTTCTATTATATATTAACAGAAAAAATTATTATTATTATTATTATTATTTTTAAAAAACTATTATAACATACAGATTAAAATAACTAATACTCTTCTGTGATGAAACACATTTCAGTTAACAAAAATTGGAAAAAACACGATAATAAATTATTTAAATTTTTTACAAATTTTAGAAAATTTAGAAGAATTTCAAATAATTTATTTATTTGTTTGTCATTAACGCATGGGGCTTCTGTGATAAAACACATTTCAGTTAACAAAAATTGGAAAAAACCCGATAATAAATTATTTAAATTTCTTACAAATTTTAGAAAATTTTTAAGAATTTCAAATAATTTATTTATTTGTTTGTCATAAACGCATGGGTCAGGTTTTCACCTGGACCCCATTAGAAAAATACATTTTCCTTTATTTATCTTAGGAATCCATCCAAACATTACAATATTATAATTTGCCAGGAGATTTTCAAAATTTAGAAAATGTGTGGGCGTGTCACTTCTTCAAGTAGTGGGGGTCATCAGGTTACATTTGATTGGTCAACAGGGGTTTGTAAAAGTACATTTTAGTATGGGAGTTGGGATATTCTTTTTATAAATTCAGCTTTCTATTTTAGATAAACAAAAAAAAACTATTATTATTATTATTATTATTATTATTATTAAAAACCTATTATAACATACAGATTAAAATAACTAATACTCTTCTGTAAAGAATCACATTTCAGGTAACAAAAATTAGAATAAACCTGATAATAAATTATTTAAATTTCTTACAAATTTTAGAAAATTTGAAAGAATTTTAAATAATTTATTTATTTGTTTGTAATAAACGCATGGGTCAGGTTTTTACCTGGACCCCATTAGAAAAATACATTTTTCTCTATTTATCTGAAGGAATTCTGCCAAACATTACAATATTATAATTTGCCAGGAGAATTTCAAAATTTAGAAAATGTGGGGGCGTGTTACTTCTTTAAGTAGTAGGGGTTATTAGGTTACATTTGATTGGTCAACAGGGGTTTGTAAAAGTACATTTCAGTATGGGAGTTGGGATATTCTTTTTATAAATTCAGCTTTCTATTTTAGATTAACAAAAAAAACTATTATTATTATTATTATTATTATTAAAAAACTACTATAACATACAGAAAAAAATAATTAATACTCTTCTGTAAAGAATTACATTTCAGATAACAAAAATTGGAAAAAACCCGATAATAAATTATTCAAATTTCTTACAAATTTTAGAAAATTTGAAAGAATTTCAAATAATTTATTTATTTGTTTGTCATAAACGCAGGTGTCAGGTTTTTACCTGGACCCCATTAAAAAAATTCATTTTCCTTTATTTATCTTAGGAATCCAGCCAAACTTCACAATATTATAATTTGCCAGGAGATTTTCAAAATTTAAAAAATATGGGGGCGTGTCACTTCTTCAAGTAGTGGGGTATATCAGGTTACATTTGATTGGTCTACAGGGGTTTGTAAAAGTATATTTCAGTATGGGAATTGGGATATTCTTTTTATAAATTCAGCTTTCTATTTTAGATTAACAAAAAAAACTATTATTATTATTATTATTATTATTATTATTATTATTATTATTATTATTAGAAAACTATTATAACATACAGATTAAAATAACTAATACTCTTTTGTAAAGAATCACATTTCAGGTAACAAAAATTGGAAAAAACCCGATAATAAATTATTTAAATTTCTTACAAATTTTAGAAAATTTGAAAAAATTTCAAATAATTTATTTATTTGTTTGTCATAAACGCATAAGTCAGGTTTTTACCTGGACCCCATTAGAAAAATACATTTTCCTTTATTTATCTTAGGAATCCAGCCAAACATTACAATATTATAATTTGCCAGGAGATTTTCAAAATTTAGAAAATATGGGGGCGTGTCACTTCTTCAAGTAGTGGGGGTCATCAGGTTACATTTGATTGGTCAACAAGGGTTTGTAAAAGTTACATTTCAGTATAGGAGTTGGGAATATTCTTTTCATCAATTTAGTTTTCTATTATAGATTAAAAGATAAAATTATTATTATTATTATTATTATTAAAAAACTATTATAACATACAGATTAAAATAACTAATACTCTTCTGTGATGAATCACTTTTCAGTTAACAAAAAGTGGAAAAACTCCGATAATAAATTATTTAAATTTCTTACAAATTTTAGAAAATTTAAGAGAATTTTAAATAATTTATTTATAAGTTTGTCATAAACGCATGGGTCAGGTTTTTACCTGGACCCCATTAGAAAAATACATTTTCCTCTATTTATCTGAAGGAATTCAGCCAAACATTACAATATTATAATTTGCCAGGAGATTTTCAAAATTTAGAAAATATGGGGACGTGTCACTTCTTCAAGTAGTGGGGGTCATCAGGTTACATTTGATTAGTCAACAGGGGTTTGTAAAAGTACATTTTAGTATGGGAGTTGGGGATATTCTTTTTATAAATTCAGCTTTCTATTTTAGATTAACAAAAAAAACTATTATTATTATTATTATTATTATTATTATTATTATTATTATTATTAAAAAACTATTATAACATACAGATTAAAATAACTAATACTCTTCTGTAAAGAATCACATTTCAGTTAACAAAAATTGGAGAAAACCCGATAATAAATTATTTAAATTTCTTACAAATTTTAGAAAACTTGTAAGAATTTCAAATAATTTATTTATTTGATTGTCATAAACGCATGGGTCAAGTTTTGACCTGGACTTCATTAGAAAAATACATTTTCCTCTATTTATCTGAAGGAATTCAGCCCAACATTGCATTATATAATTTGCCAGGAGATTTTCGAAATTTAGAAAATATGGAAGCGTGTCACTTCTTCAAGTAGTGGGGGTCATCAGGTTACATTTGATTGGTCAACAAGGGTTTGTAAAAGTACATTTCAGTATAGGAGTTGGGAATATTCTTTTCATCAATTTAGTTTTCTATTATAGATTAAAAGATAAAATTATTATTATTATTATTATTATTAAAAAACTATTATAACATACAGATTAAAATAACTAATACTCTTCTGTGATGAAACACATTTCAGTTAACAAAAATTAGGAAAAACCCAATAATAAATTATTTAAATTTCTTACAAATTTTAGAAAATTTGTAAGAATTTTAAATAATTTATTTATTTGTTTGTCATAAACGCATGGGTCAGGTTTTTACCTGGACCCCTTTAGAAAAATACATTTTCCTCTATTTATCTGAAGGAATTCAGCCAAACATTACAATATTATAATTTGCCAGGAGATTTTCAAAATTTAGAAAATATGGGGACGTGTCACTTCTTCAAGTAGTGGGGGTCATCAGGTTACATTTGATTAGTCAACAGGGGTTTGTAAAAGTACATTTTAGTATGGGAGTTGGGGATATTCTTTTTATAAATTCAGCTTTCTATTTTAGATTAACAAAAAAAACTATTATTATTATTATTATTATTATTATTATTATTATTATTATTATTAAAAAACTATTATAACATACAGATTAAAATAACTAATACTCTTCTGTAAAGAATCACATTTCAGTTAACAAAAATTGGAGAAAACCCGATAATAAATTATTTAAATTTCTTACAAATTTTAGAAAACTTGTAAGAATTTCAAATAATTTATTTATTTGATTGTCATAAACGCATAGGTCAGGTTTTTACCTGGACCCCATTAGAAAAATACATTTTCCTCTATTTATCTGAAGGAATTCAGCCAAACATTACAATATTATAATTTGCCAGGAGATTTTAAAATTTAGAAAATATGGGGGCGTGTCACTTCTTCAAGTAGTGGGGGTCATCAGGTTACATTTGATTGGTCAACAGGGGTTTGTAAAAGTACATTTCAGTATGGGAGTTGGGAATATTCTTTTCATAAATTCAGTTTTCTATTATAGATTAACAGATAAAATTATTATTATTATTATTATTCTTAAAAAACTATTATAACATACAGATTAAAATAACTAATACTTTTCTGTGATGAATCACTTTTCAGTTAACAAAAAGTGGAAAAACTCCGATAATAAATTATTTAAATTGCTTACAAATTTTAGAAAATTTAAGAGAATTTTAAATAATTTATTTATTAGTTTCTCATAAACGCATGGGTCAGGTTTTTACCTGGACCCCATTAGAAAAATACATTTTCCTCTATTTATCTGAAGGAATTCAGCGAAACATTACAATATTATAATTTGCCAGGAGATTTTCAAAATTTAGAAAATGTGGGGGCGTGTCACTTCTTCAAGTAGTGGGGGTCATCAGGTTACATTTGATTGGTCAACAGGGGTTTGTAAAAGTACATTTCAGTATGGGAGTTGGGGATATTCTTTTTATAAATTCAGTTTTCTATTATAGATTAACAGAAAAAATTATTATTATTATTATTATTATTATTAAAAAACTATTATAACATACAGATTAAAATAACTAATACTCTTCTGTGATGAAACACATTTCAGTTAACAAAAATTGGAAAAAACCCGATAATAAATTATTTAAACTTCTTACAAATTTTAGAAAATTTGGAAGAATTTCAAATAATTTATTTATTTGTTTGTCATAAACGCATGGGTCAGGTTTTTACCTGGACCCCATTAGAAAAATACATTTTCCTCTATTTATCTGAAGGAATTCAGCCAAACATTACAATATTATAATTTGCCAGGAGAATTTCAAAATTTAGAAAATGTGGGGGCGTGTCACTTCTTCAAGTAGTGGGAGTCATCAGGTTACATTTGATTGGTCAACAGGGGTTTGTAAAAGTACATTTCAGTATGGGAGTTGGGGATATTCTTTTTATAAATTCAGTTTTCTATTATAGATTAACAGAAAAAATTATTATTATTATTATTATTATTATTATTAAAAAACTATTATAACATACAGATTAAAATAACTAATACTCTTCTGTGATGAAACACATTTTAGTTAACAAAAATTGGAAAAAACACGATAATAAATTATTTAAATTTTTTACAAATTTTAGAAAATTTTGAAGAATTTCAAATAATTTATTTATTTGTTTGTCATTAACGCATGGGTCTTCTGTGATGAAACACATTTCAGTTAAAAAAAATTGGAAAAAAACCGATAATAAATTATTTAAATTTCTTACAAATTTTAGAAAATTTGGAAGAATTTCAAATAATTTATTTATTTGTTTGTCATAAACGCATGGGTCAGGTTTTTACCTGGACCCCATTAGAAAAATACATTTTCCTCTATTTATCTGAAGGAATTCAGCCAAACATTACAATATTATAATTTGCCAGTAGAATTTCAAAATTTAGAAAATCTGGGGGCGTGTCATTTCTTCAAGTAGTGGGGGTCATCAGGTTATATTTGATTGGTCAACAGGGGTTTGTGAAAATACATTTCTGTAAGGGAGTTGGGGATATTATTTTTATAAATTCAGCTATCTATTTTAGATTAACAAAAAAAAACTATTATTATTATTATTATTATTATTAAAAAAGTATTATAACATACAGATTAAAATAATTAATGTTTTAATTTTTTTTTTCAAGTCCAACACTGAAAAAAAAAAATTTCCCCACAGCAATGAAAATATGCTATTCGTATTGTCTACTTCAAAAAGTTTTATATGTCGGGTGGATTTTTTTTATTACTCATTCATATTTTTTTTCGATAATTTTTTAATGTTTTGTCTTTTAGTTATTGTATTTTTGTGAGTCAGTAGTTCTTTTCCTACTGTAAAATAAGGTTAAAAAATAATTTCTGTATTTTTTTTTTTGCAACAATTACTTAATAGTTATCTTATATTACGTATAGTGTAAGTTACGTTGAAAATTCAAATATGTGGAAGTAAATGTATAAAGTATTATCGTAATACACATTTTTTATTACATATTTTGGTGTCGACATGGATTCTTGACAAACAGTAATGCATACAATTAAAAAAAGCCCCACCTTTTTAGATCAACATAGATTTGTTTTATGCCATTAAAAAATAGCTGGATGATTCTAGGATGAGGCGACCTAACTATTTTATTTTGAGTGACTATTCTTAATAAAAGGGTACATTAAGCTTGTGAAATTAAATATCCCTTTTCACTGTTTGCATTTCAACCAATTAGTTTTTAATAGTAACTTGTACCTGAAAATGTTAAATAAGGGTTGCCTAATGCCTGAGCTGCAACTGCTCTAACAGCGAAATACCGTATACTTTATTTAGTGTCTTATATTCTACAGCCGTTATACCTGCGAACGAATCAGTTAGATCACAAACGTTTCCATATATAATATGAAAATTGTGTTATTTGTGAATCTTTATCTCTTTAACTCTTTATCTCTTTCACTCTTTATCTCTCAAACTATTAACTTTTTAAAATATTTATCTCTCAAATTCTTTATCTCCAAAACCTTTTATCTCTCAAACTCTTTATCTTCTAAACTGTTCATCTCATTAACTCTTTATCTCTTAAACTATTTATCACCTAAACTATTTATCTCTCAAACTCTTTATCTCTAAAAATCTTTATCTCTCCTACTTTGCATCTCTGAAAAACTCTTTATTTTTTTAACTCTATATCTCCAAAACCTTTTATCTCTAAAACTTTTTATCTCTTAAACTATTCATCTTATTAACTCTTTATCTCTGAAAAACTCTTTATCTCTTTAACTCTTTATCTCTCAAACTCTTTATCTCTCAAACTCTTTATCTCTTTAACTCTTTATCTGTCAAACTTTTTATTTCTTAATCTCTCTATCTCCCTAACTCGAGGCGCATGAATATTCCCTAAAACCTATTTAGCCAAAATGCCATTTAACCTAAAACTATTCAACCTAAACTGCATTCAGCCTTAACTGCATTTAGCCTAAACTCCATTCAACTTAAATCCCATTTACCCTAAATTCTATTTAACCTAAATCCCATTTAACCTAAAATGTATTTAACATAAATCACATTTAAGCTAAAATGCATACAATCTAAAATGCATTCAGCCTAAATTATATTTAACCTAAATCCCATTTAACCTAAAATGTATTTAACCTAAATCTCATTTAACCTAAAATGCATTAAATCTAAAATGCATTCAGCCTAAATTTCATTTAACCTAAAACTCAATAAATCTAAAATGCATTTAGCCTAAAACCCACTTAACCTAAATTTCATTTAATCTAAGTCCCATTTAACCCAAAATGCATTCAGCCTACATGTCACTTAACCTAAATCCCATTTAACCTAAAATGCATTCAGCTTAAATTATAATTAACCTAAATTCCATTTCACCTAAATTTAATAATCACAATAATTTATTTAAACAATTGCTATAAACAAATTCTTTATTTTGAATGAAGTTAATCAATAGTTACAATAATTTGTTTGAACAATGGTTATAAATAAATTTCAAGTTTGATGCTTACTTTTAATTATATAAAATTAAAAATAATTGTTTAAACAATACAAAATTAATTTATAAATGTGGCGAACTTTTCATTTTTTAAATTAAAAAAGTATTCAACTTACAATATTTATCAAGTTCTCGTACAAGGGTGCCTTAGAATTTTCACAATGCTCTAAAATCTCTTTTCTCATTCTCTCTCTCTTTCTCTCTCTCTCAAACGAAGAACATCATCACACCTTTCTCTCTTTCAGGTTTCACACTAAAATCACAAAGTGTGAACTCACCTTGTGTTTCGCACACTACTGTTGTCCTTGTCTATTCCAGGCACATTCTATACCTTATTCTCTTTTTCTGTACGCACGCTATTGTTCTCTTTATCTTTCCCATATTCTTCATCTCTTTTTCTGCTACGGACACTATTCTTGTCCTATTCTAACCTACGTAAATTCTATATCTTATTCTCTCTTACTTGCTGAGAAAGCATAGCAGTATATCTATATCTATGACTAACTGATTTCTTATATAGGACAGTAATACATAAATGACAATGTATAAGAATATATAATAATGAGACATCTTTTATCTTAACATTTACATAAACTTTTAATTTTTATATGATGTTGGGAAAACTTTTTCATTCCGTACAGTAACAGTTGTTTGTAACACGCGCGCAAGTGCGCGCGTCTGTCTTTGCTAGTTTATGTAATATTACGTGCTGGTTGAGGAGAGGGATCTGTTACAGTGGCGCTGAAAGCGCACGTTAATTTCTGGTACTAGAATTGCACCGAGCCCGTGCGCTTTTCGTACGACTTTC
Organism: Ganaspis brasiliensis; assembly: GCA_037103525.1. Classification (NCBI taxonomy): domain Eukaryota; kingdom Metazoa; phylum Arthropoda; class Insecta; order Hymenoptera; family Figitidae; genus Ganaspis; species Ganaspis brasiliensis. The sequence continues at coordinate 42,607 of JAZKLR010000573.1, forward strand.
CTTGCATTTGTTTTCCAGTGGCATGAATAAATCGCATGAACTTCTGTTGCTTTACTTGTACAGAAATTAAACGTGCGTTTTTAGCACCATAGAGATGGAAATTTTGTAAGAGTGGTTTGAAATTCGTGCAGCAAATAACCTAGTACTAATAACCCTGTTGAAAATCGAGTCAACAATTGTATGTTTTATAAATGCTTTAAAATATTTTTATTTTGCTTAAACATGGATATCCGTGTTTCCAAATATCATCAAACACGCTTCTATAATTGAACGCAGTATGAACACGGCTTTTACATAGAATAGTTAGTTGCTGTATGATGCACAAAACACTATGAAGACTATTTCTCTGCAGATAGGGAAAACACTCATGAAACATTTTTTAAAGGAGATTTCAGAGTTCGTTCAATGTTGAATAACTACAATTTCACAAATTACACAGGCACACAAAAAAAAAAAAAGGTCAAATACCAGAGGGCAGACCAACATATTCCTAGGTTTTTGGGGTCGCTGAAACCGAATATGGCCATGAAAATATTATCTGCTTGCCCATTTTCCCCCTAGCCCCCCCCCTTACACCTCTGGGGGGGTAACATTTCAGTTTTTCCAAAAACGTCGAAAAGGCAGTCTATTCCTATGTTTTTTGGGGCGCTGAATCCGAAAAAGACCACCAAAAGCCAATCCCCCCCCTCCTGCACCCCCTAACACCCCCTGGGAGGGGGTTGGAATTTCGAATTTCACGAAAAGTCGAGTTCGGTATCTATTTCTACGTTTTTTGGGGCGCTGAATCCGAAAAAGTCCACCAAAAGCCAATTGGCCCTCCCCTTCACCCCCTATCACCCCCTGGTAGGGGGTTGGAATTTCGAATTTCACGAAAAGTCGAGTTCGGTGTCCATTTCTATGTTTTTGGGGGCGGTGAAATTGGAAAAGGACACCAAAGGTAAATTCGTTCCGTTATTCACCTCTTAGCATCTAGTTACTAACACTGGGAGGGGGGTTGATATGTTCTCTTTTATGTGTAATTAAGAAGAATAAGCAATGTTTTTTTTACGCATTTGAATAAATAATAACTAGGTAGGCACCGATGATTACACAAGTATGTACCAGCACAATTTGATGGATCTTGATTTTACTACACTTAGCGCGACCCAGGAACAACGGCGTGGACGTGGTAGTTTTTGTTCCCTTTGGGGTGCTTTTTTAACGTGAGTCCCCTTGCCTCTCACGATTGGTGGCGCTGCTTTAATGTGTTTTTCCTTAGAACGAATTTCGCTCATTTAGTTTTTTTATAGTGATGCATTTGAGCGAGATCTCTTCTCAAAAAGTCTCGAAAAAATGAGAATCTCGTGAAAATTACATTGGAAACAAATGAATGTACTGTTTTCGTCTCTTTTATCTTTTATGAAAGGACAGATTCTCGAAATGCATCACTAGTTTTTTGGCATTCATTTCTGCCTATGGGACCGTACTCGCTTGGATTCGAATGACCTTCTGAGAGGTTTTCTTTTCTGAGCCCTTTTTGTTTCTGGTGAATCCCTTTTTAGTGTCCAACAGTAATCGGCCAGCATATTCACATCCCACTTCCCTTGGTAACGACGTTCCATTTCTTTTAGATCCTGGTGAAACCTTTCACCTTGCTCTTCGCTATAGTTCCCTAAATTCGACGGAAAATAGTCTACATGGGACTCCAGGAAATGCAGTTTCAGATTCATCAAGCATCCAAGTTTTTTGTAGTTCTGCAGCAGCTTTTTTATTTCCTTTTTGTAATTTGGACTTTTCTTATTTCCAAAAAAATTTTCTGCTACATTTACAAAGCTAACCCAAGCATTTCTTTCCACAACTGTCATTGATTTTTTAAACTCAGCGTCGCGCAACAACTTCCGAATCTCTGGCCCATCAAAAATCCCTTCTTTGAGTTTCTGTTCCGACTTTTTCGGAAATTTCTCCTGGAGGTATAAAAAAGCTTTTCCCTCTTTGTTTAAGGCTTTTACAAATTGCTTCATCAACCCAAGCTTTATATGCAATGGAGGAAGAAGAACCTTTTCCGGTGATACAAGAGGATTTTTGAGGACATTTGCCAAGCCAGGAACAAAAGAGGTTCTAGCAGGCCATTGGAAGTTATTATAATGGTTCTTTCGATCTCGACTATTCCAAAGGCATAAGAAGCACGGATGACTTGTGAACCCACTTTGTTGACCCAAAAGAATTGTAATTATTTTCAGATCCCCGCAAATTTGCCAGTTATGTTCCGTGTACTTTATTTTTTCGAGTACCAGCTTCAAAGAATTATAGTCTTCTGACATATTAACGGAATGCGCTATTGGGATCGAGGCTAATTCATTGGTGTTGTGCAAGAGTACTGCTTTTAGACTGCGGGTGGAAGAGTCGATGAAAAGCCTCCATTCTTCACTCTTGTAAATGTTTGGTTTCAAAGAATTTATAAGCTCCCGAATATTTGTGCAGTAGACAAGACTTTCTTCTTTTTTGAAAAAGGGAAGAAATTCTTTTTCCCGATTTCGGAAAGAAGAAACCTTAGTACCTTTAGCCAAATGACCGTCCTCCTTGAGACTCGACGCAAGGTACTCAGCTGCATCTTTGGCTAAACCCAAATTTCTTAACACATCATTGAGCTTTTTTTGATCCCATAGTTTTATAGGTCGATCTCGTTTGAAGCGAACATCTCCTTCATCACTGTCAGAATTCGAGTCAACTTCACTTCCGGAATAAGTACTGTTGGAATCCACAGTTGGCTCATTAAGGTCCATTTGACTTTCAACTTCCACTGTATCAGCAGTGACATCCATCTTGACATCATCATCTGAAACATCATCATCGTCATTATAAATTGGAGGGGTGAAAGATGGAATACTTGGATATATAGCGTGATTAGGAGACATCATACCTTTAAATTTGATGGAGCAAATGTAACATTCCACTTGAGTTTTGGGCTCTTTCCACATAGCAGGAAACTTCAAAAAATTCTTGCCGCTTGAATTGGATGACCCGCGCTGTAATGTACCCCTGCATTTGTTACAGATACTGCTCGGTACCCATGAATTTCCCCGACCATTTTCAATCTGCAATGAAAAAAGAGAATTGTATTTATCCTCATATTAAGAAAAGTCTCTCCGATATTTTTCTATTTCAAACTTACCACATACGTAACAAAACATGGATCTGTCTTTGTTACAGGTGTGAATGGTATTATCTTGAATATCCATACCATTGTCCGTAGGACCATCAGAAGCGCCTTGAAGATTTTCACGATTTGAACGCAAAGCTCTATTTCCATTAATTTTTCTTCTTGAAGCATTTAACTCAAAAGTAGCCAAGTTGCCCACCACCCTAGAGCTGCGGTTGCATGATGACGACGCCTGCGGGCCCGCTTGCTCACCCTGACCAGCCGCCGATACTGGGGTCTCCCTCCCCTGCATCGTAATCTTCTTCCCTACTTTTGCCATGAAGGCATCTTTTTTACCTAGGAACTTAGCCGGTTAACCGTTATCCGCCTTCACCGCGTGGAGGTGTCCTAGTTGCAAAAGTAGATGTGGAAGTAATTCATGAAAATTGAAATTGTAAACCCATCCCATGGGAGGGGGTAAGAGGGTGCTAGGGGGTGAATGAGGGGACGAATTTATTTTTGATCCCTTTTTTCAGTTTCATGGCCCTAAAAAATATTGGAATAGACTCTAAACTCGATTTTTTATAAAATTCGAAATTCCAACCCACTCAAGGGGATATTAGGGGCTTAAGCGGGCGGGAATTAGCTTTTGGTGGTCTTTTTCGGATTCAGCGCCCCAAAAAACGTAGAAATAGATACCGAACTCGACTTTTCGTGAAAAGTCGAAATTCCAACCCCCTCCCAGGGGGTGATAGGGGGTGAAGGAGAGGGGGAATTTTCTTTTCGTGGTCTTTTTCGGATTCAGCGCCCCAAAAAACATAGAAATAGCCACCGAACTCGACTTTTCGTGAAATTCGAAATTCCAACCCCCTCCCAGGGGGTGTTAGGGGGTGCAGGAGGGGGGGGATTGGCTTTTGGTGGTCTTTTTCGGATTCAGCGCCCCAAAAAACATAGGAATAGACTGCCTTTTCGACGTTTTTGGAAAAACTGAAATGTTACCCCCCCAGAGGTGTAAGGGGGGGGGGCTAGGGGGAAAATGGGCAAGCAGATAATATTTTCATGGTCATATTCGGTTTCAGCGACCCCAAAAACCTAGGAATATGTTGGTCTGCCCTCTGGTATTTGACCTTTTTTTTTTTTTTTGTGTGCCTGTGTTATTAGACCTTTCACAAAGAACATAAATGTAACTATTTTATAACACAGATATGTATGATGTTACAATATAACTAAATACAATGTCAACAGCTTTTAATAAGCAGTAAATTAGACACGGCTGTTGTCATTCAAACATTACATGTGAACATCGTGCTTTGAGAACATGGTTTTAACAAATAGTTGAAGTTTTATTTGTGTAGTATAACATAAATCATACACTTTACTATGAAGCAAACGAAATTCATAATAAATTATGTACCGACACATATTTAGATGTTTGTATAAGGTTATAGAAACATCAAGTTCACAACTTTTGTTATTCAAAATTATATGTGAACATCGTGTTTTGGAACAGTTAGCTTATATTAAAGATAAATAAAAATTCCCTCAACTGTCGATACCAAGTAGGGGAATGACCTGGCCTCGAGCTCACGGAGTTAAGCGAAGTCAAGCGTGGTTAGAACTTACATGGGTGACCGTCTCCGTGATATCGCTACAGCCAGATGTTTTATAATGGAATTCAAAAATCTCAACAACAACAAAATATGAATGTTAAATAGTGTACAACAGTTCCAGACCTTCAACGGGAGATGTTGAACTGGTGTAAAATTTTGGTTCAATAAATTAATTTTCTTAAATGATTTATAAATTTTTGCGCATAAAATAAACGTTTAACTATATTTACGAATGCAAACTTTATTCAGCGATCAAAGAACACACATTTTCAACCAGTGTAAGCATTGTTTTAATGATCATAGAAGCTTTATAATACTGCAACAAAAGTTGAAAATCACTGTTAAGAAAGTGTTAAATATGTGTTAACATTATAAAATAAGTTTTCAAAGACTGCTTCTAGAATGTTTTACAACAACTATTCAACAGACTTTTCGTGTATCTGGAACACATTTCTGACAAACAACTGACATGTAATAAAGTGTTTATGAAACACTAAAGCGTTCCAATATACACACTGAGAGAAATAGATGCTACGGTGTACCATCTAGATGGTACCAGAAACCATATCTGATCTAAAGTATACGGACAAGAATCTAGATGGTACGGATTAGCATCTGATAGCATCTGGATAGTACGATGTAGCATTCAGATGGTACGGTGTAGCATCTCTGACGGTAGAGTGTAACATAACCTCTCTACCATCAAAGATAGTAAAGTTCTTACCATCTATTTCTCTCAGTGCATGGATGAAACACACTCAATTGGGTTTGTCAACACCCAACTGACACCAAGTAAACACTGAACGAAACACTATTTAAACATAATTCTCACCTTATATTTTTGACAGGGAAGGTACGATTTTTGTGGAAAAATAGTTAGGGTAACTTGAGGAGAGATGCATCACTATTTATGTTTTTTTTATTTACAGTCGAAAATTTGTTAAAAAATCGATTTTGAACATGTGTCAGTTTTAGTTTCACTTTTTGTGAAAAAAGACATACTTATGAAAATTTATTTCTGTTGATATTTTACCCTAAAATAGATGTTTGAAAAAAAAACAATTCGAGGAGAGATGAATCATTCGAGGAGACATGGTATCAAGAAGCAAAAATGAGTGTTACTATCTCATTTCATACAAATATGGACTGTTAATTATGTATTTTAATCTTTGAAATACCGGAAAATGGTACAAGGAAGCACATACCAAAACTGTTTGTGAACTAAGTTGAGATATGAATAGGGGAGACCGGGGCTATTCGGCTCACTTTTGGTCAGACAGGAAAAAAGTTAGGAAATTATTTTTTAAATCCAAACATGGATATATCATTTAGTAGCCTATCATTTGCACTTTCAAATTTGCAAGGACTTTTTGATTTATTTTTTATAGTTTTAGCTCTAGATAATTTTGAATGCAGATATACCAAATTCACAAACTGCAAATTTGGCAGGTAAATCGGCTCACCCTGTGGGGCAATTCGGCGACTTTTATTTTTTACGAAAAATAAAAAAGTTCAATAACCTTTATTTTGTAAATATGAAAAGTACCTATATTCTTATTATAATTATGCAGTGATGGATCAAGGTCAAAATTTTTAGGGGGGGACTGGGGCCCCTAAAATTAAAGAAAATTCATTAGACCTTACTTTTTTTTTTTTTTTATAAAAAATAAAAAAGTTAGTACACTCATTATTGGTAATTATTAAAAGTAGTCATATTCTTATCATAATTAAGCAGGGGCGAATCAAGACAAAGTATTTTTGGATAAGATGATTAACCGTAGCGTGAGCCCATTTACCCCACCCTGACTTTTGGCACTTTAAAACAAATACAAGTCACATTTGATACATATAAATAAAATAGCATAGGTGTATCGAAAGAGCACACCTGAGAGCATAAAAAAAACTTACCCAAAAAAATTAGGCTCGTAAATTAATGTACTAAAAACGTAAAAGTTTGTAAGTAAAAAGTGTACGCGCGACGCATAAAAACATAATACTCTACCTGACACGAGGCTGAATCAATAGAATTACACTAAATTTCGTTTACCTAACTAAAATGTTGAGACCTATATTCTATAGCGACCTTTCCCTCCTAGATTCTAATTAAGGCGTGAAATCGCTAATGAGCCGAATTACCCGCCGGTTCGGATTGCCCCGCTCTCCCCTAAGTAAAAACACAACATATATATACCTATATAAAGAAAGTGAAAATATCACTTATTTATAAATAAAAATTTTACTTATTCATAAATAAAAAAATTGTACATTCATGAAAGAAACTACAATATTCTAAAGAGATAAAGATTTTGAAATATTGAATTAAGTTATAAAAAACCATTTTTGTTGCAAATGTCATGTTGATTCTTTGTACCGGGGAACAATAAACCACCTGGAATTTCAGTGTATTTTCGATTTCCAGAGTGGTATGCCTGATTATAAAACTAGGCATGCGTACAGCATGTTACAGCGATTGTTATCAGTACTTTTCTCAACATAGCAAAACTAAAACGCCATTTTAGCTAGTTAACTTAAATTTGAGGTATATTTATGTTATACATTATCAATTAAAAAGTGTTAAGTAATAATTTTTTATAGTATTTGATAGAAAATAAGTTTTTTTACAAAGTGAAAATTGTAAAATTATTATTGTTGAACATTTTTAGTGTTTTTATGGAGGTGCTTCGATGCGTACCCCGGTTTTTGAAAATGAAAATAGCTTGTTAGTTTAGAAAAATCCTAAATTTTATTATTTAATCAAAATAAATCGTGTATAATATGTGTGCATTACCTAGAGAAGTGTTGTAGTTTTGTATTGATGCAAAGAAGTGCTTGAAATTGGTGAAATTGAATAAGTACTATGACCTTGAAAAAAAACCCGGTACATTGATGGCCACTTTCCCCTAGGCATATTTATAGAGTAGTGAACTATCTTGCCTTAAACATCGACTAAAAGTAACGTGCGCGATAAATTAAAATAAGTTTTGGAATCATGTTTCATTACATATATTCACCTTGCAATAACAGCCACATTTTGACGTACGTATTACTTTAGTAACAAATCATAATGATTAAATGAGAAACGTATTATAGACACGCGACAAAAATATCGGAGTTTTTTTATGCGAATAAAAAAGTGATTGTCCTATTACTTACTAAATAAATTTGGTAATGACAAGACTTTCTGAACTTTAAGTGTATGTATCATGTCACGCTAGCTGACAAACAACCAGATCTGTAGGGTGAAAAAGACTCAAAATGACGATAAGTGATCCATTTCTTCTGGTGATTTATCTCTCCTCGACTTACCCTACTGTCATATACTTTTCTTACATCAAAAACAACCATGCAAACATGGCGACCATGCATCATCCGATTTGAGTAAGAGATTTATCTCGGTGTACCTTTCATAAAAAAGAAACCAAGAGATTAGTTTTATCTATCTATTTCTCTTGTTCAGCCCACTGTGCGTCATCTGGTAATAGAGGATGGCACTAACGTGAAGGTGACACTAGCGGTGCGATAGACGGAGGGGAGAAGTTTTAAGTTAAGCTTAGAAAGTGTAAAAAATATTTAATATTTTTCGAGATATGACTAAAAACGTTGAACCATTTTTCCTAAAAAAATTAGTTAAAATCATGTTTTTTTCCTAAAAATGATGAGTTTTTAAGAAAACATGTTTCGAAGTTTCTAGTCATATCTTGTCAACCACTTAAAATATTTTTTTAGTCCTCTTTGCTTAAACTAAAACTGATCCTATAATTAGGGAATAGTGTTAAGTAAATATTTTACATATAATTTTTGTAGATCAGGCAACGAGCTGAACATATTGAACGATAACTGAAAAATTTAAGATTTTTTGTTTCTAGCTTATCAAGTAAAATAATGATTTAGAAATGTCAAAAAAAATGTACGAATAAATTATTTAACGCTGAATTTTATAAGCTTTCTAAATTTATAAGTTTTAAATCTCAACCTTATATTTTGAACAAAATTAAATTTGTCGGTTGGACCGACAAATTCCGACAGTAGTGAAGTTTTTTGTTTCGGGGGTCTCCGCTCTCCAAACCCCTCTTTCATGACTTTACTACGTGTCCGTATTATTGACAGTTTTAGGTTCGTATGTACTTTTTTATAATGCAATAAGTCGCAGTTGACTTTTTATACATTTGTTAAATAAAGCAGTACATGATACTCGTAGAACTATCATAAAGTACTATTATTTAGTTTAATGGATATATTTATTTTATTTTTAAGATCTGGACTCAAAACGGTATGGGAAGGTGAAATTAAACCACCATCGATAAAAGCAGAGGAAGGTAAACTACATGTAAAGTATCCTGGAGTACCTCTAACACCTGAATATAAATATTCAGTTTTGGATACTGATTATACAAGCTATGCAGTTATGTGGAATTGTAATGATTATTTTTCGTTCAATACACAAAGTGTGTGGATTATGACTCGACAACCATTTGCACCAGGAGAAATCCTCCAGAAGGTAATCGTAATCATTTTTACAATTTATAGTTAAAGATTTTTACATAACACCTTGCGTCAACACTATTACTTAAAACTCGGTCTTTAGAGTTCTAAAGATTAAAAGAAGAAGAATCCTACCTTATGTCACAGTCCACCCCACCAGAAACACTATTTAAGCACGCTTGCCAACCAGTGCTAAAATTATCGCTAAAAAAAATACTGTTATTTTCTTGACAACCAACTTGAACCAATTCTTCAAATCATGTTCTCTATATGATGAAACTCTATGAAACTAGTGAAATAGCCAGACCAGGATGGCTTTTAACTCGAAGACTTTTTCTCGTTGTGAAATTGTGTTTTTAAATTTTTGACAAAAAAAATACGACATAAAAAACATAGAGTAATGTGTTAATCTGTAACCACCCTTATTGTTCTGAGGAGGGCATCAGTGATGTCGAAACGTTAACAAAATTTGTGTGTGCTCTTTTATACTTCTGACTCGGCAAGATTGATTCTTTCGTCCATCTTCTAATCATGTTTTCTATAATTTTCTTGTAATCTGCACGCAAAAATACATGTGTGTACCAAATTTGAGCACACTAAGTCAAATAGTTTGTCGGCGAGGGGACCAATACGAAAATCGACAAAATCTTTCCAATAGGGTTCCGTGCGTACAGTTGCAGTGTATGGAACCCTAAAAACCAAATTATACAAATTAGTGCAGCTTAGAGTTACTGGTGATATAGCTTAGTGATTATGAAGAAAAAAGTGCAGAGTGAGGGTGATTCAAGTTGATTGTGCTGATTTAGATAAGAAATTTGCTAAATTTATTCTAGGCACGTATTCCAGACCAGAAGACGGAAGTGTTCAGGAATGGATCCCCAATCGCTAAAGTTGTCACAGCTGAAGGGAATACTAAAAGAAAACAGCTTTTGACGAGTAAACGAAAGGTAGAACTGATAGCACGTCCAAACGAACATGATCCAACAGAAAAATGGATAGAAGAAGCAATTTTGATAGAGACGACCGACGATGAAAATGATCTTGGACATAACGAAGAGGGAAATCGTACTTTCTCTAAAGAGCCGACTCTAACCAACAAACTGGCACGAAAGGAGTCACAACTGGAGAAAAGAGAGAGAAAATTGATGATGAGGAAAATTGAGTTTCTTAAGAAAGAAAACGAGACATTTTGAAATCTAGTTATGATTTCGATGAAGTTACACTTAAAATTCTAGTCGGGTCTAAGTTTCCTACTGTAAAAACGTGCGTGAGATCTGTTGTAAGAAGGTAGGTATGTACTTACAAGTGTACGCATATAAGATCTCAGGTGACACAGACGAGATTTTATGTAAGAACATAGGTATGAACGCATGTAAGTTCTTATATTAAGTTCCGTCATGCGCCGCGTATAACGTTACTCAATATGAAATTGAAACAGCGTTCTTATATGAGTTCTCATCTGCGTACGTATGTACGAACACATGTGCGAACACACGTACGAACTCATGTGCGAAAGCACCTAAGTATTGAATTAAATATTTTAAATAAAATATATTATTAAAAAAAAATCTCGCTAACGGGATTCGAGCCCATTTAACCTGAGCCTAAGTACGCCTTAAACCCCTCGACCACCGTAGTTATAGAAACAACTTTGCAAAAACTTAGTCATGTCGTTCCGGAGAAATTTATGTATTAAACATGACTAAGATTTTGTAAAGTTGTTTCTATAACTACGGTGGCCGAGGGGTTTAAGGCATACTTGGGCTTAGGTTAGATGGGCTCGAATCCCGTTGGCGAGAATTTTTTTTTAATAATATATTTAATTTAAAATATTTAATTCAATACTTAGGTGTGTTGGCACATGAGTTCGTACGCGTGTTCGCACATGTGTTCGTACATACGTACGCAGATGAGAACTCATATAAGAACGCTGTTTCAATTTCATATTGAGTAACGTTATACGCGGCGCATGACGGAACTTAATATAAGAACTTACATGCGTTCATACCTATGTTCTTACATAAGATCCTACACGAGATCTCGTCTGTGTCACCTGAGATCTTATATGCGTACACATTAGGGTGGTAAAAAAAAACTGACTTTTTGAAATTTTAATTTATCTCTTTAGTTTCATATTCTTTGCAGTGAAATATATTACCTCTCTTTTTTCAATTTTTTAAATTAATATTTAGAGGTGGCGCATCGTTGTCAAAGTTTTCGACAAATATAAGGAATTTTTTTTTAAATTTAACTTCACGCTTATAAATCTAATCCTTCCTTGTAAAGGGTTTGTGGTTCGTACTAACACATTATGAGTTCGTAAACTCTTTTATTAGGATTGACAATTCAACTTAAAAAAAAGGTCCTTCTACCCGAAAAATGTATTTTTCTTTTCAAATCAGTAGTCGGATGGAGGCAAGGATCACTTTCATTTTTATGATGGTCATAAAAGCATATATTTTCCCTTCAAACCGAGAAAACCCGCGAAATCTGAAGTTTTCTTTTCAATTTTTCTACTACTTAATATTTTCCAATTATTTTTCGTTTTATTCTATTTGTTCAGCAAAAGATAAATTTTTGTTTGATATGAATTTGACATAATAATGGGTACATGTAGTAGGAGAAAAGTGCCTTAAAAGTATGCCAAAATCGTGGTTTTCTATATGAAATAGTAATTACATTTTCAAATTTTTAAAAGTTTTTTTGGTTGTAAAATACTTTTATCGTCCTTCTTAAGTGCTCTTTAGATGGATGTTACAATTGGATGTTGATAAGTATGCAAAACTAAGAGATGAAAATTGAGCACTTATTTTCAATGATAAATCCCATAACAGAGAAAATCGCAATGCGCCACCTCTAAATATTAATTTAAAAAATTTAAAAAAAATTAGGTAATATAACTCACTATTGACAATATAGAACTGAAGAGATAACTTAAAATTTCAAAAAATCAGTTTTTTGGACCACCCTAGTACACATGTAAGTACATACCTACCTTCTTACGACAGATCTCACGCACGTTTTTACAGTAGGGTTGAAAGGGTAAGCTCTTAGTTGATATCAGAGCAAGACTGAGCAATTTAAAATAACTGTATCAGAGTTATTTAAATATATGAAACTAATGTTTAATCAACGCTTGAGTAAGTTGACGACAATTTGAATCACCAAAATGGCAAACTAATGAGTCATTCGCATAATATTTCCATAATAAATTGATTTTCGGAAACTATGTACAGATAGCAGACGATGAAATTGTAGACTACGTTATCGATGGAATACCATGTGAACAACTCTTAAACCAGGCTCGAATGCACACTTTCCAAAATGTAGAAGAACTGTTAACAGCTTTTGCAAAAATAAAATTAACTTAAGAGGAGGTTATCGTTCTCAATGGTGAAAAATGCATGAAGTTTGGAGATTTTTTTTCATAGACGGAAATATTTTTGGAACTACGGTTTTTTTTTAATTTAAATAGTACATAATTATATAAACTTTTTACATATTTATATTAAAAAAAAATTAAAAATGGCGGCGGTAGCTTAACTTAGAGAAGACATTGCACGCCGTATTTTTTTATGGGCCGTACGTTCCACAGCCTCGCTAGGTTATCAGAAACAAAAATTCCTGATAAATTATTAAACTAGGATAAAGCCCCCTAAATTTATTCTAGTTTATTAATTTATCAGGGTTTTTTGTTTCAAATAACGTGGCATTATGTTCTTTTTAAATAAAAAATACCGCAATTCCAAAAATATTCCGTCTAAGAAAAAAAATTCTTTAATTTCATGCATTTTTTACCATTGAGAATAGTAACCTCCCTTTAACGAGGCTTGCTGGAAAAAAATGATTTTCCGCAAAGCAGTAGACCGCCAAGAAAATTTTGCCAGGCTACAAAATTTGTTCTTGGACTTGCGCAGTATTTCCGTAAATTTTTTTAAAACTTTTCTGTTGTCGCGTTACCATTGTATTCGTTAACTAGCTATCTAGTGGCGTGCCATAAACAGTATTTTTGGACCAAAAGTATTTTCTGACAGAAAGTAATTTTTAAAAGCATGCATTTTCCGACAGAAAGTATTTTTTGCCAAAAATTATTTTTATCCAGGTGTTTGAAACAAACTTGGGTGTACTTCCGAAAAGCTTGAACCTCAAATCTTTTTAATACTTCGTATGCTTACGTAATTTGATGCGCTGTTTACAAAAATCATAGTGAAAATTGAAATATATCAATATTAAATTACCTACAGTCGTAATTACGTTATTAAATTACGTAACATTACGTTATTACGTAACATTACGTTTATTACGTAACATTACATTTATAACGTAATAACGTAAAATTACGTAATTTTCGTGCAGTAATTACAAAAGTCATAATTAAAAAATTGTAAACTTAATCATTTTCATGATAAATACTTTAAAAACCAACACAACTATAGGTTTTCCCACCGTTGTCTACAATACACTTCCAGTATGGCACCCCAACCACCCGGTATTTTTTTTGCATTTTTCTTGAAAACTATGCACATTTAGAAAAAAAAATGTAAAAATATAAAATGTGTAGGGTAATGTCACCATGAGTGGACCGCTTAATCTTTTTTTCGAATTGATTTGTTTATGAAAGTAAATTAATTGTACACTGTTAGAAAAATCTGACTGAATTTTCACTCACATATGCTGGATGTTTTTTCCATTCACGTAAATGAAAATTAAAAACACGTGTCTGAAAATTCAGTTACGTGTGACTAAAAATTCATGCACATGTGCATTAATTTTAATGTAGGTGGTTGGAAAAAACTTCCAACATAGGTGAATGAAAATTCATTCATATTGTCTTAGATTTTAATAAACTATTTGTTTAAATATGCGTATGCAAGAAAGTCCAAAGAAACAAAACGTGTAGAAAACTTTTTGAATAGAAGCACAGCAATTTATGAACACTTGAATTATTATCTTAAAAAACATACGAATAAGAGTATTCACTTAATAATTATTCATTTGTTTGCAAAATACACACGCGAATAGAAATAGACGCACTGAAAACATAACCTACAAATTGTTGGTTACAATATTCATTAAATTAAAATTTAGTATTCAGTTATTAAAAATAAAGAGGAAAAAAACCATAGTCACAAAGTTAAAGTTCATTTTAATCTTCATCAAAGAAGTTTATTTTGAACACGATTTACACCATAAGTATTATAAAACTATACCACAAACTGCACGACAATAATTCTGCAACTTATCTTATTACCGACGCCAAAATAACTGTCATTCATCGGTAACTCAAATTTTAGGTAATATTGCATTAATTTTACTTTAATGCGCAATTAAATTAAAATTAATGCATACTTGAATGAAATTCAATTTATTTGTAAATTATCATAACTTTCCTTCAACATTAAATAAAAATTCAGTGACGTGAATGAATTACAAGTGCATTAATTTTCAGGTTTTTTCTAACAGTGTACTTCTCTATACCAAGCTTTAGTTTAGATCCCTAGATAAGAGTTTATGTTATGAGAGCTTTCATTTTGTTATTTAAAAAACGTATAATTGGCGTAAAAAATATTCGTTTTTTTAGGAATAAAAAAAATGTAACCTTGAGTGGACCACTCTTGAAAAATTGCAAGAAAAGGTCATAAAATCAATAAAAACTCAAGAAATTGCAAAAGTTTTTTAAGATTCTTAATTTCTTTCAGAAAATTATCTATAGTTTTTACTCCCTGTTATATTCTATACTGTTTTCGACAAAACCTATTTAGAAATTACAAAAAATATTAATAAAGAACATAAAATATAGTTAAAAACAACTTTCTTTTCAATTTCTATCCATAAGAATGGTAAATTAATAAAAAATTCAGAAAATTAGATGGTTCACTCAAGATTATAAACAATGGTCCATCTCAAGGTGACATATGACTTTTTAAGGGAGCCACAAACATTTTTCTTTCGAGGCAAAATTATCACTTAATTAAACTTAGACAATCAATTTCAATGTCCAAACTAACAGCAAAAAAATAAATTAGACTTTAGAACTCGAGTTCAACACTATTTTTACACTTCAGAATCACTTCATTAATTGTAACAGCGACTTTTTTAACAGTTTGCTTTTTAAAAAATTCGTTTTGTCAAACAGTAACATATTTGTTTACCGCAAAACATAATTTCTTTTAGTTTCCGGGTGCGGCGCTGCTGCTTGAACTATTTATTTCACGTTTTCACTGTCAGATCACAAAAACTTTTGGGCGGTCCACTCATGGTGGCTGTCCACCCAAAGTGGCATTACCTTATTTCAATGAGACCTACAACTTTTAGCTAAAACATTTTTATATATTTTTTTAATTTACTGAAATAAATGCAAAAAACCATTTATTTTATGGTTTGTTATGGTTTTTACTATAAGGGTCAAACCATGCCTAAAATATCAAAGTTGTCCCCTAGGTCTTCGATTTTGATGAAACTTGGTAAAAGTGTATAGAAATACATGCAAACGAAAATTATGAAAATTTTTGGAATTACATGTGTTTAAAAATTTTTTTGGAAATTTTCGAAACGTCATAACTCTCACAATAATTATTCGATTTAATTAATTTTTTCAGGGATTATTTATTATTTGGTAACATTTAAAAAAAAATTATGCCTAAAAAAATTTTTTTTTAACAAAAAAATGAAAAAAAAATTTAAATAAATTTTTCGTTAAAAAGCGTATTTTTTTTCTTTCTAATATCGATTCTTAAATTTCTTATGATTTCACGAGAATTTTAAAAAAAATTGATGGAGGGTCTGAAACTTTCGGAGATATTGCATTTATTGTCTGTGTGGACCGCTGCGCTGAGTGCGACTCAGCGCGTAGACCCAAGCGCGCTATACGTGCAAACTATTCAGAAGCACTTACAGCCCGTAAATTTCAATTGAATTAAAATCTTCTTTTTGTTAAATATTCAGTGATAAACTAAAATATAGTTTTTTATCTTGATCTTATAATTGTTAATTAATTAATTAAACTTTTGTAAATAAACAAATAGCCTGCAACACAGAGGTTTTTATAATATACGGGACGTTCTTTTTCAAGCGGACTCTTCCACCTCCCTATTGTTGGTTTTATATAACAAAATGTAATCTTATTGGAAAAATTAGCTTAGATAGTCTACTTGTCGATCCCGTTGGAGGTTTTATAAAATTCAGAATGGAGACTTAAATATGGCGTCTAAAGCACGTGAAAAACTAGAAAAATGCGTTAATATGATCTAAAAGTGCTCTAAAGCTTTACATACTACTTTAAAAACAACTATAAAATGGATAACGTACGATCTGATAACAAATCTAAACCTGAAATATAAAAATTCAAAATGGCAGATCTAATATGGCGGACAATACTAAAAAATTAGGCTATCCTCGTGAAAATGACTACTCGGGGATTTTCGAGGCTGCTCATTACGAATTTGATGTCAGTTTTTTAATATCCAAAATGGTGGAGTCAAAATGGCGGATCAAAAATTTAAAAAATTGATTTCAACTTAAGAAAATGTCTACTTGGATGTTTTTGGGGTCTCTGATTACGAACTGAATTTTATTTTTTAAACATTCAAAAAGGCGGACTTAAAATGGCGAATCAAAAATTTAAAAAATTGATCTTAACTTAAGAAATGTCTACTTGGATGGTTTGGGAGTCTCTGTTTACTAACTGAATTTTATTTTTTAAGCATCCCAAATGGTGGACATTTTCAAGAGCTTACCTTACTTCTTTGATTTTTCTATTCGACATTTTGGGTCCGCCATTTAAAATTTTTAATACTAACATCGGACTTGTAATGAGTCAAGAAAGTGAGGTAAGCTCTTGAGAACGTCCACCATTTTGGATGTTTAAAAAATGAAATTCAGTTTGTAATCAGAGACCCCAAAAACATCCAAGTAGACATTTTCTTAAGTTGAGATCAATTTTTTAAATTTTTGATCCGTCATTTTGACTCCGCCATTTTGCATATTTAAAAAATGAAATTCAGTTTGTAATCAGAGACCCCAAAAACATCCAAGTAGACATTTTCTTAAGATAAGATCAATTTTTTAAATTTTTGATCCGACATTTTGACTCCGCCAGTTTGAATTTTTATATTTCGGGTTTAGATTTGTTATCAGATCGTACATTATCCATTTTATAGTTGTTTTTAAAGTAATATGTGAAGCTTTAGAGCACTTTTAGATCATATTAACGCATTTTTCTAGTTTTTCACGTGCTTTAGACGCCATATTTATGTCGCCATTCTGAATTTTATAAAACGTCTAACGGGATCGAAAAGTAGACTATCTAAGCTAATTTTTCCAATAAGATTACATTTTGTTATATCAAACCAACAATAGGGAGGTGGAAGAGTCCGCTTGAAAAAGAACGTCCCGTATATTATAAAAACCTCTGTGTTGCAGGCTATTTGTTTATTTATAAAAGTTTAATTAATTAATTAACAATTATAACAATTATCACTGAATATTTGACAAAAAGAAGATTTTAATTCAATTGAAATTTACGGGCTGTAAGTGCTTCTGAATAGTTTGCACTTATAGCGCGCTTGGGTCTACGCGCTGAGTCGCACTCAGCGCAGCGGTCCGCACAGACAATAAATGCAATATCTCCGAAAGTTTCAGACTCTCCATCAATTTTTTTTAAAATTCTCGTGAAATTGTGGGGACGCGCCATAAGCTTTCTCATTTTTATCGCCAAAATGTAAACGCGCCCAGGAGTGAGTGAGTGTGTGTGCATAATAGCTCCACAAGTAGATTCATTCGCTTACGAACTGTTGTCAGCACCCGGGGTGAGTACGAGGTGTGTGTAGTTAGGCGTCATGGTGGACTCACGTGGTGGTGATTAATTATAATAAATGGAGTAACTGGGTCTGTGGTGTTTCATTGACTTTTCCTGCACCTTCTTAGGGAGTCTGCAATCTGTGAAGATATTTCCCAGGCGGGAAATAGGATATATTTACATTGGTGACCTCGAGTTCGAGCACAGGCAAATTTTGGCATCATGCAAGTTTAACCTACAGTATCTGGATTTTCTCCAAACATCCGAAACCACAAGTCACCTTGGACTACAGGAACTTGATTGACACTCATTTCCTTATGGTACGATCTTAAAAGTTTTTAACAAATAGTAAAATTTTTGAGTATCATTTTGTATCACCTCATGGCTTGGACAAAGTACCACCCTCGTGTAAAGAAATAATTAAAGTAAGCTGCAACTAAAGACAATTTTAACTAACAAATAAATAAAATAAAAATCAACAATCATCATTCACGAAACTTTGGGACTTTGGAATTCTATTTTCTGCAAAAATCGACAATGAGGTTATGTTCTGACGGCATGGCGTGGTGAGGAGCATCAATCTAACCTAAAAGGACTACACAGAGGCAAGCTGAATTTCATCAGGTATCCTTCTTCGAGCTCATATTGGAACCAGAAAGTTAACCAAAAGAACCGTTTTCCTGATTTCCGTCAGCGAAGCATCCTGACATTCACGAATCATCGGCTGCAACTACTTCGAGACATTTTCATCAAGAACTTCAAGCGTTCGCAAGTATATCCCTGTGACATGTTGAGGTAAAATCCATCTATGTATTTATGTAAAGAAAAAATAGACAAAATAATTTTTCGTTTTTACCGTTTTTTATTGTTAAAAAACTCTCTAAAAGTTTATGTCTTTTCAATATTTTAGAATTTATAAATTAAATTTTGCATCGTAATTTAAAAAGTATGTCATTTAAATGAAACGGAAGTTAGTTAACATTGTATTATAATATTTAAAAATAATTTTTGAAAATTTTCAATTGATTTATATAGTTTGTACGAATTTAATTAGCATAATTTTTAGTGTATTTTTCGATATAAATCGTAACAGAATAACTGCGATTTTTCTTGTTTACTTAATGAGTCACAGTTTATATTAACTTCGAGTTTCGCTTTTGTCATGAAGTCGGGGTTTTGGAGTTGTTGTGTTCGGTTAGCGATGACGATTATTTTGAATTGAGCGTTTCAATGTTTGCGCATAATAGTCAGATTGGTTTAAATAAATGAAAATGATTTCAATGGAATAAAACTATTGAGGTTCGGCGTGCGCTGACCGCGACTGTCATATTTAAAAAAAAAAAAAGGGAAAAAAATTAGTTCATTTAATGTTGTTGTTGTTGTCGGTGCACGCTTGAACATTCATCTCTCGAATTGGATATTTTTGTTACTGCGGTCTTGATATTGATCCAGATGGTCGATCGTTGATTTTACTTGAATAAAAAAAAAATAAATACATTCTTGTTTTTAACATTAAAGAGATTTAGATTCGACAGATGTTGCAATTTCAATAAAATAATAAAATAAATAAAGAAAAAATTATAATATTTTGAATTGAAGTTTGTTGGAGACTCGAGTTGTGGTTTCTTTGCAAGGGAATTAATTGAACTATTGTGTAACGTTGAACCTATTAGTATTTGAATGCGTTTTTGATAATTGAACATAATTTTTGTGAACAATTTCTTACTTTTAATCAATATATTTCAGACATTGGAACAATGGTTGTCACTCGTGATCAGGCTGTGCGAGAGCAGCGCGGGAGTATGGATATTAGTGGTGTCGTCAATCCGGAAAACAACACCGGAAACTCGTCGAATAATGATCCGAATTTGAATAATCAAAGGAGTGACGATTTGAATCAGCGCGAGAATGCTTTGAGACGTCGCGAGCAGGACGTTGCCCGGCGCGTGACACTTTGTATTGAAAGAGAACGCGACATCCAGACTCGATTAGCTCAATTGGCGGCCGTGCAAGCTCCGACACCTAATCAGACGGTGCAGAATAACACTAGTGGTAACGTAGCGCCGTTGGAAAATTCGGTAAATATAGCTTCAAATTTCACAGGGATTCACCCTTTTGTTAAATTACCTAAATTAAGTGCCAATGAACCAGAGTTATGGTTCGCACAAATTGAGTCAATTTTTACGGCACAGAATATTTCTACGGAATTCGATAAAACTCAAGCCATTTTGGCATGCGTTGATTCTGATACCCTGAATTGCGTCAAACACATCGTGTTGGCCAATCCGAGACCGGTCGACTCATATACTCAAATTAAAAAGGGCATTTTGTCTCATTTTTCCATAACCGATGAATTTCGCGTATATCAACTATTACGTGGGGATGTTTTGACAAGCGGTAAACCATCGCAAATTCTTAACCGTTTGAGAAGTTTAAATTCGGGTAATATTAATGAAGAAGTTTTGAAAGCGATATTCTTGACAAAACTACCGGCTCAACATCAACTCGTACTTGCATCTTCGGATATTACGTCACTCACAGAGTTAGCTAAAAAAGCCGACCAGATGGCTGAGGTAGATCGCATTGCAAATTCTTCAATTTCAGTTGTTTCAAGGGAACCGGAATCGAGCAGTAAGATAAATGAGGTTGAGGTTTTGACCGCTGAAATAGCTTCGTTGAAGGCCGAGGTTGAAAAATCGCGTAATTATCAATCACGAAATTTTAATAATCGTGTACCTGCAAATACGTATAACCGAGGTCGCGGAAGAGTGTCGCGTGGGGTGCGTGGTTACTGGAATAATACCAGAGGTAGACCTTTCTTTCGTGGAAATATGAATAATAATAGAGGATATAATTCGTCTAATCATCGTGGTAGAGCAAATAATGGCTATAGAGGAGGCAGACATCGAGGTTCCGGGTTTTGTTGCCAACATTCCCACGGTGAACACGGTAACGATAATAATTCTCAGGAACAATTTTCGGGAAACAATTGAGACCTCGGTGTACGGAGACGAGTACCGTAGGTCTAGGTTCTCGACGTCTCCATGTTCAGGATAAAGAAACTGCTTGGAAATTTTTGGTCGATACAGGATCCGATTTATGCATTTTACCTGTACATTTGATACGAAGAAATAAACTTAGCGATCTAGTTTTATACGCGGCTAATAATTCTAAAATAAAAACTTTCGGGAAAAAGCAATTTACATTAAACATTGGATTGAAGCGAAAAATTGTATGGACTTTTATAGTTGCTGCGGTTCCACAACCCATTTTAGGTGCTGATTTGTTAGCTCATCACGGTTTAACAGTGGATTTAAAGTCTCGCAAATTATATGATCCGGTCACGAAATCCAGTTGTTTCGGTACAATGGGTATAGCCATTTTAACAGGGTTAAGTTTGATCAATAGTGACATGCCATATCGGGAAACTCTTCAAGATTTCCAAGAAGTTTTTAACGCAAATCAACCCTCAATTGTTAAATCTAATGATGTTTTTCATCACATTAACACTTTTGGCCCTCCCGCCTCCCAACGGGCGAGACGACTTCCTCCGGATAAGTTACGCATTGCCAAAGAACAAATTAAGAAACTAGTGGAAGCCGGTATTTGTAGACCGTCTAACAGTCCTTGGGCGGCTCCTTTGTTAATGAAAGCGAAAAAAGACGGCAATTGGAGGCTGTGCGGCGATTATCGTCGTCTTAACGCACAGTCTATTCCAGATAAATATCCAGTCCCCCACTTACACGATGCTGCGGCAAATTTACGTGGTAAAAAGATTTTTACAAAATTGGATTTGCATATGGCATACCACCAGATACCGATTGCTCCTCAAGATGTTCCAAAAACCGCGATTATTACCCCATTCGGGTTGTTTGAATACGTTGTAACAACTTTCGGACTAAGAAATGCGGGACAGACGTTCGAAAGATTCCTTCATCGAGTACTTGGCGATCTTGATTTTATATTTACCTATATAGACGACATTTTAATTTCCTCGAAAAACGAAGCAGAGCATCGAAAACATTTACGAATTGTGTTGGAAAGGCTAAAAAAATTCGGTTTGCGGATCAATTTATCGAAGTGACAATTTGGACAAGCAGAAATCGAGTTCTTGGGTTACGTAATAAACGCTCAAGGCATTAAACCGACTCTCGAAAGAGTCTCGGCAATCACAAATTTCCCTAAACCTCGTACCGTTTCGGATTTAAGACGATTTCTAGGCATGAGCAATTTTTGCAGACGCAGTATGCGCCACGCAGCTCACCATCAGGTTCCTTTACTCAAATATCTGAAAAACGCCCGTAAGAAAGACAAGCGAGTGATTCCATGGAATCCACAAACCGAAAAAGCTTTTATGCAAGTTAAGCAAGATATTATCGATGCAGCGTTGCTTGTACATCCGTCAGAAAATGCACAAACTCGACTCGTGACAGATGCGTCGGATACGGGAATTGGAGCGGTTTTGGAACAGTATCTGGATAAGAGTTGGTCTCCTCTTACGTTTTTTTCCAGAGCACTAACACCTGCACAACGCAAATACAGCGCATACGATCGTGAACTAACAGCAATCTACGAATCCATTAAATATTTTAAATATTTTCTGGAAGGTCGCAGATTTAAGATCCTGACAGATCACAAACCATTGATTTTCATGTTCTCTCAAAAGGCCGATAAGGTATCTCCTCGTCAGCAACGACAAATTTCTGTGATATCACAGTTCACAACGTGGATCGATCACATATCTGGTGAACAAAACATAGTGGCTGATGCCCTATCCCGGATAGAGATGATCGGTTTACCGACTGAATTTGATGCACATGAGTTGTCTGAAGCTCAAAAGTTAGATAAAAAACTTATGGAATTCAAAAGGTCAAAATCAACGGGACTTAAATTGCAAGACGTAGAAGTTGGTCCCGATAAAATAAAAATAACGTGCGATGTTTCCGACGACTTAACACGACCGTTCATCCCATTGAAATTCCGAAAACGCATTTTTGACGTTTTTCATTCTCCTGCTCATCCTAGTGCAAGAGTTTCGTACCGAACTATAAAGAAACGTTTTGTTTGGCCATTCATGCAGCGAGACATCGCTAATTGGTCAAAGGGTTGTCTCGATTGTCAAGCATCGAAAATTAATCGGCACACGCGTTTAAAACCCGCTCATTTCGTTCCACCTAAATCACGTTTTGCACACATTCACTTGGATTTGATCGGGCCATTACCTTCGAATGAAGGTTTTGCGTATTGTCTCATTATGATTGACCGATTTTCCAGGTGGCCTGAAGCAGTGCCATTGAGAGATATAATGGCCGAAACTGTATGTCGCGCGTTTTATGATAACTGGATTGCTCGATTCGGAGTTCCAGAAACTCTGACTACCGATCAAGGAACCCAGTTTGAAGCGAGACTTATGCAGAGTTTGATCAAGTTTTTAGGCTGCGACAGGATTCGGACCACTCCCTACCATCCCGCATCCAACGGTATGGTGGAGAGATGGCACCGAAAACTGAAAGCGGCGATCATGTGTCACGCCAATGAAAAATGGACCCGATCATTATCTACAGTGTTATTAGGTCTTAGAACTAACCTTCTAAATTGCGGATATTCGCCGGCCGATTATTTATACGCAACCACACTTCGCATTCCGGGAGAATTCGTTTTGCCCGTTGAAGATATAGAGGAGGACAGGGGCGCTTTCGTTACTGAATTTCGGAAATATACTAAAGCTATTAAACCTATACCCGTTTTGCACAATGACAATCGACAGGTTTTTGTTCATAAGGAGTTAAAAGACTCCTCTCATGTTTTTCTAAAGGTAGGAGCGCGTAGATCATTGCAAAGACCTTACTCCGGGCCTCATAAGATCACTGAACGTATATCAGATCGGGTATACGAGATTGAGATTAATGGAACTAAAAAAAGAGTTTCGGTAGAAAATTTAAAACCGGCGTTTTTTCTCGCAGACGAACTGCCAAATAATAAAGTACCGATCGTAAAAAACAAATCGCCAGTTCACGAAAAGTCGAGAGAAACGGATCGATTGATAGATACTAAAATCGTGGAAACACCGAAAAATGATCTCGAAAGATTGGAAAAAGTCGCGACTCCTCAAGAAAAATCAGATATAAATATACCCAAATCGATCGTCAACGGTCCCCTACAAAAAAATCCGGAAAATGAACGTGTCAATCGTGGTTCGAAACGCGAGAAGCACGTACCGGCAATTTTGCGTAGAAAAAAATGCGATTTAAAATCGTCATCTTCCAAAAGCTCAAACGATCTGAACGCAACTCCTGTCGCAGAGCCTGATCACGGTGGCGTCAACGTTCAAAAACGACAGAGATTCATTCCTGCTATTTTACGCAGGGGAAAAAATAATCATATTAATGTAGCTACGTAGGTTGCAGAGAAGGCAGTGATTCGAGTAAAAATATAATAGATTGAAAGAATGTCACATTCTAAAAAGTGTATCAGGTACAAACTTGAGAAAACGTAAAAAGAAATAATAATAATAATAAAAAAAAGAAGTGACATGTAAACATTTATAAAAGAGGAATAATAATTGAAAGTTGCAACATGTTTCGATAAATCAATTTAACGCGCGTGAAAATATGTAATCGACTACAAGTTAGTTTTAAATTCAATGTAAGCGACAAAAACAGTAATTGTTTGAACATTAGACAAAGCTTAAATTGTAAATATAAAGAATAGAATTTTATAAAGCTGAGAATAAAATACTCCAAATAAAAAAATTTTTAATCGAATAAAAAAAAAAAGAGAGACTGACAATAATTGTATTTTTGTTTATAAAAAAAAAGATATATATATTTCGACTGTGATATTTCCACGTGAGCACCATCTTCTTAAAGAAATAATAATAATAATTGTTACATCGTAGACACTCGGGGGGGAGTGTGTAGGGACGCGCCATAAGCTTTCTCATTTTTATCGCCAAAATGTAAACGCGCCCAGGAGTGAGTGAGTTTGTGTGCATAATAGCTCCACGAGTAGATTCATTCGCTTACGAACTGTTGTCAGCACCGGGGGTGAGTACGAGGTGTGTGTAGTTAGGCGTCATGGTGGACTCACGTGGTGGTGATTAATTATAATAAATGGAGTAACTGGGTCTGTGGTGTTTCATTGACTTTTCCTGCACCTTCTTAGGGAGTCTGCAATCTGTGAAGATATTTCCCAGGCGGGAAATAGGATATATTTACAAAATCATAAGAAATTCAAAAATCGATATTAGAAAGAAAAAAAACGCTTTTCAACGAAAAATTTATTTAAATTTTTTTTTTCATTTTTTTATGTTAAATAAAAAAAATTTTTTGGGCATAATTTTTTTTTTCAAATGTTACCAAATAATAAATAATCCCTGAAAAAATTAATTAAATCGAATAATTATTGTGAGAGTTATGACGTTTCGAAAATTTCCAAAAAAATTTTTAAACGCATGTAATTCCAAAAATTTTCAAAAATTTTGAAAATCGTTTTCAAAATTTTCGTTTGCATGTATTTCTATACACTTTTACCAAGTTTCATCGAAATCGAAGACCTAGGGGACAACTTTGATATTTTAGGCATGGTTTGACCCATAAAGATGTGCTAGTCGCCAATTTTTACTACGATTTTTGTAATTAGGGCATTAATTTCATAAGTATACAAAGTATCAAAAAGATTTAAAGTTCGAGCTTTTCGGAAGTTTATCCACAAACTTTTCTAAGCAACATAATTCTCTTCCAAAATTTATTAAATTCTACCATCCTTTATTAGATATACACGGAAAAAAGAAATCTTAAGAATATTTTAATATTCGTGTTAAAATGTTGGACGAAAGTGACAATTTGTAATATTTATTTGATTTCCTAAAGTTTTTTTTAGGATATCTTAGCAATTTTATTTTACGTATGATAAAACTTTTAAGACGTATTAAGAGAATTACAAATGATTATTTTCATCAAATAGTAAAAGGAATATTTTTAAAAGTATTAAAATTAATATTATATGTCATGAAATAACCATTTTACAGAATCTAAACTTTTTCAATACTTATAAGAAAAATGATCGGAGAGAGTTTTTAAGGCGGGTTTAAGAAAATTATTATACTGTTTTAAACATATTGATGAATTGCGCAGTAAAACATATTACGTCAAAAGATTCTATGGAAGTTTCATATAATCACTATTATCAAATCTTTTTGCAGGGTAGAGGTACCAGTTATTGGACATTTAGTGAGAATAACATTTTTTGAGAATTACGCATGTATTTATGGAAGATTTATTCGTTGAAACACATACATTAAGTCTTTCTGTAAATGAACAAATTTTTGTTGAAGTTAAATATTACATGTTAAAAAAAATATAAGGAAAATAAACAGATAGTAACCAGTTCTAGTTATTGAACTGGAAAACCATTGCAGATCCAGTAATTAAACCTCCAGTTATTAAACACATCAAATTATTTAAAATATTTGAAATCTAAGTGCTGCGGTTTAATAATAAAGAGTAATAAGAATAAGAACAATAAGAATAAAGAAATAATTTAGTAAAATAATTAAAGGTTAAAGGAACTATATATTAATTAAACAAAATATTTTTAGGTTATAATTAAATATACCTTTAATGTATAGTTAATAATTTTTTAAAATCATGAAATAAAATAATTAATGTTAATACACAACTCATATTCATATATAAAACAATCTCTAGTTCACTCAGTGGAAGTGTGAACAATTATATTTTTTACATGATGAGTAATTAAAAATTGCAAATTGATGAAAATTAAAAAAGTCTATGTACTAGAAATTTAGGATAATCTAACGTAGATCATCCTAAATTTCTAGTACACAATTTTTTTTAATTTTCATGAAACTGCAATTTTTAATTACTCATCATATAAAAAATATAATTGTTCACACTTTCACTAAAAAATATTACATGAAAATATGAGTTTTCTAGTTCAAAAATCAAAATAATGCATTTGGACTAACTTTTTTCAGACTGTCTGTTTCATTCCTCTTTAATATTTTCTAGGTAAATAAATATTATTATCATTTTGCAATTATGATACTTTAAAAAGCACAACTAAATGTATAGAAATCTGATGTTAATTTCTCAAAATTGAAAAAATGAAAGTTATGCTTTTTTACCTTTCAGCCCGAATTTATTGTTGCACAAATTTTTCTTATATTTTGAAAGAAAATTCTCTTAAATATTATAATTAAATTTATTTTTTTTGTTTTAATCAAAGTTTAGGTTTTTTCAAAATTTAAGACAAATTCTTATAGCAATACTATAATATTATAATACTTATAGCAATACTTAAACTGATAAATGATAAATCCTAACAAAAATTATCGACATTATCGTATCTAGTTTATTTCAATATCATATATGCACATATTTAATATATATTTTACTCTACAATCTGTATCTACTATAGTAAGAATGTCTTCAACTATTTTACGAATCCCCGTAGTGAGCGTTGCGTGGTTAGTTGGTTACGGTTGCGTATTGTTATTGCTAGGGTCGTGCGTTCAATTTCCGCCGTTTCGGGGATTTTTCTTTTAGGGAAGCGATTATAAGGTAAAAAAACGGTAAATGGCTATAATATATGTGTAAAATGGTGAATGAAAAAGGAATTCTGGAATTAACCTTAAGAAATAATATCAATTGATGTAAAAAATAAATCCTCTTTTTTTGTCAGGTTCGACGTTTTAAGACAGTATTATAATTTACTTCATACTGATCTAACGAAATTACTATACTGTCTCAAAAAATTTTCAATGAATATAAGGATTCAATATTTCATTAGGAGGTAAAACATTTTAAAACAGTATTGTAATTTATTTCACACTGTTTTAAATTTTCTTTATATTTATCTTTATTTTCTTTATACTTTGTCACAAAAGTTTGCACGGGTTAAATTAAGATATAGTATTAAATTTTTCTTAAAACTGGCACTTTCGTCCAACCTTTTAACACGAGTATTAAAATATTTTTAAGATTTCTTCTTTCCGTGTACTTCCGATTAGCACATATTTTCGATTTCTTTGAAAATTCGTTAATTACGTATTTTGATGTGCTGATTACGGATATCATAATGAAAATTGGCGCCAATTTTATTATAATTTAAAAAAACAAAAATCTACCATAATTCACAGTTTTTTGCTGTTATCTAATAAAATATTCTTAATTTTAAAAAATATTTTAATCAAAAATTGTAGATCTGATAAAAATACGCATTTTATGCGCTATGAGTTTTTTATCAAAATAAATATTCTTCGAAAAAAATAGATAAGGTTCTATAACACATATGCATGTACTGGTAGGGGGACAAGATGTTTAAACCAAAATGGCCATGGGGGACAAAATGTCCATGTAATTAAATGTCCAAAGACAAAATGTCCATGTAATTAAATGTCCAAAGACAAAATGTTCATGTAATTCAATGTCCAAAGACGAAATGTCCGCTATATTAAATATCCAGAATTTTACATGCAAATAACATTTAAAATTGCAATATTAAATTTAATGGGAATAATGTAATAATTATACTAATTGATAATTTCGAATGAATGAAAGAAAACAAAAGCAGTGAATCATAGAAGTGTGAAACAGTCTATAATGAAATCAGTATCAAGCAGTAATGCACAAAGTTGCGCGTACCAATAACGCTTCAGAAGGATGGCACAATAGATTTCAGGTCTTTGTTGGACGATACCATCCTAGTTTTTACATATTCTTAAAGGAATTACAGCAAGAGCAAAGAGACACTGAGTGTATGCAAACGCAGCTTCATCTGGGACAAAAAATACGTAAATTGCCGCCAAATTATTTCCATACAATTGAAGAACGGATTTTTAGTATTGTGTCGCAGTACCAGCAATATGTGGACGACAATCTCAAACTTGATTATTTAACAGTTCTAGGATATAACTTACATATTTAAATTTTTTAAAAACAATTTTTAATTATTGTAATATTATGAATTTATTTCCATAATATTATGAATTTATCACTCAGTTAATAATTATTGAAAAGATATTATCGATTTCACTGAGTCAAATAAAACGAAAAAATCTTCACTTTTTTTTAACGTTTCAACAGCTATGCTGCCCTCATCAGAAACTAAAATTTATTAATAACATGTTTAACAAAAAATTAATTTACAAATTATGCATATAATAAAATGAAATGGTCAAAAATTTGTCATCATCTTTATATTTAATTTATTTATTGTTAATTTTTTACGGTAATTATTGTTGACACCATTTCATTTTATTATATGCATAATTTGTAAATTAATTTTTTGTTAAACATGTTATTAATAAATTTTAGTTTCTGATGAGGGCAGCATAGCTGTTGAAACGTTAAAAAAAAGTGAAGATTTTTTCGTTTTATTTGACTCAGTGAAATCGATAATATCTTTTCAATAATTTTTAATTATATTTTAAAGTTAATTATTTTTTTGGACATGTACTTACATTTTTAAAATGAACATGACACTTTATAAAACTAATTTGTTTTTTTGGACATTTTCTTTACGTTGGACATTCTGTCATTGGACATTTTCACATTTGTAACTTTTAGTCTTTCGTCATCTTCGTTATTGGACTTTTAGTCCTTCGGACAACTTGACTATTGGACTTTTTAGTTTGGATCTTCTGTCTTGGACATTTTGGTTTGGACATTGTGTCATACAATCGCATGTACTGCTTTCAGCGCAGGGTATGTATAAACCGGAAAGTAAATTTTTCTATAAAGTTGGGGTTGGTTTTACCAAATGAAAAGTATCATAAAAGTTGGAAGTCAAGTTCTTTACAATGTTACCAGTGGGTCAAAGCGTTATAACTGTATTTTTTTTCAAATAATTATAAAAAGTGTCATAAAAAGTGTAATTTTTTAAACGGATACGGGGGAGCTGGGATGCTATAAAAAGTGGAACCCCGATTTTGATATAATTTAGAATATTATTTATTAAACTTTACATCCCAGATAGCACCAGAATTTCTCGAAAGTTTCCTGGAAGTTTTATTGTAATGTCTGAACTTCCGGGGAACTTTCCGGAAACATTTTTTGAAAACTTTTTGAAAACTTCCCTTGAAAACTTTCTAGAAATTTGCCGGAGACATCGTTTGGAAACTTCTCTCAAACATCCCTTGTAATCTTCCTGCACTGAAAAAAATATTTCCGTGGAACTGCAATAATTATGGGCAGATTGGCAATATTTTATTGCTGTTTTGGAAACTGCCATACGTATTTGTGTTTTAGCCATACGACTGTAAGATGCAGTACTTGATATTTGTGAAACCGCGAGTGACATTGTAAGGTTAGGTAAAATTGACAGTGGCATACCGATGCATTATGTCAAACTCCTACATAACCTGTCAACCATAGTCAAATGCCTAATCTGATCACATTATTTTTTTCAGTGTGGAAACTTCCTTTGGAAACTCCCCTAAAACATCCCTTGTAAACTTCCCGGAAACATTCATTGGAACCTTCCTGGAAAGATCCCTTAGAAACGCCATGGAAACGTTCCTTGGGAACTTATTAGAAACATCTCGGAAACTTCCTTTGCAACATTTTTGAAAATTTCCCGGGAGCCTTCCTTGGAATTCTCCCAGAGGCTAGCTTCCGAAACTTCCCGAAAACATCTTCTGGAATCTTTCCAGAAACTTCTCTTGGAAATTTCCGGGGAACTTTCCGGAAACATTCTTTAGGAACTTCCTAAAATTTTCGCTGAGATTTCCTTTGGAAACTTCCAGGAAACTTCCCTTGGAAACTGTCCAGATACTTCTCTGAAACTTCCTTTAAAAACTTCCCTTGGAAACTTTTAGTTATTTTTTTTTCAACTTAAAAGATAAATAAATTTTTAAAAAAAAGTTGCTAATTTTTCTTTAGAAATCTGACAATTTAACAGTGAGGCGTACTATTAAATAATTAACAATTAATCTCATTTAAAGAAATTTGCTATTATAGATTTTAAAAATTAACAAAAACGTCTATTACAAAGATTATTTATTATTCAAATTAAAAAAAAACAACAACTGCAAAGTTTCAACGCAAGTTTCCAAGGAAATTATCCGAGGGAAGTTTCCAGGAAGGTTCCAGGAAGTTTCCAAGGGAATTTTTCAAGGGAATCTTTCCCTAAATTTCCAAGAAGTTTCCAATTAAAGTTTTTGGTAAGTTCCCAAGGGAAACTTACTATGAGAAACTTCCCGAAAATTAAGGTGCAAAAAAATGGATTATACAAAAGTCATTGTCTTGGATTATTAAAAGAAATATCATACTGAATATAATCTGTATTGTACCATTTATAATCTATAATCTACTTTTTATTGTTTTCAAATAATACCAAGTATAAATAATGGATTATAAGAATTATAATTTAAATTCAATTGATGTACAATTCCAGATTATTAAGAGTCTAAGTTTAACATACAACTTAACTACAACTTAACATTAAATCAAGTTGAAATTTATGAAGTTTAGAAAACTAAACAATTAATTTTTTAAAAATTGATTAAATACTATTTTTTTATTATATACTTTAATACTAAAATTCAAAAGTTAATTTATTAACCACTTCGGGAGTATGACGCCAGGGACATTTTCCTTGTGGGGCAGCTCTCCCCGGGGTGCCCTGGGGAGGGAAATTGAAATCCACATGGGGCTACGTAAAAATTAAAATCAAAGAATTGAAAACTTATTTTTATCAAACAGGGGCGTCGCAAGCAGTATGGAAGGTATGGAGTACTCCATACATGGAATTTAACCTTATTTGGAATTCCATACACGAAAAATTAAAAAGCTTTCGCTCCTCACCCTTCTATACTTCCTTTATCCCCTTTTTCTTAACCCTTTACCAAAAATTCCACACCTGAAAAATGTTGGCTGCGCCGCCCCTGTTGTCAACAAACATCCTGTTTCAGGATGATCCGCCAGGGGTCATTTATATGCTGGGGAGACTTGCACCCATGTGAAAATAAAAATTAAAAAATTAAAAATTTCTTTTTGTCAAGAAGTATATCGTATATTTTCAATTTTTTATTTTAATTTTCACATGGGCACAAGTCTCCCCCCGCATAGAAATGACCCCCGGCGGATTATCCTGAAACGGGATGTTTGTTGATAAAAATAAGTTTTCAATTCTTTGATTTTAACTTTCACATGGGTGCAAGTCGCCCCCCTCCCCACATAGAAATTACCTCCAGTGGGTCATCCTGAGGCGATATATTTGTTCACAAAATTAAGTTTTCAAATTTTTTATTTTAATTTCCATGTGGGGCACCCCTCCCCGGTTTTTTTATTATTATTTTATTTATTACCGTTAACCATAGTTAGTAGGTATTGAAAGTTATCTTTGTTGCTAGATGTAAAATCCTACTGATTAATAAATAAACTAACTCATATTTTATAATCCAAACTAATATCAGGTATAATTTCAAAACTATATTACTAGGATGAGTTGTTTTTTAATCCTGTTAATTGTCCGTCATTTTGAATTTTCATAAACTAACACCGGATTCGTAATCAGTGACTCCAAAAACTCCGGAGTAAAGAGTTTGAAGCCATTAAAGTGTGAATTAGTATCAATATTGACTTGTTAACTTTAAGATCGTTTTTCTCGAAACCTTGTTTTAGCACGTAAGCTCCCTTTTCACTTCCAGGTTACATATAATAATATCTCAAAATTAAAATATATATGCCATAAATGGCAATGTATGTCTGGCTGTACAACAGCCGTTCAAGTGACTCTCAGACTGGTGATTTATTGTTATTTTAAGTAACTAATATTTTGAATCATAATTTTGTGCGAGGTAAGATTGTACCTCGTCACAGTGTATACAATAGCCCCAGTTGGCGGTTTTATAAATTCTAGAAACTTTATTAACAATTGATCTCTTTTCAGGCTCATGCTGTCCTGGATAAGTATAAGGTCAAAAAAATATTTTTTGTGAAAACAAGACAAGACGACTGTGTTTATAATGTAAATCCTCCGCTCAACCTAGTTCAACAGCAGCAAGCTGCTCAAGAAGAGAAGGGAGTTCAAAATAAAGAATCGTTAAACTCTAATATACCTGTAAGTGTATTAAATACTAGGAAGGCTGAAAATGTAACAACTCAAAATGAACAAACTGAATCCCCCAGCATTAAATCCAATATCACCAATTCTGTTTGAGATTAAATTAAATGCATCAAATGACTCTATCGAAACTGCTTAACCTGATAAAAAAGGAAAAAACTAAACGTATTTCAAACCGGTAATTAAATATAAACATTGAAAACTAAGGTCTGTCTAAGTTGCACAACCTGATTAAGAATAAAAAAACTAAATATTGTTTAAATTCTCAACTAATTATAAATATTAAAAATTAGCTTTAGTTTCTTAAGAAACAGTTGATAAAAAATGTTACAAAAAGGATTGAAAAATATAACAATTTTTCAGAGACTGAAAAACAATTATATTATTTAAATATATGCTCAAATGTGACTTTAAAGAGAGATGTAGAATATGTTTAAAAATTACTAGTGTTTGTTTCCAGCGGTAGTTTTACAAAGATAACTATTATTTCAGTAAGATAATTTTCATGAAAAAATATGTAATAATCTTGTAAGATACCTATTTATTTAATATCCGAACAAGATTTACGAAAATTGTACATTATATTAACAAATTCAGAAAATATTATATGTATAAAAAATAAATTGTTACAAAGAAATGCTTGTAAAATTGTTTTTTGTCTCTTAATTAAAATATGTCATAAAGCTTAATTAAAAATTTTCAAATTATTTTTAATTTTTATGAATTTTTGTAGGTAGGGAAAATAGGGTTTATGTAATACAAAAAATGTGCTCAAAGAGTACTCCTCAATCATGAATTTTTTAATAATTATTTAGTAACCCGTTCATCAACAAAAATTACCACACTGAAAGAAAAAAGTAGTAGTGGGTTACTACTTTTTAACTACTCTGCATAGTTCAATAGGTCCTCAACTGAATTTGAAAGCTTGTTTTGACTACCATAAAAATGGTTAAAAGAATTAAGAATGTTAAGAATGTTAAGAATTAAGAATG
The DNA here is from genome assembly GCA_037103525.1 of Ganaspis brasiliensis. NCBI lineage: Eukaryota > Metazoa > Arthropoda > Insecta > Hymenoptera > Figitidae > Ganaspis > Ganaspis brasiliensis. Next base: position 76,696 of record JAZKLR010000573.1, read on the forward strand.
ATTGGCCAATAAGTTTGACGTCAAAAATTTAGGGAAAATTTGAAATAGTTAAAACTAATATGACACCGATATAGGTGAAAAAGACTGTAAGAAAATATGACCAGTGACCCTGCGTAGCTCAATGTTAGAGCATTCGACCGGCAATTGAAAAGACCTGGGCTCGATCCCCAGCACAGTAGAGGTCCATATTTTTTCACAGTTTTTCAATTTTAAATTAAGAATGTAGTTGGTGGAATATGATTTTGTAATTGATTTGACTAAATTCAAAGAGGTTAAAATAACTAAGATTTAAGTAGTAAAGTCTACTACTTAAAGTAATTCAATAGGCTTCAAGAACTTTTTTGTAGTACAGTCAACAAATATTTTGCAATTAAAACTACTACTTTGAGTAGTTGATTCTACTACTTAAAGTAATTCGATAGACTTTAAAAACTTTTTTGTTGTATAATCAAAAAATATTTTACAATTGAAACTACTACTTTAAATAGTTGATTCTACTATTTAAAGAAATTCGATAGGCTTCAACAACATTTTTCTAGTAGAGTGAACTTGTAAATGTAGTTATATATTCTGTCTAACAAAGCAAAAATCAACAGTCCTGTGTAGTAAAAACAACTACTTAAAGTAGTAAAATGAAATTGTTTATTACTAACTATTATTACTATCGACCTACATTTTTAAACCTCTCCTTTACTGCTTTCTTTTATATATACCTTAAAATAATTAATTCTTATATACTAAGCAGAGAAAAATCTCTAACCGCCGGGGATTGAACACACGACCCTAACATTCGCAATCCGATAACAATCCTCAATAGTTCGAACTACATTAAAACTGTCGTTGAAGCCTATCGAATTACATTAAGTAGTAAAATCTACTACTAAACGTAGTAGTTTTAATGAAAAAATAATAGTTAATTACGCATAACAAATGTCACTGAACTGCAGAAAGTAGTAATGTTTAATACAAAATAAAAGTTCACACTACTACAAAACTATGGTTAAAGCTTATCGAATTTCTTTAAATAGTAAAATCTACTACTTCATGTAGTAGTTTACAACATACATGTTGTAGAAGCTAATGCTAATATTAAATGACGGAAAGTAGTAAAATTTACTACTGAAATCTTTTTTTGATCTACAACTTATGTCAATGTAACTATTTATAGTTAACTACATAAAACTAGTAAACTTTACTACACATAAAACTGTTTTCATAATTAAAAAAGTAGTCCTCTTTACTACTTTCTATGTAACTGCTAAACATTATTTGAATATTCTATTCATGTAATGTTTAATTGAACTATTACCTTAGTTGTTCTTACTACTTTACTGCAGTCAGTTCTACAACTTACATGTAGTTAAAATTTGAATACATACTTTTTTAATTTAACTACTAATTTTTAAGCACATAAAATTAGTTAAGTTAACTATGTATAGATGGTTAGACTAAGTAGACTTAATACAATACGTTAAATTAATTGAGAAAAGTAGTTATTTTGACTACATTAAGATAGTCAGGTTAACAACTCCTGCGCTGTTTCCAATTTAACTATATATGTACTTTATTTTAACTATTTAATATTAACTACATGAAAGTAGTAAAATTTACTAGTTAAAAGAGTTACAGTAATAAAAAAAGTAGTTGTCTTTACTACTGTTTATGTAACTGACACGCGATAATTTGATGTACTACTTAGAGAATGTTCTGTTGTTATTTTAATAAGGCGTGAGCACAAAGAACGAAAATTATCAATTAGAAAATACAATCTTTATTTGAGGTTATAATATTTCTCTAACACAGGCGAAATCATTTCTCGTACAAAAAGGCGCCTGCAAATATAAACAAAAAATAGAATGCAGGTAAAATAAACGTTACACTTTAAGATAATAGAAGCTTAGTATAATTTACCTTTTTATACACTTTACACATAAAAACAATTTAACGACTTTCATAAAACAACTCGTGTCAACATTGTCATGTTAATGTAAGCAGATTTTCACGCGCATCAAGCAACACAGCCATAAGGGCATAAAGTATAATACACAGATATAGAGCTTAAGGCTCATTCACAGATTGAATATGATTAAATTTAACACTCCTCCTTAATCATATTAAGACGCAATTTTTCAAAAATCATACGATTCAAGGGTTTGGTTAATATGTCTGCTAGTTGATCAGAGCTTTTGACATGCTGCAGCTCAACAGTTGTGCCGATGTGCTGCTGAATAAATTTTCGTGGAATCTCAATGTGCTTTTTACCTTTTGTTATCTTCCTTTTGTTATCTTAATCTTTTGTTATCTTGTGAACAGCTGATTGATTGTCGATAAGCAACTTGGTTGGATTATTTTTCTTTAGAATTCCTAATTCCATTCCAACTCTGCGAATCCAGCAAATGTCATCGATTGACGAAACCGCTGCACGATACTCGGCTTCAGCAGTTGAACTTGCGACAAGCCGCTGCTTCTGTGAATACCATGCGATGGGACCTCCTTTTAGAATGAGAATTCCACTTGTAGAGTGTAGACTGTTTGAGTCTCCTCCATAATCAGAATCGGTGTAAGCAATTAAATCTGAACTGCCATCAATGTAAATTCCAAACTTCACGGTTCCTTTTAGGTACTGGAATATTCGTTTGACCATTTTCCAATGACTTACCATAGGCTGGTTGTTTAATCTACTCAGATAATTTACGGCGAAGTTTATATCTGGACGAAAGATCGTAGACAGATAAAGCAAACTTCCAATGGCTTCAAGGTATTGGTTTGGCTTTTCCAACGGCTGATCATTTACAAAATTTTCCAAATTCGTCTTCATTCCTTGCTCTATTGGTGTAGTCATGGTGTTTACTTGGTCACATTTAAATCTTTTTAGAATCTTCTCAGTATAATCGATTTGATTTACGAAAATTCCATTTAAAGACATTGTTGTAGTAAACGCATGGATCGTCGTCGGTGTTTACAAGTCCCAAAGTTTGCAAAAACGATTAAATTTTGTCATTCCAATTTTTTGGGGCCTGTTTTACCCCATTTGTTTAGCTTGCAAACCCTATTTGTTCCATCTGAGAATCCCTCTGGCTGAGTCATGAATATCTCCTCCTCCAGATCTCCGTGCAAAAAGGCCGTCTTCACATCAAAGTTTGCTAAGTTCATTTTACTTGACGCTGCTATACTGAGCACAAGTCTGATCGATGCATGACGTGCCACAGGACTGAATGTTTCCAAAAAAGCTATGCCCTCTTTCTGCGCGAATCCTCTTACCACAAGTTTGGCCTTCATTTTACTGTCTTGCTTACGTCGTAAAATCCAACGACATGTTAGTGGTTTTACGTCTTTTGGAAGTTCTACCAGACTCCATGTTTTCATCTTCATCAAGGAATTGTGCTCATTCTGCATAGCCTCATACCATCCTTTGTCCTTCAAGGCCTCGCTGACAAGAGATGTTTTCGTTTTCACATTTAATACAATATTCGACGTTTTCTTTTTCATGAACCAGACACGTTTCATAATCATTGTATCGAGCTGGCATTCTTAATTTTTTACGATCTCGTAAATTTCGTTGATTCTCAATCACTTGATCGGTTTCGCTATCGGTAACTTCAGGTGTGATGTACTCTGAATGGTTTGATGAACTTTCTTCATCCGAACTTACGACGATTTCACTTTCAGAATCATATTCTTCAATTTTCTTTTCTGGATTTTCATTTAAATCAATCTCAATTTCAGTGGGACTGTTTTTGATTTCAGATTTTTCATTAAAGATCACGTTGTTGGAACAAACAACATCTTTTTTTTCTTCCAAGTAGATTCGATAACAGGGTGAGTCAAAGTCGTAAGCCACAGAAATTCCTTTTATGGATTTCCTGTCCATCTGCTTACTTTTGTGATCCTCGATCAACACAAAACATTCGCATCCAAAACTTCTCAGTTTAGAAAGATTTACTGTACGTCCAAACCAAAGTTCAGCATGACTTTTGTCTTTAACAGAGCTTTTTCCTGTCTGATTGATCGTGAATACTGCGTAGTTGATAGCTTCAGCCCAGAGATTTATACTCATATTTTGTGCATGTAGAACTGTTCTTGCCGACTCCACAATAGTTCTCATCTCTCTTTTGATTCGTCCGTTCTGCTGTGGTGTGTAGGTATTTGTTCATGTATGCAAAACTCCAAGTTTATCCAATAATTTCTTAGTAGTCGAATTTTTAATTTCTGTCCCGTTGTCAGACCTTAGACTCTTCACTTTTCTGTCAAACTGATTTTCCACCATCTTCATGAACTTATCCAATGCTGCAGGGGCTTCATCCTTTGATCGCAAAAAATAGACTGTTCTGTAATGAGAATTATCATCCTTCAGCAATAAAAAATATTTAGCCTTTCCCAAGGATGGAGAGTCCATTTCACCCAGGTCAACGTGAATCAGATCCAATACATTTTGGGCTATTTTGTTGTTTTTCGGATGTAAAGCATGGTGTTGCTTACCGTATACACAGCCAACACAAGTATGATCATCCCAGTCGTCAATGTAACTCACGTTATTTTTGTCCAAAATGTTCTTGCAATATTTTATGTTTTGATGAGCTAGCTTCTCATGCCAAATTTTAATTGAGGTAGCCATCATATACAATTCTGTCGTCTGTTTACGAAACATCATTTGATATAATTCTTCAAATCGTTCAGCTACCAAAACTTGTTCTTTTCTGTCTGCTGTTTCATAAATTGAGATGTCGGCATTTGAAGTCTGAATAAATCCTTTCGCCAACATTTGTGACACTGAAAACAAGTTAAACGTTATTTTTGGAACATATAAACCATCTTTCAAAGTCGCTTGATACCACTGTTTTCCGTCGAAAGCCTCCATTTTAATATCACCGGTTCTAATTCCACTCTCTAAATTTAAATAAGTGAATTTTCACTTATTCAATTTTAGAGAGCATTTATCTCAGTATTGTTTCCAAGTATCACTTTTGTGGGCTCCTCCAGAGATACATAATTCGTAAACCATTCTTTTCTGAAGGTCATGCCGATTCTGTCTTGGATTTAGTTTTCTCTATGTCAATCCTATGGTGATAAGAGCTCGTCGATTTCCTTTCACTTCACGGTTCTTCGTTTCATCGTTTGAATTTCCATTTTTGCATTCCTTGGCAAAATGACCCTTCTGCTTACAAATGTTGCATACGTAAGTTTTCCTGCAATAGTCCAAGTATTTTTGATTCGGTTTATTCTTGCAATATTTCTTTATGTCTTCTTTTTGTCTTCTTTTAATCTATCTTCTTCTAGACGAAGTCGCTCAATCAAGATGTCAATATTTTTGTCGGTTGCATTTACATTATCCCACGAAGTTCGAAAGTGATGCAGTCTTGGTGGAAGAATTCCGAGTATCCTTGTCAAAATCCAGCTTTCCTTGATCGGTTCTCCCTTAGCAGACAAATCTTTTGCACACTGTTGAACCAACATGCAATTCTCTACAACAGATTTATTTTCATCATACTTAAAACTAAAAAAATTTCTTTGTAAACCTTCAATCGTAAGATCAGACCTTTTCCCGAAAAATGTTTCTAACTTTTGCAACATAGAGTACGCAGAAGTACAATTTGCAATTCTTTTCGCAATATTACTACTTACATTCAAATCTATACAAGTCTGATCATCTAAATCTTTTTTAACCCATGCAATAACAGTTGGCGCTTCAGGTTGTCCGTCGGGTCTCATTATAACATCACTCGCGACATCAAACAAATCTTTTGATTTTAAGGTTAGGTTCAATTTAAATTTCCACGAGATATAATTTACGTTACCTTGCGAATCTTCAGGCAAAGTTTCCATTTGTGACTTTACAATGTCCACGTTGACAGATTTATTTAATTATTAAAAAAATATGATTATCAAAATAAAGAACTACAATCCTTAACAACACGAGAGACTGACAATTTTTAGTTAAAATTAAAAAATAAAACTATAATAATTTCGATTAAAAGAATTTAAATACTTTGTTTAAGGGGGTCACCCCATGTGATAGGTTCGAAAAATCGAATTTTTTTTTTCGTCATATATCGCACCTATAACATATGCAGAATATGTGGGTAAAGTGATTTAAACATATTCGTCGCTGTTAAAAATTTTTTACAGTAAGAAGGTAAGATGTTCGAGCGCGCGGTCAAGCTTTCAACGAAGTGTATCACTGAACCTTTTGCGTCGCTTCTGTTTTTTATCCGCGAATTTTATTATTACATACACATATATATAAGTAAAAAATAAATACATTTAGAAAAACTTTAGTTTCCTAAACTATATTTTCGAATATAACGGCTGTTTTAGTAATAGTTTGGAATTCATGGCTTTATTCGTACTTGAACTTTGAAACGCGTTTTTCTCGAAACCACATTTTTCGAACTGGCGACCATGATTTCTCAAAAACGACTTAGCCGATTTCGTTCAAATTTATAGAGTATATTCAGCTCATGTATAGCTATCGCCCGAACCAGGATAATTGAAAATGGTGAAGTCGTTTTTTTTATATACAAGAAAATAGACGCAAAAAATCGCGTTATTTAAAAAAAAAATCAAACCCGCGTAAAAAATTTAATTTTTAATATTTTCAAAATATCCTGGTTCCGGCAATAGCCACATAACCACAGAATAAAATGCTATTTCATTTTTTGATTTCTGTTCAGCCAATCATTTGGAATCGTGGTCGCCGATGGACCACTTTTTTATCACCAAAGCCACTTTACAGTGTTATAAGTCAAAAATATTGAAATATTTTTAATTGAAAAAATTTGTATTTGTAGTTAAAATATCACTTAATATATGGAAAAAAGTCCAAAGTTCTAAGTTTTCATGGTTCTGAAATAAAAATTTAAGAAAAAACGCTCAAAAACGGCCCGTCACATGGGGTGACCCCCTTAAGATAATAAAAGATATCAAACTCTTGGCTTATCTGTTTTGTGATGACTACAAATTTTGATTTTGGAACGCAGGCGAAGTTAAAAAAAACTTTCCTGAGAGCACGAATGAGGTTAACTTCTGACTGACGATGACTGGCAAAATATTCCGAATGATTTAGTGACTGACTAAATTTTCGGCTTCTCTGACTCTATATTCTGCTTCGACTGGCTTGTGCATGAATTCGTCAATGCACACTTTTCAATGTTAGTTGCACTTCATTAAAATTCGTTCTTTTCAGACAAATTTATCTGTCAAAAGGCTACCCACGGGCACTGGTCCCATAACCTGTTGTTATTTTTATAAGGCGTGAGCACAAAGAACTAAAATTATCAATTAGAAAATACAATCTTTATTTGAGGTTATAATATTTCTCTAACACTGACGAAATCATTTCTCGTACAAAAAGGCGCTGCAAATATAAACAAAAAATAGAATGCAAGTCAAACAAACGTTACACTTTAAGATAATAGAAGCTTAGTATAATTTACCTTTTTATACGCTTTAAACAAAAAAACAATTTAACGACTTTCATAAAACAAGTCGTGTCAACATTGTCATGTTAATGTAAGCAGATTTTTGCGCGCATCGAGCAACACAGCCATAAGGGCATAAAGTATAATACACAGTTATAGAGCTTAAGGCTCATTCACAGATTGAATATGAATAAATTTAACATGTTCCGTCAACTATTATTTTAGTTATTTTTATTATCTTAATGTAGTCAATTCTACAACCTATCCGTAGTTGTAATTTAACTACTTGTTTATATAAAATCAACTACTACTTAATAACAACTTACAAATAGTTGAATTAACTACAGAAACTGCGTTAAAATAACTAAAAAAGTAGGCGCTTTAACTATTTTCCACTCAACTATCCAACTTAGTTGAATTTCACGACAACATTTCTTTCAGTGCAAAAACCAAATTTCTGAGTCTGGATGAGGGTCAGGTGCGTAACGTTCCTGGTAAGCAAAAATAAAAAAAAGTTTTGCTAACTTTGCTTTTGGTCTACAAAATAAACATTATACACCAAATCAACAAATAATTAATCAACATTACTTTAATCAACATTAATACATCAACTGTAAAAAATTTTTGTGGTAAATTTTCCATACATGTACTGGACGTAAATTAACCCTTACATTACGGTAATTTTTCCATACGATTGTATAGAAAAAAAACCCATACGTTGTATGGTCAAGTCTGTTTCCACAGTCGCTTCCAGAATCTATAATTATTTAAATTGATATTTTTTAGATTGTTATTTTTATAATTTAATATTAATTTTACATTTAAACACTTGTGACGATTTCTGGTGAAAAGGACATTACGCGACAATAACATAAGGCTCAGTATTCCGTTGCGCAGTGCACGAAAAGTGAGCCCAATGTTATTGTTGCGTAAGGTCCCCTTCACCGAAAATTGTCACACTTAATTATTATAGACCTAACGATAAGACTAATTAACAATTTTAATACATATAAACAGTTAACCTTTAAATTAAAATTTCGCACGCTCAAGGGGGAATCGAACGCACGGCCCTATATAGTCGAATTCGCTCGCGGGAATCGCACGCTATTAGTACCACTCGGCTATGACAGCTAGTTGAGAGCCGCTAGAAATAACTTTGGGAGGTTCAAACCTCGATTACATGCTATTTACATTATAATAATTCTGGAACCTATTAATTGTCAAAAATAAATTAGTAGAATTTATATATCTTTTGTATATACTGATACACAGTTCATACAATCCAGTCTCCTAACTTATTAATATTTTATAAATAAATATTCTAATATAATAATTGCAAAATATGTAAACAAAATTACCAATAATTATAAATTATTATTTATAATCTTAATTTAATATTATTATTTAAAAATAAAATATTATTTAAATAACTAATTTCAATAATATTTAATACAAAAGTAAATTATAAAAATTATTTATTAACAAATAATATACTGAGGGGAATTTTTATATAATAGAATTTATTTAATTTATATAATTAAATTTTTTTAGAAATAAATGATTTTACAAAATTACGCTATCTAGCACGTAATCATATCTTGTCTTTAAATTATTTTATTTGGTTATAATTCTTTGAAATTTATTTGTTTAAAAGAAGAAAATAATTTTGTAACAATTTAATTTACTTGTAATATATCTTACAATTAAGTAAAATTACGTAAATTTTTTTGTTTACTTATAGTTTCTAATGAATATTAAATACTCATAAAGTTACTGTTTCAAAAAAATTATAATTTTACAAAACATGTATGAAAATATTTTCTAATTTATTGTAATTCTTCCATACCCATGTATTGAATTTTGTAGTAAGGTCATTTTTCCCTACCGAAATTGGGTATTTTACTATAAGAATGAATATTTTCCATAATGTCATGAAATTTTTCCATACCGATGTACTGAAATAGTTATCTTCGTATCGAGGGCGCAAAAAATGTGATTGCAGCGAGGGCGAGATTAGGGAAACCGAGGGAATCTGAAGCGCCCGAGGCAAAGCTGAGGTCGCCGGAGGATCGCCGAGGTTTTCCTAATCTCGTCCAAGCTACAATCACCTTGCGCCCGTGCTGCGAACAACGTTTATTGTCTTACTTGCATAGTAAGTATGGCATTGAGGGCACAAGCGGCAAAACCTTCAACTTATTAACAATTAATGAACATATTGTATAAATACCATAAAAATTTGTGTGTTATGTAATACTACTGCGCATGTGTAACTATCATAAAAAGCTACTGTACTTGTGTAAATATCATAAAATACTACTGCGCATGTGTAACCATCATAGAAAACTACTGCATATGTGTAAATATCATAAAAAGATACTGCGCAGGTGTAACAATCATAGAAAACTACACTGTATGTATTACTATCATAAAAATTACTGCACATGTGTTCATAACTTTTGCGCCCGCTCCTCTGACGTCAGCGGGCGGGAAAGTATTTTGCGCCCGCTTCTATTACGTCAGCGGGCGGGAATGTATTTTGCGCCCGCTTCATTGACGTCAGCGGGCGGAAATGTATTTTGCGCCCGCTTACCCTACTCCCGGGCGGGAATGACTCACTTTGCACCCACATTAAGTGCCCGAAATGACATACTTTCCGTGCATGTAGTACAAAAAACATATTTCCATACCAAGTATTAAAAAATTCGTTACATTTGTATGAAAAATTTTCTATTATTTTTTACAGTCTACAGAAAACAACTTTTATTTTAAAGAGTTAGATCAAAAACTAACTCTTACTAAAAATATTTTTTACACAATATTATTCTGTACTATTCCAAAAATCCACTTACAAAGTTTGGTTAAAATGGGTGGAGGGTAAGTTTGTCAAATCCACCGTCAAATATCAAAATTGATAAAAAAAAATCTTAATAAACTAAATTTCAGGTTAACAGAAAATTTTATTCTTGAATATTGATTGGGACCATTCCAAAAGTCCACCTACCAATTTTCATAAAAATCGAAGGAGGTACAGTCAAATAGGGTAACTTCGGACAGCAGGTAATCTTCGAACATTAGAAGTTTTTTTTAAAAATATTGCATAGTTATTGCATCAAATAGTTTTAATGAAGATTTTATTATCTCTTTTGTTTCGTAAACATTTCAGAAACATTATCTATCAGTTTATTAATGAAAATATCTATGCAAATTATATTAAAAAATTAATTAGTTTGAAAGTGATTTCTTGACTTGTTTTCAATTGGTGAAAAAAAACTGTTTCTGAACAAATATATGTAAGGTAAATTCTAATGTCTTTTTCGTATTTATTTTTCTGTTTATTAACACGAATTACATTATGATTTCAATAGCCTAACTTTATAAATTTGAGAATGGGGTCATTCAAATATTCCGTGATACAAATTTCAGCTAATTTGAACCCACATGCATGATATTTTTTCTATTGTTAATAAATGAAACTATGGACCGTGATATTTTGCCTATACCCCTCCCTTCAGGCTAGGTCAACTCATGTAAAATTTCTGTCTTCAAAAAATTGAAGCTCTGTTGGGAAAACAGATGAACTAGCGCCTATACGTGTACAATGCATGGCATGTGTTAGAAGGCTTTTGCAATGTTTTAGTTGAATTTGGTTGAATTAACCAACCAGTGACGATAACGTTCATCACATGACTGACTATCGCGCCTCTACAGTAAAAACATGTGGGTAAATAAAAAGTTTCACCGCAAATGCATGGGAGACCTACACGGAAAAGGGATTTAACGTTCTTTTATCGTGCCATCACCAAGAATCATAGTGACCTGTAACGTTGCAGTTCTTCCAACGTACCTCCACCCTGGCGACTCTGTTAGAAGTTTTCCCTCGACTCTTATTTCTTCATTTAATAGCCTGAATAAGTACTCTTGGTGGGGGTGTGTCGCCGACAAAAATCGTCCAGAGTGCGTCAGGGCTAAAGATATCGCGTAATATGTCGATGACCCCAAAAAAGCATTTTTGTAAGATAACTTCGGATCTTGACATTTATACTAACAATCTTAAACTAATAATTTTATATTAATAATTTTATAATAATACTTTTGAGGTCATTCATAAAGAACGTTCCACTGTTAAAGGGAGGGGGGAGGTCGAAAAATGCAACCATTTGGAAGAAGGGGTAGGGATATAGTTTAAATTTAGAACGTTTGTACGTTTATGTTCTTATTCTAATATTATTTTTCATCTTTGAGACTGTAGCTTGAAAAGTCAGCCATCGAAACATTTCTGAAAATTAATATTATACAATATGTATTTTAAAAAATCATTTGATTATTATTGTAAAATATATTTTTTTAATCATTATACTACTAATGATAAATATATATAATTAATAAAAAGAATTTGATTTAATTATTGTATAGGAAAAAGAATTTTAAATTGTGAGCGGGGGTATAAATAATTTTATACGTTCGATTTATAATGAGGTTTGTCCTTTACAACCATGTGTAACAAAGGGTGGCGAGGGTAATAACCCCGAAAATTGGTGGAACTTTTTTTATGGATAGTAATATTATACTAATACTTTTATTCTAATAATTTTACACTAATAATAAATTTAATTAATTAAATAATTTTTTAAACTTGCAATTTAATATTTTTTGTAAACTATAAAATCTTCAAAATTTAAATAATTTAATTCAACAAATTAATATATAAATCCTTATAGGCTTCCGTTTCCGGTGCGAATATTGAGAGGATGCTTTTCGTTTTTTGGTCACCAACTTTCGGCCTTTGGTGGTGGTTTAGTGGAGTGTGGATGATAAAAAGTGGTGAAGAAAGAAGGTGGGAGTGCCTTGTAAGTGTGCTTGAGTGAAAAAGGGGTGTGGAGGGTATAGAAAGAGTGAAAGTTGGCAATAGGTAATGTGGAAAAAAGTTAGGTTAGAAACGGGCAGAAAAGAGAAATGAGGTGAGTGACATAGACAGTTACAGAAAACGAGGGAAGGAATATTTCTAGTGTAGGTAAAGCAGGAATTGAATATGACATGACAGAGCAAGCTAAGAGAGAGAGAGGTAGTAAGCAAGGATGGTAGTGGAGACGAGCGTAGTAGGGAGGAAAAGGTGTCTAATGTAAGTGGGGAGTTGAAGAGTCAGGCAGCATTGTCAAGGCATGAGCAAGTAGGGGAAGCAGCTGAGGGGAAAGGTACAGAGGTGACAGAGTGGTTAAACAAAAAAAGTGAAGAGTGGGATGCATGGGTGGATAAAACGATGAGAATTATTGACAGGGGAAAAAAAGAAAATGTTGATGTTTAGAAGGGGAGGTAGGAGTAGAAGGAGAAGTGAGGGAAGTAAAGCAGATATTGAAAGAATAGGAGGAACATTAGAGGGAACAGAAAAGAAGGTTATTGGAGAAGTTGGAAGAGGTAAAAGATAGACAGAAAAAGAAAGAAGACATAAGAAAGGAAAAAATAGAAACATTGGAGGAAAGAATGAATAGATTAAAATAGGGTTAAAAAAGGTTAGAGGTAAATAAAGAAAAAGAATTTACTAAAGAAATAGCTAAAGAAAGACAAGAAACAAAGACGGTTAAAGAAAGGGTAAAAGAAGTAGAAAAAAGATTAGAGAGGGAGGAAATAAAGAAAAGAAAATGACAAATAATAGTGAAGGGCATGAGTGTAGGAATAAGCAGAGTCAGGGAGGAAATAGATAGACTAATAGAAGGGATGGGAGTAAAGGTACAAATAAAGGAGTGTTGGGGTGTGGGAAAGAGAAACGGAGAGAAGTTTGAGAGGTGGGTAATAAGGCTAAGAAGTATAGAAGAGAAAATGGAAGTAATAAGTAAAAAGTGGAGATTGAAGGGGAAGTTGAGTGGATAGAGGAAGACAGAACGTGGAATGAAAGAAGGAAAAATTGGATAATACAACAGAGAGTGTGGGAAGGAAGGAGAAGAGGAAATGGAGTAATGGTAGGAAAGGAGAGAATTTAGATAAATGGGGATAACTGGTTATGGGATGAGGAAAGAATGATTTTAGTGAAGGAGAATATAAAGAAGTTTAATGGAGAGCGAATGAAATGTATGGAAAACGGTTAGATTGAGTAGGAATGGTAAAAAGAGAAGCATGGTGAAAGAGGTAGGAAAGGTAAAGTCGCAGAATTATTTTAAAGAAAAAGGCAAGAGGAAACGGAAGCCCGGCACTGGAAAGCGTTTGAATGTTTAAATGTAAAGAGTTAGGTTAAGTTAAATACAGTTAAGTTAAAAAGAAAACGAAAAATTTTAAGTAGGTTAAGTTTATATGTAAAGGGAACGGAGGCCCTCGAACCCGTAAAAGGGAGAGTAAATAAACTATATATATATATATATATATAATATATATATAAATCCTTATAAAATAATGTATAAAATATAAAATAGTTATATACGTTAAAACTTCTGTCCTTCCCAAGAAATTATGAACAGACAATTAGATTCATTTTAGAAAAAAATATTGATTTTATTGACCATCAGACACGCAGTATTCCTGAAATATTGATAGAATATTACATTGTGAGATTATATGCAGTTTTAAATAATAGTTTTAAAACAGTTTTAAATAATAAAATTTTAAATAATGGAAAAAAATTTTATTTAATGCTTTTTCATTTATTAATTTTTAGAACCTAGGATTATTTATTACCCACATTGATGTTTCAACAACTTACAACAAATATAAATTTATAAACTCACCGAGAGGATTCGATCCCCGAACCTAACTCCTATCTAACGCTTTAACGCACACGGCTAATTAACGATATGAATATTCCGTACATGGTTACGATTATCTCTTTTCCCTGTGATGTCATTTTACCAAAGCATGATTTGACAGCGATACTGACAACTTCACATTGCACCACTGTAGGTTGTGTAAATAAATAAACTGAAAAGATAAATCTACAATTTCAATAATTTATTAAAGTGATTATAATTATAAGGATTTTAAAGTGCATTAACGAATACACGAAAACAATAGTTGCTAGAATTTAATAGTGACAATATTGGTAAGTTAATTCAAGACAATTACGTTCATAAATTATAATTTCCAAACTTAGGTTACTGTATTTATGTTTCTGCAATTATTTAGGTAATATTAAAAATTGTTTCAATTATTTGATTTAATTAAAAAAAAAGATTTATTACCGTTCTTTTTTATTTATTTATTTATTTATTTATTAACTAATTACTTTTGATCATAAAATCTTCAGTTAGTAGGTTATTATGTTCATGTTTCAACTATAATAAATAAAAAGATTTTAATAATAATAAACGCGTCTATAAACTGCTTTACTTTCAAGGTTAAATAAATTCCCTATTTAAAAACCTTACGTAGGATCTAATGTTGAATCTTAGGTAAGATCTTAGGTAAGTTCTTATGTGATTTCTTATGTAAGAAATGACGTTAGATCGTTCTTAGGTAAGTTCTTATGTAAGTTCATAGGTTCTGCCAAAAATAAAAAAATTTAATTTTCATATTTTTAATTTTAAAAAACTGTATATTCAAAAAATAAATTAAAGTTAAAAATCTAAATTCATTAAATTTAATTAATTAAAGTTAATTAAAATTAAATTTAAAAATAGAAGATAGAAAAATCTTTTTTTAAATTTAATTTTTAGACATTTTTCAAAATGTCTGAAAAAAATATTTAAAAAAATTATTAATCATAAGGTCATTCATAACCATTAATAATAGTTTGACGCACTTTTATTTTTTGTTAGAGAAAAGACATCTTGTGTCTTATCCTTTTAAAATGCTTATTTCTTGATCCATATATAATACCTAAGAGTTCGGTCTCATTTGTGAGGCAGAATGATGGCAGCCCTCTGGCGGCGAACCGAAGAAACAATGTCGCAGGATTACTCAGTTTCAAACCGTTTCACCTGTAAAGTGTATAAGTCACGATAGTTTGTTTACATTGTGCAAAGCTTCAAGTAAAAGGTTAAAAATTGGTTAAATTAAAATTTTTAAAATAAAGTGTGGCGCATTAATAATTATAAGATGTGAGGAGGACGAGAAATTAGTGAATATGTACGTGACAGTTATAATATTGGTAAGTTTTTATAAGATAATTGTCTTTAAACATTTTAAAAAAAGTAGGGTTATTGTTTTGAAATGTATTATATTCCATTTAAATAATAATACTAATTTGTTCAAATTACATATTGTCTATAATTAATTATTAATTTATTAATATCATTTCGAAATATCTTTTTTAATATTAATTTAACTAGTTTTGTGAAAGTTAAACTAAAATTTATAACAAGCTTTTTTATTAAATAACAATTTTGAATATAAATGTTTAAATATATGCGTTTAAATATTTTGTTATAAAATTTTTATTAATATAATTAAATAAAGAATTAAATAATATATTTTTAAAAATGTTTTGTATAATTTAAATTTTTCTTTATTTAAACTATATAATTTTAAAATAAAATTCATAAAATATCATCACCATTACTTTAACCATTAGGCTAAATTTAAATTTAAATATAAAATAAAAAAATAAATATAAATATAAAATAAAATATTTAGTGACTTTAATACTATCTTTATTAAATTTTAATTTTTAAATTTAATCAAATCTATCATTATAAAACATAATGTACTTAATAGTTCTTCAATTTATTATTAAATTATAAATGATCTTATTGTTTATTACAATAAATAACATTATAAAAAAACATAATAAATATGCTTGCTATTTACCCTACCCTAATATATAACAAATAAATATAAATAATTGATAAATAAAAGGATTTTATTGTTTTTTAATTAATAATAGTATTTTTATTTAACAGTTACAAATATTCAGGTTTTTACATTAAGCTTTATAATACTATAAATTACAAATTGTTTTTAACTTAATACTAAACAAGTCAACTGTACATAGTTGAATAATCTACAACTAGTTTTAATTTAACTATAAACTAAACAGTGTTTTATAAAACTATTTTATCACATTATTGGCGTTCCTAAAAATTTTATTGATTAATCCATTAATGCTAAAATATATTGAAATTGGAAAAAATTGTAATAAATAATAATTCTCATTTTTTCCAGAAATATTGGAATACAAAAAATTTCTATTCTAAAGAAATTCCTCAACAGATGCTGTAGACTTATCCATATTTTGAAAATAAAGCTCCAAATCATGTTGATATTACCTTCGGATTCCTATGTACACCTTCGTCTGTGTTAAAAGTTATAATACTTTGAAGTAATATTTGAAAAATAAAAAACATATTTTTAAAAAGGAAAAAATGAGCATTAAAGATTAATGTTAATAATAATAATAATAACAATAATATAAGGCAACTAATATTTTTTGATTTTTTTGCAGGGAATCAACAACCAAAAAATATCCAAAGATGTTCTAATAACCAGCAGCCTTGATTTACAATTGATCCGTTATCAAGAGGCGACACCACCAGAGCAGCAAATCCAATACGAAAAAAAATCCATGGTTTCCAAAATAACAATTTAGTGCGTGAAGATACCACACTAAAAGAAAAATGTGATTGAGTCTTCTAAATTGAAAACTTACACCTTCAAACAGGTATTTTCGGTAATTTCAAAACACTTAACAATTATTTTCTGACCACTCAGACACAAATTAAAATTTTACTTTTAAAAACAACAAATTAATCACTTTTGTCTCTTTAAAAACATAATATTTAATCTTCTAACACAGAAATAAATGCCTTATTTTTCTCTAAGTGAAACTCTTCAATATTCCTTTGAAAAGTTATACTAGACAGTAATTAATATTAAAAACACATGCTTCAATTGAATACATTACCATACTTTTTATGCAAAAATTTATTAACAATATTTCAATTTTTAAAATTATTCTTCCCGGTAAAATTTCTCACATACAAAACACCTCACCCGCTTCTAAGAAAAATTTTATTTAGAAACCCAATTTGCAAAATTTTGCTGCCCAGTAATTAACTTTTTTCGTAATTGAAAACAACAAATTATTATTGACTTTTACTTCTTTAAAAAACATTTTTAAATTTCTAACACAGAAATAAGTTTCGTATTCTTCTCTAAGTAAAATTATTCAGAATTCCAATTTTAAAAAATTATACTGGACAGTAATTTATTTATTTATTTTAAACATAACTTTATTAATCATCTCTGGATATTAAAAACTCATTTTTTAATTTAATACATTACCAAATTTTCTTAATCTTTTCGACAGTAAAAGTTTTTGAAAAATTCCAAATTACAAAATTTTTTTTGCCAAGTTTCTAATTTTTTCATTTTAAAAAATTACTAATTAATCATTTTTGTCTCTTAGAAATACATAACT
This sequence comes from Ganaspis brasiliensis, assembly GCA_037103525.1. Classification (NCBI taxonomy): domain Eukaryota; kingdom Metazoa; phylum Arthropoda; class Insecta; order Hymenoptera; family Figitidae; genus Ganaspis; species Ganaspis brasiliensis. The sequence goes on from JAZKLR010000573.1 coordinate 94,453, forward strand.
CATATTTTTACATAATAAAATTAAGAAGAAAGATATCTCACATCCCAATTTGAAAAATATAACTGCACAGAAATTAATTCTTCCTTTCTTCGAAAATTCCCGCATGGATCGTAATAATATTCATATTGTAATTCTATATTGTATATCTATATTCTTCTTTTAGTGAAACTCTTCAATATTTCAATTTTGAAAAATATTTCTCGTCAGTTACTATCTTTTTTCGTGTTTCAAAAAAAAATAGTTTTTTTTGCTTCTTACCAACAAATTTTTCAATTTCACACTTTCAAACAAGTTTCCAATCCTTCTCTCAGTAAAAATTCATTTTTTATTCTAATTAACAAAACTAGACTGCCCACTAATTAATTTTTTAAAATCTTATTTGAATTTCTTGAATAAAATCTACCTTATCTACCTTATTAAAATTTCAATTTTACAAAATTATCCTGGACAGTAATGAATTTTTTTTTATTTTAAAAATAACTTATTTAATCATTCTGTATATTAAAGTAAGACAGTAATGAACTTTTTTCGTTTGAATAAAAACGTAAATAATTATTTTTGCGTCTTTACAACAATTTCACACTCACAAATAAGTTTTAAATTCTTGCATTAGAAAAACTTTATTTAATATTCGAATCAAAAGAATTAAGCTGGCTCCTAGTTAATTTTTTAGATTTTCATAACATCTCATTAGTTATGTAAATTGTAAATTTAAATATATTTTTACTTAGGGAAGAATTACAAACTTGTTTGAAGAAGGGCAGGATTAAAAACTTGTTTGTAAGAAGAAATTGAATAACTTGTTTTTAAGTTGCGAAAAAAATTATTTATAAATTTTTAAAAACAAAAAAAGTTAACTACGGTCCAGTTAAATTTTGTAAATTGGAATGTGAGATAAATTTTTATTTAGAGAAGAAAAAGAAATTGATTTGTATGTATGAAATTGAATTATGTTTTTTTAAAAGCCAAAAGTGATTAATTTTTAATGTTAAAAGCGACAAACATTAGATACCTGGCTAAATAAATATGTAAATTAAAATTCTTAAAAAATTTACACTGACGGAAAAATGATAAAAATGTGAGAATACATTAAACTGATGCGTGTGCTTTTCATATCCAAAAATAATTAATTTAGAATTTTCTTAAATAGAAAGAATTAATTACAGTCAAGTATAATTTTGTAAATTGGAATTTTAAATAAATTCTTACTAAGAGACGAATAAGTAACTGGTTTTTATGTGAGAAATTTAATTATATGTTTCTAAGAAACAAAAAATATTAATTAGGTATTTTTAAAATCAGCAAAAATAAAATACATGAAAAAATAATTTTGTAAATTTGGAATTTTTAAAAATTTGCACTATCGGAAAAATAAAAAAATTAGCAACAAATTTGTTCGCTTTCATATCAAATATATTAACTGTTTCAACAAATTTGCACAGCAAACATTAATTTACTGTTACAATATGAATATTACGATCCATGCGGGAATTTTCGAAGAAAGGAAGAATTAATTTCTGTGCAGTTATATTTTTCAAATTGGGATGTGAGATATCTTTCTTCTTAATTTTATTATGTAAAAATATGAGTTATGTATTTCTAAGAGACAAAAATGATTAATTAGTAATTTTTTAAAATGAAAAAATTAGAAACTTGGCAAAAAAAATTTTGTAATTTGGAATTTTTCAAAAACTTTTACTGTCGAAAAGATTAAGAAAATTTGGTAATGTATTAAATTAAAAAATGAGTTTTTAATATCCAGAGATGATTAATAAAGTTATGTTTAAAATAAATAAATAAATTACTGTCCAGTATAATTTTTTAAAATTGGAATTCTGAATAATTTTACTTAGAGAAGAATACGAAACTTATTTCTGTGTTAGAAATTTAAAAATGTTTTTTAAAGAAGTAAAAGTCAATAATAATTTGTTGTTTTCAATTACGAAAAAAGTTAATTACTGGGCAGCAAAATTTTGCAAATTGGGTTTCTAAATAAAATTTTTCTTAGAAGCGGGTGAGGTGTTTTGTATGTGAGAAATTTTACCGGGAAGAATAATTTTAAAAATTGAAATATTGTTAATAAATTTTTGCATAAAAAGTATGGTAATGTATTCAATTGAAGCATGTGTTTTTAATATTAATTACTGTCTAGTATAACTTTTCAAAGGAATATTGAAGAGTTTCACTTAGAGAAAAATAAGGCATTTATTTCTGTGTTAGAAGATTAAATATTATGTTTTTAAAGAGACAAAAGTGATTAATTTGTTGTTTTTAAAAGTAAAATTTTAATTTGTGTCTGAGTGGTCAGAAAATAATTGTTAAGTGTTTTGAAATTACCGAAAATACCTGTTTGAAGGTGTAAGTTTTCAATTTAGAAGACTCAATCACATTTTTCTTTTAGTGTGGTATCTTCACGCACTAAATTGTTATTTTGGAAACCATGGATTTTTTTTCGTATTGGATTTGCTGCTCTGGTGGTGTCGCCTCTTGATAACGGATCAATTGTAAATCAAGGCTGCTGGTTATTAGAACATCTTTGGATATTTTTTGGTTGTTGATTCCCTGCAAAAAAATCAAAAAATATTAGTTGCCTTATATTATTGTTATTATTATTATTATTAACATTAATCTTTAATGCTCATTTTTTCCTTTTTAAAAATATGTTTTTTATTTTTCAAATATTACTTCAAAGTATTATAACTTTTAACACAGACGAAGGTGTACATAGGAATCCGAAGGTAATATCAACATGATTTGGAGCTTTATTTTCAAAATATGGATAAGTCTACAGCATCTGTTGAGGAATTTCTTTAGAATAGAAATTTTTTGTATTCCAATATTTCTGGAAAAAATGGGAATTATTATTTATTACAATTTTTTCCAATTTCAATATATTTTAGCATTAATGGATTAATCAATAAAATTTTTAGGAACGCCAATAATGTGATAAAATAGTTTTATAAAACACTGTTTAGTTTAAAGTTAAATTAAAACTAGTTGTAGATTATTCAACTATGTACAGTTGACTTGTTTAGTATTAAGTTAAAAACAATTTGTAATTTATAGTATTATAAAGCTTAATGTTAAAACCTGAATATTTGTAACTGTTAAATAAAAATACTATTATTAATTAAAAAACAATAAAATCCTTTTATTTATCAATTATTTATATTTATTTGTTATATATTAGGGTAGGGTAAATAGCAAGCATATTTATTATGTTATTTTATAATGTTATTTATTGTAATAAACAATAAGATCATTTATAATTTAATAATAAATTGAAGAACTATTAAGTACATTATGTTTTATGATGATAGATTTGATTAAATTTAAAAATTAAAATTTAATAAAGATAGTATTAAATTCACTAAATATTTTATTTTATATTTATATTTATTTTTTTATTTTATATTTAAATATAAATTTAGCCTAATGGTTAAAGTAATGGTGATGATATTTTATGAATTTTATTTTAAAATTATATAGTTTAAATAAAGAAAAATTTAAATTATACAAAACATTTTTAAAAATATATCATTTAATTCTTTATTTAATTATATTAATAAAAATTTTATAACAAAATATTTAAACGCATATATTTAAACATTTATATTCAAAATTGTTATTTAATAAAAAAGCTTGTTATAAATTTTAGTTTTACTTTGACAAAACTAGTTAAATTAATATTAAAATAGATATTTCGAAATGATATTAATAAATTAATAATTAATTATAGACAATATGTAATTTGAACAAATTAGTATTATTATTTAAATGGAATATAATACATTTCAAAACAATAACCCTACTTTTATTAAAATGTTTAAAGACAGTTATCTTATAAAAACTTACCAATATTATAACTGTCACGTACATATTCACTAATTTCTCGTCCTCCTCACATCTTATAATTATTAATGCGCCACACTTTATTTAAAAAATTTTAATTTAACCAATTTTTAACCTTTTACTTGAAGCATTGCACAATGTAAACAAACTATCGTGACTTATACACTTTACAGGTGAAACGGTTTGAAACTGAGTAATCCTGCGACATTGTTTCTTCGGTTCGCCGCCAGAGGGCTGTCATCATTCTGCCTCACAAATGAGACCGAACTCTTAGGTATTATATATGGATCAAGAAATAAGCAATTTAAAAGGATAAGACACAAGATGTCTTTCCTCTAACAAAAAATAAAAGTGCGTCAAACTATTATGAATAGTTATAAATGACCTTATGATTAATAATTTTTTTTAATATTTTTTTCAGACATTTTGAAAAATGTCTAAAAATTAAATTTAAAAAAAGATTTTTCTATCTTCTATTTTTAAATTTAATTTTAATTAACTTTAATTAATTACATTTAATGAATTTAGATTTTTAACTTTAATTTATTTTTTGAATATACAGTTTTTTAAAATTAAAAATATGAAAATTAATTTTTTTTATTTTTAGCAGACCGTATGAACTTACATAAGAACTTACCTAAGAAATTACATAAGAACTTAGGTAAGATCTTTTGCCAAATGCACACGTAAGATCTTACGTCATTTCTTACATAAGATATCACATAAGAACTTATCTAAGATCTTACCTAAGATCTTACCTAAGATCCAACATCAGATCCTACGTAAGGTTTTTAAATAGGGTTGAATATTGTTGTTTACAGTTGTTTTATTTGTTTATTAAATAAACTTATTCTGTCCGTACAAAATAAATTTTCTTAATTATTAAATTTCATTAATAGTTAAGTCAAATAACGTTATTAAAAATATCTCATATACTTAACATCTTTTACTTTTTATTACTTTACTGATAATAATTTTATAAAAAAATGATAATTATATATTTAAATTATACCAATTAATAATCTTTTAATTAATAAACTATTATATTTTTGATGTTATTAGTTTACAAAATTTATTAATTAATTATATCAATAAAAATGGTAAAATAATATAAAAGTAATGAATACTTACTGAAATATATTACAAAAGTATTAAATATTTAATAACATTATACAAGTAGATACATATAATTTAAAACATGATAAAATAAATAATAGACATATTTTCATATGTATTTGTTTATTTATTTCATACAATTATTCGTTGCTTTCTGTTTACAAAATTTTACTACTATATTACTGATAAAATCAATAAGCAACAAATATTATAACTGTTTTTACTTTAATGGCAAAATTACAATATTTCTAACATGTTTGCAGATTTCCGGAATCAAGTCTCCCTTAAGTTTTCTAAGAAGGCATTTTCAGAAGTTCTTATCATGGCTAAAGGTGCTTAAATCTTTCGACCTAGTTTGATGCTAAAACTGCTATAATATGTTGTCGCAAATCATTACTTTAAAAAAAAAGACTAATGTATCAATGGTTTACAAGATACTTTTTAATTTTTTTAATACCAAAAAACATATTAATAAAAAAAAAATATTTAATATTTTTTTAGGACACGGAGAAATAAGGATATTCTATGCACATCCATTCACTTAAACGAAGCATATAGAACACTTAGAACCCAATAGAGATAATAAAAGAATCATAAATAGCAAAATTTATCAATATGAAAAGAACAAACAAAGAAAACTACAAAGAAAAATCAGTATTTTTCTTTTAAGAATTAATCTTGACGCCCATTTAAGAATAAAATATTTTTTTAAGAAAATATTCTTAATGAAATATTTTTAAATTTTGAAGAACGATTTCTTAATCATAGAATATGTTCTTAATCTAAGAAAATATTCATAATCTAAGAGAATATCCTTAATCTAAGAGAATATTCTTCATCAAAGAAATATTTTTCTTAGTCTAAGAATATTATATTTTTTAAATAATCTTAATTGTAATTAATCTTAAACTAGATTTCAACGACTTTGCTCAATATTATTTTAATTTAAAATTTTTACTTTTATAAATATATTACCGTGTACCCCTTTTATGGGCCTTAGGGCTGCAGGGAATAGTTGTAATAAATAAATAAATAAAAATATTTTATTCTTAAATAGGAGCCAAAAATAATTCTTAAAAGAAGAAACACGTTTTTTAGTGCATTTCAGTTGCTTTATTCTTGGGACAACGACTTAACGAAAAAGAATTTTAATTTAAAAACAGTTTTATCAAAATGCTTAGACTAAGATTCAACGTCTTTTGAGCTTTCGAAACAAAATCTAATTGGTTTTGAAAGTAAAATACAAAGAAAATTATTATGCCACAAAAATTAGAAAGTCGTGCAACCTAAGTATAAGAATCTTTATAAAAGCGTTTTAGGAACCAGAGGCGTAACTGGGTAGGCAAGGGCCCAGGGTCAACAGAAAAATGGGGCCCCAATCAAACTATAAATTACTAAAATTGCTAAGCACTTCGGAATTTTTTCCAAAAAAATAAAAAAGAAAAAGAAAGGTCTATTAGGGTTGACAAAGGGCTCCCTGAGTTCAAAGGCCCCAGGGCACTGCCCTACTTTGCCCCTTAAGAGTTACGCCACTGTTAGGAACCACAATAAATTTTTCAAGGCCGTTAAGGGGCACATCCAGTAAGATCGCAAAAAAAGTTGATTTTTGGGAATCTTTTTAAAGAAAACTGCTGCATGATGTGTTTTAAACTTTGTGGTATATATTTAAACGTATATTAAATTCTAATAGCATATACTCCTACTACAAAAGTACAAGGTAGTTTCATGCTGCAAAAGTAAGATTTTTCGCTTCGATTGCTATGTCGTCAAATTTCAATAATTTTTAAAATTTAACGGTCATTGTACACCAAATACCTTTGAGTTTAATTATCTTTTTGGTTTTTTTATTTCTCCTACGGTATAGGCAGCAGGCTCGCAACTTTTTTTAGTGACTTGCGCAATGTTGTATAATTTGATACATTTTTAATCTTTTTCTTTGAAAATTGCAGTGCATTTTCATTGAATACGTTTAAATATATATCACAAAGCTTAAAACACTTCATGCTGCAGTTTTCTTTAAAAAGATTTAAGATTCTCAAAAGTCACCTTTTTTTGCGATCTTACTAAATGTTCCCCTTAACGGCCTTGAAAAATTTATTGTGGTTCCTAAACCAATTTTTTAAAGATTCTTATACTTAGGTTGCACGCCTTTTTAACTATCGTGGCATAATAATTTTCTTAGTACTTTACTTTCAAAATCAATTAGATTTTGTTTAGGAAGCTCAAAAGACGTCGAACCTTAGTCTGAGCATTTTGATGGAACTTTTTTTTATTTAAAACTCTTTTTGGTCAAGTCGTAGATCTCAGAGAAAAGCAACTTAAATACACTAAAAAACAGTTTTCTGCTTTTAAGAATTATTCTTGGCTCCTATTTAAGAGGAAAATATTCTTATTTAAAGAATATTATAGTCTTAGATTAAGGATATTCTCTTAGATTAGGCAAACTTTCTTAGATGAAAAACATATTCTTAGATTAAGAAATTGTTCCTCAAAATTTAAAGAATATATTCTTTCATTAAGAATATTTTCTTCAAAAAATATTTTATTCTTAAATGGGCGTCAAGATTAATTCTTAAAAGACGAATACAGTTTTTTCGGTGTAGTTTTCTTTGTTTGTTCTTTTTATATTTATTGATTTTGCTCATTATGATTCTTTTATTATCTCTATTGGGTTCTAAGTGTTCTATATGCTTCGTTTAAGTGCTTAGAAGTGCATAGAAAATCCTCATTTCTCCGTGTTCTGAAAAAATATATAATATATTTTATTTTTATTAATATGTTTTTTGGTATTAAAAATATTAAAAAGTATCTTGTAAACCATTGATATATTAGTCTTTTTTTTAAAAAGTAATGATTCGCGACAACATATTATAGCAGTTTTAGCATCAAACTAGGTCAAAAGATTTGAGCACCTTTAGCAAAACTATTATACTTTTTTTGGATTTAAATAAACGTAAATAACTAATGACTTCATACTATAATATTATAAATTATAAATTATTAATTAAACTAAATTATAATAACTTAACTTTAATAAATAAAATAAAATTATTAATTAATGCCGAAAGCGTTCAGCCTCAGAGGACCTGTGCTTAGGTACTTCTAGGCATAGAAACGGCCGCCGGCCCCTCTGGCACCCAGCCTGCAAAGGCCACAACAGGCTCAGACGAAGAAGGCTTTGAGCCTTTTAAAGATAAAAAAAGAAGCTCGTAGGCGTTATAAAGCCAGGAAAAAGGAGAAGCAGGCCGAGAATCCCCGAAAGGAGAAAGCTTCTCTTCCGAGGCTTAGGCAAACCGAAGCCGTCAGGATTTCAGCGAAGGATCCTAATTCCTACGCTGAAATCCTGAAGGACTTGAAGAGGACCCTGAAGCCGGAGGATTCAGGGGCAGAGGTTTTGAGGACACGGAGAACACTCAACAATGAGTTTCTCCTTGTCCTCAAAAAAAGGAGGAAATACGTCCCAGTTTGCAGGAGTGTTGACTGAGGCTCTTCGAGAGAGGGACACAGTCACTGCTCTCGTAAACAAGCGGACATTGGAGATCAGGGACCTCGACGAAGCAACCTCCAAGGAGGAAGTTGCTGAGGCCCTAAATGAAAAGCTCGGCGGTGCCAACCCGGAGAGATCCGTCAGCATTGTCTCGCGACTCTGCGGATCAATGTTGGCGTTGGTATGCCTACCTGAGGCAGAGTATAATACTCTGCTAAAGATGGAAAATATCCGGGTTGGGTGGATTAACGCCCCAATCCGTGAACACCTGGAAGCCGTCAGATGGCAAAGGTGTATGGCATACGGCCACCCGACCCGCACCTGCAAATGCCCCGACAGAATCAAAAACTGTCGGAGATGCGGCGGCGCGGGTCACCAGGTTAAAACCTGTGAGGTTCAGGAGCCCAAGTGCATCACTTGCGGAGACTTGGGCAAAACTGAACTGAAGCACTGGGCCGGCAGCACATCCTGTCTGGTATATAAAGCAGATCTGCAATTCCGAGTTGCGGGCAGATAAGTTCCTGGAGACGAGCAGTGGATTCGTGTGGGTGGAAATGGCAGGCATACGCATGTACAGCTGTTATTTCTCACCCAACGATAAACTGTCAGTTTTCGAAGAACAGATTGATGACCTCGAAATGAGCCTTAGAGAATCCAGGTTGGATACCCTCATTACAGGTGACTTTAATGCTAAGTCACCAGAATGGGGTGAGACAAGGCTCGATAAAAGAGGAATCTTGGTCGCAGGAATGATCTCCAGGAACAAACTGATGGTTGCGAAACAGGGAAGATCTTGGACCTTCAGGAGAAACGAGCAGGGATCAATCATTGATCTGACGATCACATCGACCCTCCTGCATAAACGTATGAAAGATTGGCGCGTCCTGGAGGATTATACCCACAGTGACCACCAGTATATCAAGTTTTCAGTTTCAAGGGAAAACACACTCAGGGCCAGGAACTACGGAGTTCTTCGTGAGAACGGCCCAAAGTGGAACATTAAGAAACTCGACAAGGAGAAGTTCGGCCGGTCCCTAGAAGAATCCCGCCTCATCGAGGAGCTGGGATGGGTGAAGAGGCTGAACACTCTGGACGGGGAGGTGCGGACGGTGAGAAATATGATCGTCACCGCATGCGACGCGGCTATGCCGCGTCGTAGAAGCGCAACCCCAAGAAGAAGAAATGTATACTGATGGTCAGAGGAAGTGGCCTCTTTGCGAAAGGCATGCCTTAAAGCAAGAAGGAGATTCGACCGTTCTAACGGAGATCCTTTGCTTAAAGAGGCATATACAGAGGCCAAGAGAATCCTTAGGAAGGAGATACGAGCAGCTAAAAGAAATAGCTGGAAAGACCTAATCGGAAGAGCCGAAAATGACCCATGGGGTCTGGCTTATAAAATCGTTAGCAAGAAATTGTTAACGGCAAATTATAAAGGCTTTGTTTCCTCCAGCAGAACCGTGGCCTAGGATGGACTGGCGTGACTGTCAAGTCGGCGAGGACGAACTCTTCACTCTTACACAATTACAGAACGCAGGCAGTAGGTTGAAGCCAGGCAAGGAGCCTGGAATCGATGGGATAAGCAACGAGATCCTTAAACAAGTGATCGTTGCTTCACCCCAGATTCTTTTGGAATGCTACAACAACTGCCTTAAGAGAGCAGAATTTTTCCGCGACTGAAAAAGACAGAGGCTAGTCTTCCTAAGGAAAGGAGACAAACCTCTAGATAAAGTCTCATCCTACAGGCCTATTTGCCTGTTAGATACGATGGGCAAACTTCTAGAGGACATGGTTCTGCAGCGAATGCAGTCGCACTTGACCGGAGAGAACAGTCTATCTGACAACCAATTTGGTTTCCGCAAAGGCCTGTCCACAGTAGACGCCATTCAGAAGGCGGTGGACCTAGCCAGAGAATGAAAGAACAAATTGGGACCAGGGAAGAAAAAGGACTTCTGCGCGTTGGTAACTATTGACATACGCAACGCGTTTAATACCGCGCGATGGAAAGATCTCATCGAGTCGATGAGAAACAAAGGAATACCGCCCTACCTGCTGCGGATAATGAGTAATTATCTTAAAGACAGGTGGGTAATATACCAGGGTGACACCTGCACTCTGAAGGAAAAGATGCAAAGAGGTGCCTCTCAAGGCTCGAGGATAGGACCATTCGTATGGAATGTCTCTTATGACAACTTTTTGCGAATGGGTCTTCCTGAAGGCGCGGTGATCATCGGCTTCGCGGACGACGCATTGATCGTGTGCACAGCCAAGACAGCGGAAGCCCTGGGCATATTGGTGAACGAATGTCTGAGACGGGCAAAGCGCTGGCTGGAGGACAGAGGCCTCTAAATGGCTCTGGAAAAGACCGAAGCGCTACTCGTCACAGACAGACGTGGTTACATAGCCCCTGGTATCCAGATAGACGGATTCGAGGTCCCGTGGAGGAAACATATCAAGTACCTTGGTGTCGAAATGGATAAGTTCCTAAATGGGCCAGGAAGTACTCAAAATCGGCCAAAAGTCAAGTTTGCAATTATCAAATGTGAGACTTATCATGTTATTTAGGAATAGTTAGACCACAAAAATCTAGAATATTAACTTAATTAAACTATTAATTTAGCAGTTATACTCGGGAGTGCTCAGACCTGTTCGCACATTTTTAAAGCGTGCTTCTGCAGAAATAACTTTATTTTAATCGATTGTTTTGTGATTTTTTATTTTTTAAGATAGTTTCTCTCCTAGTTGATATTAGGAGAAGAAAAATTATAATTTGAATCAATAAATTAATCTTCCAAATTATTCTAAAAGGGTCTTTTTTCATTATTTTTCTTTTTTATGAAAAAAATGACTTTTTTCCGAATGAAGGTTCCCCTAAGTTCCGCTTCATATTGAGTTCACTAAAGTCTCTAAAGACTCTTAAGGAACAATACTGTACGACACGATTGCTACTTTTTGCTACTTTTGCGTTTGAACAGAGGTATGACTAAAAAAATTTTTTTTGCGTTTGAACATTAACCCATTAAATACTAAGCCGAAACTGTCCCTACTACACTCAAACTAATTATTGGATTTATAGTCAAATGGAAAAAAAAATACTCCTATTATTTTGCGTCATTTTTAATTGTTTATACATAATTTGTTTAAACAAATTGTTCTAAAGTTCGCTTTTTTGAAAAACAGTTAACGTCAATCGATTCTACTGGAAAAATTACAAAACTTTTCTATTTATCATTTTTTTTGCGAGTAGTATTTTGTTTATAAAATAATTATAAACAAATTGAGAATATACAAATTTGATCAAAGAAGGTTCAGTCTAAAAATTTGCTGATGCATATTGAATAAAACTATCTATTGGATACATAGGCAAATTTTTTTATTTTGTACAATTGTTTATACATATTGTATACATAATTTGTTTAAACAAATTTTTTTATAGTTCGACCGCAGAAAAAAATGATAAGTAGAAAAGTTTTGTAATTTTTCCAGTAGAATCGATTAACGTTAACTGTTTTTCAAAAAGGCGAACTTTAAACTTTGTTTAAACAAATTGTTTATAGACAATTAGAAATGACGAAAAAAAATAGAGGTAATTTTTTTTCGATTTGCCGATGAATCCAATAATTAGTTTGAGTGTAGTAGGGACAGTTTCGGCTTGGTATTTAATGGGTTAAGGAGCGTACTGATGAGCTTCAACTAAAGCGAAACCTAACCTTGAAGTCTATGATTATAAAATTGTGTATTTTATAAATCTGACATCAGATTACCCATCAGCGACCCCGACCCTACCCCCTTGTAACAAATTTCAACCTAATCCAAGTGATTTTCAAAATATCGTCCGCCACATTGAATCCGTCAGTTTGAATTTTATAAGTCTGGCATCAGATTCGAATTCAGCGACCCCAAAAACCCTTCAGTAACAAATTTCAAGCCAATCCGAGTAATTTGCAAAATATCAACCGCCATATTGAATCCGCCATTTTGAATTTTGCAAATCTCACATCATATTCGTAATTAGCGACCCCAAAAACCTCCGACAAAAAAATTTCAAGCCAATCCGAGTGATTTTCAAAATATCGTCCGCCATCTTGAATCCGCCATTTTGAATTTTGTAAATCTGACATCAGATTCGTAATCAGCGACCCCAAAAACCCCTAAATAAAAAATTTCAAGCAAGTCAGAGTGATTTTCAAAATATCGTCCGCCATCTTGAATCCGCCATTTTGAATTTTGTAAATCTGAAATCAGATTCGTAATCAGCGACCCCAAAAACCCCTGAGTGAAAAATTTCAAGCAAGTCCGAGTGATTTTCAAAATATCGTCCGCCATCTTGAATCCGCCATTTTGAATTTTGTAAATCTGACATCAGGTTCGTAATCAGCGACCTCAAAAACCCCCGAGTAACAAATTTCAAGCCAATCCCAGTGATTATCAAAATATCGTCAGCCATCTTGAATCCGCCATTTTGAATTTTGTAAATTTGATATCAGATTCGTAATCAGCGACCCCAAAAACCCCCGAGTAACAAATTTCAAGTCAATATTATCGTTTTTTAAATATATTTTTAATTTTGGCCACTTTTGATGGCTTCCTGGCCCACTGTGGAGCGGGGCGGAGACAGGCCGATAGACGTATCGGCTGATACCAACACTCGCCACGTGGTTGAATAGGAAACATGGCGTAGTTTCCTACTATTTGACCCAAGCTCTCACAGGGCATGGGTGTTTTGGCTCTTATCTAGAGCGATTCAAAAAGAGAGACAGCTCAGAGTGTGTGTACTGCAAGTCCCCTGTGGACGACCCTGAGCACACACTCTTCAGTTGTAAGCGTTGGGACGCGGAGAGGCAGGTCATGTTCGCCGGTGGTCGAGTCCATACCAAGTGATCACACCAATTTCAGTCATATTGAGTAATATTTACGAAATTGATATTTTGGGTTCCTTTAGGAGTAAAAAAAATAAATTTTAATTATTTTTAAAAAATTCAAAATATTTTCGAAAATATTCAAATTCGAAATTTTATGTACTATTTTTTTTGTGTTATCATAACTTCTGTAATTTTGAAGCAATTGAGATCATTTTTTTTTAAATTACTCGTATTTAAATACTCTTTCAAGAAAAATTATAATAATTAAGAAATTGTTTTTAATTAAATTTTTATTAAAAAAATTAAATTATTTATTTAATCAAAATCTAAAGTATATCATCGTTCTTTTTCAAAAAATTCATAAACATAGCCTATAATGTGCTTAAAAATTTAAGCCAAAGAAAAAGATGGTATGTATTATAGTTTTTGAGAAAAAAATTATTAAGTTATGCTAGCGCGGCGCGGACCGGTGTCACCGCTACTCAACGCGTAGTTCCGTAGTAACGGAAATGTATGTATATTTTTACATAATGTAAATATAGTTAGTGTATTATATTTAAATTATAAGCTTCAAAAAGTCACACTGATCTTTTCATAGTACATGGACATCAAACTTTAGAATTAAAAAAATCGGAGAAAATAATTAAAGTAAAAAAAAGTAATTAAAAAATTGGTAATTTATAGAAAAATAATAAAAATAACTAAAAATTGGGAAAATTATTAAAATTTAAGAATAATAATTGAAAATTTGTTAAATCAATTGAAAAATAATTAATATAATTAAAAACTGGTAAAAATAAGTGAAAATAAGTAAATAATTAAAATAATTTAAAACTGAAGAAAGAAAAATAATGGACTGGTAAAATTATCAAAATTCGCGATGTTCAGGGGTGTTAATTTTTTTTCTTATGCAATTTTAGACCTAAAATTATGGGGTAATGTCAAAAATAGAGAAACAAATAATTTGCGGAGTTTGAGAAATTTATTCTAAGAAAAACTTAAATTTTAAAAATTAAACCTCTTTCACAATTTTCATTTTTTCCATCGACAATTTTTTTGTGGGATTTTTAAATGATTTTCTACAATCCATCGTATGGATTTTGAAAAATAAAATTTCGAAAATGACCAAAAAAATATTGTTTTTTAATTTTTATGTAATACCATAATTCTACATCTTAATTGATGTAAGAAAAAAAATGACACCTCTGAGCATCAAAAATTTTGTTGAGTTAAAATTTCACCTATCTCTCCCCTTAAAGAATGATAAAAATAGTTTGAAAATAGTTGAAAGAAGCAAGTTTACAACGACCATTAAACAATCAAATTGTTACTCCTCTTGACTTATACGAGTGGGCAAAATCCAGTTTAGAGAAAATTAATGTAGAATTTTGTAATTACGCAGAATATGAAGCTGAAAAACAATTGTTAAGTAAAAGATATAATCAAGCTATGACCATTAAAGGTACACAAAAATTTCATTTCTTCGTACCCCTTGAGAATAAAATTGAAACAAAAATTTTTTCAAATTCTGTGCACAGCACAGTTTGTAAAATAAAAAAATAAACATGACGATTAACTGTATTTATATTATGTAATAATATACATACATTTCGGTTACTACGGAACTACGCGTTGAGTAGCGGTGACACCGGTCTGCGCCGCGCTAGCATAACTTAATAATTTTTTTCTCAAAAACTATAATACATACCATCTTTTTCTTTGGCTTAAATTTTTAAGCACATTATAGGCTATGTTTATGAATTTTTTGAAAAAGATCGATGATATACTTTAGATTTTGTTTAAATAAATAATTTAATTTTTTTAATAAAAATTTAATTATAAACAATTTCTTAATTATTATAATTTTTCTTGAAAGAGTATTTAAATACGAGTAATTTAAAAAAAAATGATCTCAATTGCTTCAAAATTACAGAAGTTATGATAAAACAAAAAAAATAGTACTCAAAATTTTGAATTTGAATATTTTCGAAAATATTTTGAATTTTTTAAAAATAATTAAAATTCATTTTTTTTACTCCTAAAGGAACCCAAAATATCAATTTCGTAAATATTACTCAATATGACTGAAATTGGTGTGATCACTTGGTATGGACTCGACCCGGTGTAAACCGTAGAGTTACACCGGAGAACATGATCCTGCTTATTACTCGTTCAGCTGAGGACTGGCGGACCATCGAGACCTTTATACACTATGTGATGAGGGTCAAGGATATCGATGGTCGTCAAAGAATGTAGGTCCCGTGAGTTAAGGGAGAAGGTCGCTTAGGCGACAGAGTAGCGGCAGAACATCGCCACACCCACATAACCCTGTAGACGGGCTACAGGGTACCTGAAAGCAGGTTTTCACATCCTACGCAAAAAAAAAATTATTAATTACTATAATTTTAATTCAAAAATATTACAATATCGATCTGAATGTAATTTAATTTTTAAGTTTAAAAAAAGAAATTTTAATATTTTAAAATTACATTGATTTAAAATTACAGATAAAATAGAATTGGAAAAATGGAATAAAATGATTTGTATAAACATTGCAGAAACATTTAATTCATTATTAAAATAATTAATTAGAAAAGTTTAGAATTTCGGAAACACGAATATTATTTTACATAAAAAAAGTGTCATTAATAGTTTATAAATAAAGAATAATTACATAAAAAAAAAGATTTACAAAAAATATATGCATTGTACACGTACTTGAGTACATGTAAAATATGGATCAGTTAATGAGGAAGATGACCAGGTTGCGGTAAATGAATGTTGTGGAAATTCGAGAATTTTGCCATGATAAGAACTTCTGAAAATGCCTTCTTAGAAAACTTAAGGGAGACCTGATTCCGGAAATCTGCAAACATGTTAGAAATATTGTAATTTTGACATTAAAGTAAAAACAGTTATAAGTTTTGTTGCTTATTGATTTTATCAGTAATATAGTAGTGAAATTGTGTGAACAGAAAGCAACGAATAATTGTATGAAATAAATAAACAAATAAATATGAAAATATGTCTATTATTTATTTTATCATGTTTTAAATTATATGTATCTACTTGTATAATTTAATTAAATATTTAATACTTTTGTAATACATTTCAGTAAGTATTAATCACTTTTATATTATTTTACCATTTTTATTGATATAATTATTTAATAAATTTTGTAAACTAATAATATAAAAAATATAATACTTTATTAATTAAAAGATTATTAATTAGTATAATTTAAATATATAATTATCATTTTTTTATAAATTTATTATGAGTAAAGTAATAAAAAGTAAAAGATGTTAATTATATGAGATTTTTTAATAACGTTATTTGATTTACCTATTAATGAAATTTAATAATTAAGAAACTTTATTTTGTACGGACAGAATGAGTTTATTTAATAAACAAATAATTTGTTTTTTGACCCTGCGAGCGAAAGGTGAAACTTCGTAACATGGAGCGTAAGGTAGGGTATTTTTTACGCTGTAAAGATTTTCTACTTGTATATTAAAAAAAAACTTGAAATCTTTGAATTTTTTTTCCTTATTTGTTTTATATTATCTATGAATGCATTTTATTAATGTAATGATAAATTTTCATTTGCTTAAACAATTTATTATTGAAAACTTGTAACAATTCCAAAACTAATATAGAGAAAAGTGAATTTCTGTAAACTTGTGAGCTTTTATTGGCATCACTTATTATTAAATAATTAAAATAAATAAAAATTAAGTTAAATTTGTTAAAACAGTTATTAAACATTGTTTAAACAAATAATTGTTGTTATTTATTAAATTTTTTCTCATTGCACCTAGAAAGGTGCAGTTTTTTTTCTAATTTTTAAAGATGATTATAATAGACAACAAATATTAATGTTGAATCGTTATTTTATCAAATGTTTAAAAAAATAATTATTGTTATTTATTAACTTTTTTTTATTGAACTTAGAAAGATGCAGTTTTTTTCTATTTTTACAATTTAGGAAGCTAAGTATATTAAACGACAAATATTAAGCTTCATAAATTGTAAAATTAGAAAAAAAAACCGCATCTTTGTAGGTGCAAGGGGAAAAAAATTAATAAATAACAACAATTATTTGTTTAAACAATTGATAAAATGGCGACTCAACATATTTGTCGTTTATTATAATTAGCTTCATGAATTGTAAAATTAGAAAAAAACTGCATCTTTTTAGGTACAATGAGAAAAAAGTTAATAGATAACAACAATTATTTGTTTAAACAATCTTAAATAATTGTTTTAACAAATTTAGCTTAATTTTTGTTTGTTTTATTGATTAAATACTAAGTAATGTCAATAAAATCTGACAAATTTATAGGAACTAGCGTAGTTGACCTCGCTCGCTAACGCTCGATCGGTGATTCTTATTTTTTTAATTGCTTATTGATGTGGACATTTTATAAAATGTTAGTGAACTTATTGTTCATTGAATTTGTAACATTTTATTACAAATTTTTTATATTCTAATAATTTTTATTGTCATATTTTATTATTATAAAAATTTTTAAAAATTAATCATCATATTAATTTATTTTAAAGTGTAAGTTATGACTCTATCACTCGGTGTGATTCAAATAAGGTAAAAGACTATCGATTTCTCTGAGTCAGTATGTCAGGTATTATTATTTAAATAAAATAATACTTTTTTAACGTTTCGGTTGTCAATGCAAAACTCATCAGAATTAATATAATAACAAGATTTTCTTGAACAATAACATTTTTTTCTCAAGGAATAACGTAGATTAACTTTGTTATTTTGTATAAAATAAAGCATTTTGTTCTTCCTTTGAGAAAGAAACAAAGTTTGTCAGCGAGTTAAAATTTCATTTTAATACGTTTCACTTGAAAGTTAAAATGAAATTTTAACTCACTGACAGACTGTGTTTCTTTCTCAAAAGAAGAACAAAATGCTTTATTTCATACAAAATAACAAAGTTAATCTACGTTCCCTATTGAAAAAAATGGCCAGATTTGTGCCCACATTTGAGGCCTCAAATGTGGCCACAAATGTGGTAGCGGATTTGAAACAGCATATGCGCCCACAAATGTGGCCTCAAATGTGGCCTCAAATGTGACCTCAAATGTGAGCACAAATGTGGGCGCAAATGTGGGCACAAATGAGGCCTCAAATGAGGCAGAGAAATATCTACATTGAAAAAAATATAACATAAAAAAAATATTATTAATCTTGATTTACACTATATTATTTACAAGTAGTTGCCTTAATTAACTTTAGAAACTTAGCATTACGAAGATAATTTTGAAAATAAATTCGGGGGTATGGGGATTCGAACCCGGGTTCGACGCACGCAAACTAACTACCGAACCACTGAGCTACATAGGCGACTGCCAATAGAAAGGATCATCTTTCTCTTGAGGTGCAAGTGATTTTATTGGCTGACAAAACGGCGGGTTTATTTAAAAACATTTTCACCACATTTTTCAAGTATTGAAACATTTGTCATAAAGTATTTGCTTTTATAACAGTTAATTCTTATTTAAAAATTTATTCCTAATTTATTAAATTGATATTTGAAGTTTCTTTGATTAATTCACTAATTTTTTTTCCTATTCGGTTGTAAAATACACATATTAAGTCTGTTAGTGGAAAAAATTGGAACAAAGTTCCTTGATACCTTGTTATAAATTATAAACTTCTGTTATATTATGATTTTAAACTTTTATCAAAGGTTATTTTAAAGCCAATTATGAAATATTTCGAAAATCCTTATAGCATTTTTTGGAAGCATTGAAAATATAATGAATATTTCCAAATTTTTCAACTATAATTCAAAGTTTCGACCATTTAATACCTACTGTGACAGAAAAAATCAATTGAAGATGCTTACAATTTTGTTACTTAACGATTTTAAATACTTCTCAATTGCAGTAGGGACGATTTGGTTTTTGAATCTTTAAATAAGAGTAGGAGAATTACGAAGTATTAAAGAATTTATTTTTAAAGTCAATCCAATTTCATAATTAAAAAGTTCACAAGTATTTTAAATCACATACAAACAAAGCTTTTGATTTTTATAATATGTAATTGATTTTTTTTTGGTTAGAAGGAGGGCATGAATTTTAAAACTTGATAAAGTTTTAGGAAGTTTCAAAAATTTTAATTATTCTTAATCATAAATTAACAAACTTGTAAACTTTAAAATTCTTATTTTTAATTTTAATACATTTTTAAAAATTACAAGTTTTGTTCTTTCGTGATTTTAAATGTTTAAAAAAAACTTAAGGAAATGGTTGTTTTAATTGCAATCAGTATATAAAATCTCTCCAAATGTTTATTTTTAGTAGTTTATTTTTTAAACTGAAAACATTTAATAAGAAATAATGAATAATAAAACATTTAATCAAAATCAAATAAATTATGTCAACTAAATAAGAAAATTTCAAAAAAAATTTCTTCAAATTTTTTGATCACAAAATTAAGAAAATTAGGTAAAAGGAACGAAAAAATAATAAATTAAAAAAAAAGCAAGAACGTAAAAAGATAAGAAAACAATTTATTAAAATCATGATAAAATTCTTTTAAATAAAAAATGTCATGCTTATTATTAAAGAAATGAAGAAAAATTAAAAAAACAACCCAGTAATGAAACAGTAACATAAAAATATGTGTATAAAAAAGGAGGAACACTTTTCAAAATTTTAAACTATTTACGGGCAGTAATATAGCTATGAGAGAACCAGCGCACAGTTCCGATTTTCGCCACCAGGTGGCGCACTAGTCAGTTACCTGCAGTGGATTTTTAACGTTTTGTTGTTAAATTACCGTCGGTCGGTAATGCAGATTTCGCGTGTGTTACCTTGTGTCGGTAATGCAGATTACTTGCTTGCTCAACGGATATTATCCCTCGGACGGTAACCGGTCTTAAGGTAAGTTATTGATCAATTGATCAACATGTGAGTGGAGCGAAAGAAGTCTAGCTTAAAAGAGAAAGCTGCGCTACATCTGTGCTCGTTTGATCTCCTGAGCCTGTTTAAATGTGTAAATCTGTGTAAGCCCTGGCGATTTAGCGAGAATCGGTTTGGAACTATATTTGATTCCGTTTTGATTCATTTTGATTCCGGGTAGAATTTTGCTATCAATAAATGAAATTTAATGAAATAAACCGTTGATAATGAAAAAATATTAATATTTTAATTGTTTTTTAGAAGAATAAGTTAAATTGAGCTTTAATAAAGCTTTAAAAGAATTGAGTTCAATTGAGCTTTAATAAAGCTCAATTCTAAAAAACAATTGAAATATTAATATTTTTTCATTATCAATGGTTTATTTAATGAAATTTAATTAATTGATAGCAAAATTCTATCCGGAATCAAAGTGAATCAAAACAGAATCAAATCCGGTTCCTAACCGATTCTCGCTAAATCGCCAGGGAGGGTAGGTTTGAGCGCGCGTTTTTTGGGAATGTATGTATCGGTGTAAATGATTATATAAAGGGCTCAAGGGATGCAAGGTGCATAACATCACCAAGCTACTCAACAAGAAGGATCTCCAGTCAACTAGTCACCCCGAAGGAAGCAGAATGGACCAGAACCAGCAGCAGCCGAAGACTTGGTGGGAATTGCAGTCAACTAGTCACCTAGAAGGAAGCAGAATGGACCAGAACCAGCAGCAGCCGAAGCCTTGGTGGGAATTGGTGGAGCCCCAGTACGTGGTGAAGGCTCTGTCGAAGGTCCAGGACGATGCAGAGCCTGAGAACGTGGCGGTGGCTCAGGAAGTGTACGAAGAGAGAGAAAAGGTATAGGAAGAGAGAGCAGAGGTGGAGGGAGACTACACGCCTTTGGATGGTGATGAGGAGAACTTGGTGATGGATGAGTCAAGTCTCATCGCAATGGAACCCGGATTCTACATGGAGGGGGCTCGATTATCTTCAACTACAAGTAGCGGAAGTCTGTTCCTGGACCGGAAGCATGAGCAGAATAAGATTGCCTCATCGGAGATCCAGGAACTGCATTCAGTGAAGGAGGAAGTGGACAGTGAGGCTGAAACACTGTTCTATGAGCCCATGGATGATGTGGAGTGGGGGGGGGGGTGTGTGGCGGACGGCAACGAAGAGAGCGTTACGATAGCATCTGGATTCTACATGATGTGTGGGCCACTATCCCCATCTCCTAGTCGGCCACTATCTCCAACTCCTAGTAATGGAGACTTAGGATACGATAGAGGTGAGGAGGCGTCAGCCAACCATGCGGCCAACCATGCTGTCCTAGAGGAAGAGAAAGAGGAAAGGGATCCAAACATCCTAACATTTTTCAACGTTCCCGTATCATGTTGGGAAATTGAGAAGCTGTTTGGTCTTCCCTTGGAGGATTTTGTGGACATGAATCCGCAAGAGGTAAATGTCACATTATTTTTAATACATTATACATGTATTCTTTTCTTATTTTAACACATTGTACATATGTTAATTTATTAAATTGTTTCAGCTAGCACATTTGTTTATGGCGAGGTTGCAAAGGTGCAATGCGCGGCGTACCGTAGCCACTCAGACTGATGATAGTGCTGGGAGTTGTAAGAAATGTAAGCGATGTAAACGTCGCCAGCAATGTCATCGTCATCGTTATAGAGACTGTAGCCACCACCGCCACTGCCAACGTCATTGCTGTCGAAATCGTCATCGCCAACATCACTGTCATCGACATAGACTGTGTCACAGACATCGTCATGAAAATTAAAAAATTTATTTACACTTTTACGCAAACATTAACCCTTTCACACGCATTCACACACACCTACAGAATTTGTATATATGTTTATGAAAATTAATAAAAAGGAATAAATTAATAAAAAAAGAAAAAAAAAGGAATACTCACATAGTTATTTATATATATAGGTACCCTTATATGCGTAGATGTAGTTAGTAACAATTTTTGTGAATAATAAGTCTAGTATTCGATGTTTTTCACTATTACTTCGTTGGTGATGCAGATCTCATTCTCGCTTCGTTGGTGTATTACTTTGTGTTGGTAATGCAGATTTTATTCTCGCTTCGTTGGTGTACTACTTTGTGTTGGTAATGCAGATTTCAGGAGGTAAAATAATGAACACTGAGTGATAGATCATTGGAAATATTGCTTCAAAGTTACGCTTTTCCCCAACTATGGCGCTAAAGTCAATATTCATGAGAAAATCTTCTCGACCAATAGTCTTGTTGTCTGCTTTCCATGTGTAAGTTAATTATTATTATTAATATATACATTTATTTAAATAAGTTAGAACAATAATGTTATTTATAAAAAATTTATGATTTTATGAAATTAAACTTTCTATTAAAAAAAAGGTATTTAAAAATAACATTTTTTCATGCTAAAGGAAACAACCAATCAGCAGTCATATAGAGTCACATATGTTGGCTCTACATGCAAAAAATAGAACATAATATGGGAAAATCATATACAGAAACACTATTATTTTTCAAAAAAATAAATAAACTCCCGGTTTATTCTTCCTATTTGCTTTCATTGATCACACCTAATAAAACAGCATAAAAAAATATTGACTTTTCTAAAAAGTTTTGGAAATTTTGAAAAAATTTATTTTTACATTCTCATTCTAAATGAGAAGGTATTAAATTTGTGTGATTTTGAACTTTTGCTAAAACTTACATTTTTCGACGTTTTGTGACCTCCTGATTCCAAAAAAATGGGTTATACGAAAGTGTCTGTCTGTATGTCTGTCTGTCTGTCTGTCTGTGTAAAAAATTTTGAAATCCACTAACTTGAGTAAAAATTTATCTATCAATTTGAAATTTGATGTGCGTTTTGAATGACCAAAAATACTGATCGAGCTCGTTAGCCAGCTATTTTGGACCAAAAATGTCAAAAATAGAACATTTTCAAACTTCAAAAAAAAAAAATTTTTAAAAATTTTTCTCTATTTTTTTTTTTAAAGTACAAGTAAAAACAAACAAATTTCGTTAATAAATGTTTTTGATATAATGCAAACCCAAAAAGAAATGAATTTTTTAAGTTTTACAATTGTATAGAAGTCTTGTTTGTGGAGAAGAAGGGGAGGGGGAAAGTGAAAATCAGTCAGCAGACTGTTGTCGCATTCTCATCTTACTAAACTCATGTAGAAATTAACAAGAAACTAACTATTAAACTGCTAAAAACCTTTAAAATCCTCAAAATACACGTTATATATGTAAAAAATAGAACATAATATGGGAAAATCATATACAGAAACACTATTATTATTCAAAAAAATAAATAAACTACTGGTTTATTCTTCCTATTTGCTTTCATTGATCACACCTAATAAAACAGCATCAAAAAATATTGACTTTTCTAAAAAGTTTTGGAAATTTTGAAAAAGTTTATTTTTACATTCTCATCCTAAATGAGAAGGTATTAAAATTGTGTGATTTTGAACTTTTGCTAAAACCTACATTTCTCGACGTATTGAGACCTCCTGATTAAAAAAAAATGGGTTTTACGAAAGTGTCTGTCTGTATGTCTGTCTGTCTGTCTGTCTGTCTGTGTAAAAAAATTTGAAATCCAATAACTTGAGTAAAAATTCATCTATCAATTTGAAATTTAGTGAGCGTTTTAAATGACCATAAATACAGATCAAGTTCGTTAGCCAGCTATTTTGGACCAAAAATGTCAAAAATAGAACATTTTCAAACTTCAAAAAAAAAAAATTTTAAAAAAATTTTTCTCTATTTTTTTCTTAAAGTACAAGTAAAAACAAACAAATTTCGTTGATAAATGTTTTTGATATAATGCAAACCTAAAAAGATATGAATTTTTTAAGTTTTACAATTGTATAGAAGTCTTGTTTGAGGAGAAGAAGGGGAGGGGGGAAGTGAAAATCGGTCAGCAGACTGTTGACGCATTCTCATCTTACTAAACTCAAGTAGAAATTAACAAGAAACTAACTATTAAACTGCTAAAAACCTTTAAAATCCTCAAAATACACGTTATATATGCAAAAAATAGAACATAATATGGGAAAATCATATACAGAAACACTATTATTATTCAAAAAAATAAATAAACTACTGGTTTATTCTTCCTATTTGCTTTCATTGATCACACCTAATAAAACAGCATCAAAAAATATTGACTTTTCTAAAAAGTTTTGGAAATTTTGAAAAAGTTTATTTTTACATTCTCATCCTAAATGAGAAGGTATTAAAATTGTGTGATTTTGAACTTTTGCTAAAACCTACATTTCTCGACGTATTGAGACCTCCTGATTAAAAAAAAATGGGTTTTACGAAAGTGTCTGTCTGTATGTCTGTCTGTCTGTCTGTCTGTCTGTGTAAAAAAATTTGAAATCCAATAACTTGAGTAAAAATTCATCTATCAATTTGAAATTTAGTGAGCGTTTTAAATGACCATAAATACAGATCAAGTTCGTTAGCCAGCTATTTTGGACCAAAAATGTCAAAAATAGAACATTTTCAAACTTCAAAAAAAAAAAATTTTAAAAAAATTTTTCTCTATTTTTTTCTTAAAGTACAAGTAAAAACAAACAAATTTCGTTGATAAATGTTTTTGATATAATGCAAACCTAAAAAGATATGAATTTTTTAAGTTTTACAATTGTATAGAAGTCTTGTTTGAGGAGAAGAAGGGGAGGGGGGAAGTGAAAATCGGTCAGCAGACTGTTGACGCATTCTCATCTTACTAAACTCAAGTAGAAATTAACAAGAAACTAACTATTAAACTGCTAAAAACCTTTAAAATCCTCAAAATACACGTTATATATGCAAAAAATAGAACATAATATGGGAAAATCATATACAGAAACACTATTATTATTCAAAAAAATAAATAAACTACTGGTTAATTCTTCCTATTTGCTTTCATTGATCACACCTAATAAAACAGCATCAAAAAATATTGACTTTTCTAAAAAGTTTTGGAAATTTTGAAAAAGTTTATTTTTACATTCTCATCCTAAATAAGAAGGTATTAAAATTGTGTGATTTTGAACTTTTGCTAAAACCTACATTTCTCGACGTATTGAGACCTCCTGATTAAAAAAAAATGGGTTTTACGAAAGTGTCTGTCTGTATGTCTGTCTGTCTGTCTGTCTGTCTGTGTAAAAAAATTTGAAATCCAATAACTTGAGTAAAAATTCATCTATCAATTTGAAATTTAGTGAGCGTTTTAAATGACCATAAATACAGATCAAGTTCGTTAGCCAGCTATTTTGGACCAAAAATGTCAAAAATAGAACATTTTCAAACTTCAAAAAAAAAAAATTTTAAAAAAATTTTTCTCTATTTTTTTCTTAAAGTACAAGTAAAAACAAACAAATTTCGTTGATAAATGTTTTTGATATAATGCAAACCCAAAAAGATATGAATTTTTTAAGTTTTACAATTGTATAGAAGTCTTGTTTGAGGAGAAAAAGGGGAGGGGGGAAGTGAAAATCGGTCAGCAGATTGTTGACGCATTCTCATCTTACTAAACTCAAGTAGAAATTAACAAGAAACTAACTATTAAACTGCTAAAAACCTTTAAAATCCTTAAAATACACGTTATATATGAAAAAAATAGAACATAATATGGGAAAAGCATATACAGAAACACTATTATTTTTCAAAAAAATAAATAAACTCCCAGTTTATTCTTCCTATTTGCTTTCATTGATCACACCTAATAAAACAGCATCAAAAAATATTGACTTTTCTAAAAAGTTTTAGAAATTTTGAAAAAATTTATTTTTACATTCTCATCCTAAATGAGAAGGTATTAAAATTGTGTGATTTTGAAATTTTGCTAAAACCTACATTTCTCGACGTTTTGAGACCTCCTGATTAAAAAAAAATGGGTTTTACGAAAGTGTCTGTCTGTATGTCTGTCTGTCTGTCTGTCTGTGTAAAAAAATTTGAAATCCAATAACTTGAGTAAAAATTCATCTATCAATTTGAAATTTAGTGAGCGTTTTAAATGACCATAAATACAGATCAAGTTCGTTAGCCAGCTATTTTGGACCAAATATGTCAAAAATAGAACATTTTCAAACTTCAAAAAAAAAAAATTTTTAAAAAATTTTTCTCTATTTTTTTTCTTAAAGTACAAGTAAAAACAAACAAATTTCGTTAATAAATGTTTTTGATATAATGCAAACCTAAAAAGATATGAATTTTTTAAGTTTTACAATTGTATAGAAGTCTTGTTTGAGGAGAAGAAGGGGAGGGGGGAAGTGAAAATCGGTCAGCAGACTGTTGACGCATTCTCATCTTACTAAACTCAAGTAGAAATTAACAAGAAACTAACTATTAAACTGCTAAAAACCTTTAAAATCCTCAAAATACGCGTTAGATATGCAAAAAATAGAACATAATATGGGAAAAGCATATACAGAAACACTACTATTTTTCAAAAAAATAAATAAACTCCCAGTTTATTCTTCCTATTTGCTTTCATTGATCACACCTAATAAAACAGCATCAAAAAATATTGACTTTTCTAAAAAGTTTTAGAAATTTTGAAAAAATTTTTTTTTACATTCTCATCCTAAATGAGAAGGTATTAAAATTGTGTGATTTTGAAATTTTGCTAAAACCTACATTTCTCGACGTTTTGAGACCTCCTGATTAAAAAAAAATGGGTTTTACGAAAGTGTCTGTCTGTATGTCTGTATGTCTGTCTGTCTGTCTGTTTAAAAATTTTGAAATCTATTAACTTGGGTAAAAATTCATCTATCAATTTGAAATTTGGTAAGCGTTTTAAATGACCATAAATACAGATCGAGTTCGTTAGCCAGCTATTTTGGACCAAAAATGTCAAAAATAGAACATTTTCAAAATTCAAAAAAAAAAAAAATTTTAAAAAAATTTGTCTCTATTTTTTTTCTTAAAGTACAAGTAAAAACAAAAAATTTTCGTTAATAAATGTTTTTGATATAATGCAAACCCAAAAAGATATGAATTTTTTAAGTTTTACAATTGTATAGAAGTCTTGTTTGTGGAGAAGAAGGGGAGGGGGGAAATGAAAATCGGTCAGCAGACTGTTGACGCATTCTCATCTTACTAAACTACAGTAGAAATTAACAAGAAACTAACTATTAAACTGCTAAAAACCTTTAAAATCCTCAAAATACACGTTATATATGCAAAAAATAGAACATAATATGGGAAAATCATATACAGAAACACTATTATTTTTCAAAAAAATAAATAAACTACTGGTTTATTCTTCCTATTTGCTTTCATTGATCACACCTAATAAAACAGCATAAAAAAATATTGACTTTTCTAAAAAGATTTGGAAATTTTGAAAAAATAATTTTTACATTCTCATCCTAAATGAGAAGGTATTAAAATTGTGTGATTTTGAAATTTTTGCTAAAACCTACATTTCTCGACGTATTGAGACCCCCTGATTAAAAAAAATGGGTTTTACGAAAGTGTCTGCCTGTATGTATGTCTGTCTGTCTGTCTGTCTGTCTGTGTAAAAAATTTTGAAATCCATTAACTTGAGTAAAAATTCATCTATCAATTTGAAATTTAGTGAGCGTTTTAAATGACCATAAATACAGATCAAGTTCGTTAGCCAGCTATTTTGGAACAAAAATGTCAAAAATAGAACATTTTCAAACTTCAAAAAAAAAAAATTTTAAAAAAATTTTTCTCTATTTTTTTCTTAAAGTACAAGTAAAAACAATCAAATTTCGTTGATAAATGTTTTTGATATAATGCAAACCCAAAAAGATATGAATTTTTTAAGTTTTACAATTGTATAGAAGTCTTGTTTGAGGAGAAGAAAGGGAGGGGGGAAGTGAAAATCGGTCAGCAGACTATTGACGCATTCTCATCTTACTAAACTCAAGTAGAAATTAACAAGAAACTAACTATTAAACTGCTAAAAACCTTTAAAATCCTCAAAATACACGTTATATATGCAAAAAATAGAACATAATATGGGAAAATCATATACAGAAACACTATTATTTTTTAAAAAAATAAATAAACTCCCGGTTTATTCTTCCTATTTGCTTTCATTAATCACACCTAATAAAACAGCATCAAAAAATATTGACTTTTCTAAAAAGTTTCGGAAATTTTGAAAAAGTTTATTTTTACATTCTCATCCTAAATGAGAAGGTATTAAAATTGTGTGATTTTGAAGTTTTGCTAAAACCTACATTTCTCGACGTTTTGAGACCTCCCGATTCCAAAAAAATGGGTTTTACGAAAGTGTCTGTATATCTGTCTGTCTGTCTGTCTGTCTGTCTGTGTAAAAAATTTTGAAATCCATTAACTTGAGTTAAAATTCATCTATCAATTTAAAATTTGGTATGGGTTTTTAATGACTATAAATACAGATCGAAGTCGTTAGTTAGCTATTTTGGACCAAAAATGTCAAAAATAGAACATTTTCAAACTTCAAAAAAAAAAAAAATTTTAAAAAATGTTATTCTATTTTTTTTTCTTAAAGTACAAGTAAAAACAAACAAATTTCGTTAATAAATGTTTTTGATATAATGCAAACCCAAAAAGATATGAATTTTTTAAGTTTTACAATTGTATAGAAGTCTTGTTTGTGGAGAAGAAGGGGAGAGGGGAAGTGAAAATCGGTCAGCAGACTGTAGTCGCATGCTCATCTTACTAAACTCAAGTAGAAATTAACAAGAAACTAACTATTAAACTGCTAAAAACCTTTAAAATCCTCAAAATACACGTTATATATGCAAAAAATAGAACATAATATGGGAAAATCATATACAGAAACACTATTATTTTTTAAAAAAATAAATAAACTCCCGGTTTATTCTTCCTATTTGCTTTCATTAATCACACCTAATAAAACAGCATCAAAAAATATTGACTTTTCTAAAAAGTTTCGGAAATTTTGAAAAAGTTTATTTTTACATTCTCATCCTAAATGAGAAGGTATTAAAATTGTGTGATTTTGAACTTTTGCTAAAACAAACATTTCTCGACGTTTTAAGACCTCCTGATTCCAAAAAAATGGGCTTTACGAAAGTGTCTGTCTGTATGTCTGTCAGTCTGTCTGTCTGTCTGTCTGTGTAAAAAATTTTGAAATCTATTAACTTGAGTAAAAATTCATCTATCAATTTGAAATTTAGTAAGCGTTTTTAATGACCATAAATACAGATCGAGTTCGTTAGCCAGCTATTTTGGACCAAAAATGTCAAAAATAAAACATTTTCAAACTTCAAAAAAAAAAAATTTAAAAAAATTTTTCTCTATTTTTTTTCTTAAAGTACAAGTAAAAGCAAACAAATTTCGTTAATTAATGTTTTTGATCTAATGCAAACCCAAAAAGATATGAATTTTTTAAATTTTACAATTGTATAGAAGTCTTGTTTGAGGAGAAGAAGGGGAGGGGGGAAGTGAAAATCGGTCAGCAGACTGTTGACGCATTCTCATCTTACTAAACTCAAGTTGAAATTAACAAGAAACTAACTATTAAACTGCTAAAAACCTTTAAAATCCTCAAAATACACGTTATATATGCAAAAAATAGAACATAATATGGGAAAATCATATACAGAAACACTATTATTTTTTAAAAAAATAAATAAACTCCCGGTTTATTCTTCCTATTTGCTTTCATTAATCACACCTAATAAAACAGCATCAAAAAATATTGACTTTTCTAAAAAGTTTCGGAAATTTTGAAAAAATTTATTTTTACATTCTCATCCTAAATGAGAAGGTATTAAAATTGTGTGATTTTGAAGTTTTGCTAAAACCTACATTTCTCGACGTTTTGAGACCTCCCGATTCCAAAAAAATGGGTTTTACGAAAGTGTCTGTATATCTGTCTGTCTGTCTGTCTGTCTGTCTGTGTAAAAAATTTTGAAATCCATTAACTTGAGTTAAAATTCATCTATCAATTTAAAATTTGGTATGGGTTTTTAATGACTATAAATACAGATCGAAGTCGTTAGTTAGCTATTTTGGACCAAAAATGTCAAAAATAGAACATTTTCAAACTTCAAAAAAAAAAAAAATTTTAAAAAATGTTATTCTATTTTTTTTTCTTAAAGTACAAGTAAAAACAAACAAATTTCGTTAATAAATGTTTTTGATATAATGCAAACCCAAAAAGATATGAATTTTTTAAGTTTTACAATTGTATAGAAGTCTTGTTTGTGGAGAAGAAGGGGAGAGGGGAAGTGAAAATCGGTCAGCAGACTGTAGTCGCATGCTCATCTTACTAAACTCAAGTAGAAATTAACAAGAAACTAACTATTAAACTGCTAAAAACCTTTAAAATCCTCAAAATACACGTTATATATGCAAAAAATAGAACATAATATGGGAAAATCATATACAGAAACACTATTATTTTTTAAAAAAATAAATAAACTCCCGGTTTATTCTTCCTATTTGCTTTCATTAATCACACCTAATAAAACAGCATCAAAAAATATTGACTTTTCTAAAAAGTTTCGGAAATTTTGAAAAAGTTTATTTTTACATTCTCATCCTAAATGAGAAGGTATTAAAATTGTGTGATTTTGAACTTTTGCTAAAACAAACATTTCTCGACGTATTGAGACCTCCTGATTCCAAAAAAATGGGTTTTACGAAAGTGTCTGTCTGTATGTCTGTCTGTCTGTCTGTCTGTCTGTGTAAAAAATTTTGAAATCCATTAACTTGAGTAAAAATTCATCTATCAATTTGAAATTTGGTAAGCGTTTTTAATGACCATAAATACAGATCGAGTTCGTTAGCCAGCTAATTTGGACCAAAAATGTCAAAAATAGAACATTTTCAAACCTCAAAAAAAAAAATTTTAAAAAATTTTTTCTCTATTTTTTTTTTAATGTACAAGTAAAAACAAACAAATTTCGTTAATAAATGTTTTTGATATAATGCAAACCCAAAAAGATATGAATTTGGTAAGTTTTACAATTGTATAGAAGCCTTGTTTGTGGAGAAGAAGGGGAGGGGAAAAGTGAAAATCAGTCAGCAGACTGTTGTCGCATTCTCATCTTACTAAACTCATGTAGAAATTAACAAGAAACTAACTATTAAACTGCTAAAAACCTTTAAAATCCTGAAAATACACGTTATATATGCAAAAAATAGAACATAATATGGGAAAATCATATACAGAAACACTATTATTTTTTAAAAAAATAAATAAACTCCCGGTTTATTTTTCCTATTTGCTTTCATTAATCACACCTAATAAAACAGCATAAAAAAATATTGACTTTTCTAAAAAGATTTGGAAATTTTGAAAAAATTTATTTTTACATTCTCATCCTAAATGAGAAGGTATTAAATTTGTGTGATTTTGAACTTTTGCTAAAACCTACATTTCTCGACGTTTTAAGACCTCCTGATTCCAAAAAAATGGGCTTTACGAAAGTGTCTGTCTGTATGTCTGTCAGTCTGTCTGTCTGTCTGTCTGTGTAAAAAATTTTGAAATCTATTAACTTGAGTAAAAATTCATCTATCAATTTGAAATTTAGTAAGCGTTTTTAATGACCATAAATACAGATCGAGTTCGTTAGCCAGCTATTTTGGACCAAAAATGTCAAAAATAAAACATTTTCAAACTTCAAAAAAAAAAAAATTTAAAAAAATTTTTCTCTATTTTTTTTCTTAAAGTACAAGTAAAAGCAAACAAATTTCGTTAATAAATGTTTTTGATCTAATGCAACCCCAAAATGATATGAATTTTTTAAGTTTTACAATTGTATAGAAGTCTTGTTTGTGGAGAAGAAAGGGAGGGGGGAAGTGAAAATCGGTCAGCAGACTATTGACGCATTCTCATCTTACTAAACTCAAGTAGAAATTAACAAGAAACTAACTATTAAACTGCTAAAAACCTTTAAAATCCTCAAAATACACGTTATATATGCAAAAAATAGAACATAATATGGGAAAATCATATACAGAAACACTATTATTTTTCAAAAAAATAAATAAACTCCCCCTTTATTCTTCCTATTTGCTTTCATTGATCACACCTAATAAAACAGCATCAAAAAATATTGAGTTTTCTAAAAAGTTTTGAAAATTTTGAAAAAGTTTATTTGTACATTCTCATCCTAAATGAGAAGGTATTAAAATTGTGTGATTTTGAACTTTTGCTTAAACCTACATTTCACGACGTATTAAGACCTCCTGATTCCAAAAAAATGGGCTTTACGAAAGTGTCTGTCTGTATGCCTGTCAGTCTGTCTGTCTGTCTGTCTGTGTAAAAAATTTTGAAATCTATTAACTTGAGTAAAAAATCATCTATCAATTTGAAATTTAGTAAGCGTTTTTAATGACCATAAATACAGATCGAGTTCGTTAGCCAGCTATTTTGGACCAAAAATGTCAAAAATAAAACATTTTCAAACTTCAAAAAAAAAAAATTTTTAAAAATTTTTCTCTATTTTTTTTCTTAAAGTACAAGTAAAAGCAAACAAATTTCGTTAATTAATGTTTTTGATCTAATGCAAACCCAAAAAGATATGAATTTTTTAAATTTTACAATTGTATAGAAGTCTTGTTTGAGGAGAAGAAGGGGAGGGGGGAAGTGAAAATCGGTCAGCAGACTGTTGACGCATTCTCATCTTACTAAACTCAAGTAGAAATTAAAAAGAAACTAACTATTAAACTGCTAAAAACCTTTAAAATCCTCAAAATACACGTTATATATGCAAAAAATAGAATATAATATGGGAAAATCATGTACAGAAACACTATTATTTTTTAAAAAAATAAATAAACTCCCGGTTTATTCTTCCTATTTGCTTTCATTGATCACACCTAATAAAACAGCATAAAAAAATATTGACTTTTCTAAAAAGTTTTGGAAATTTTGAAAAAATTTATTTTTACATTCTCATCCTAAATGAGAAGGTATTAAAATTGTGTGATTTTGAAGTTTTGCTAAAACCTACATTTCTCGACGTTTTGAGACCTCCCGATTCCAAAAAAATGGGTTTTACGAAAGTGTCTGTATATCTGTCTGTCTGTCTGTCTGTCTGTCTGTGTAAAAAATTTTGAAATCCATTAACTTGAGTTAAAATTCATCTATCAATTTAAAATTTGGTATGGGTTTTTAATGACTATAAATACAGATCGAAGTCGTTAGTTAGCTATTTTGGACCAAAAATGTCAAAAATAGAACATTTTCAAACTTCAAAAAAAAAAAAAATTTTAAAAAATGTTATTCTATTTTTTTTTCTTAAAGTACAAGTAAAAACAAACAAATTTCGTTAATAAATGTTTTTGATATAATGCAAACCCAAAAAGATATGAATTTTTTAAGTTTTACAATTGTATAGAAGTCTTGTTTGTGGAGAAGAAGGGGAGAGGGGAAGTGAAAATCGGTCAGCAGACTGTAGTCGCATGCTCATCTTACTAAACTCAAGTAGAAATTAACAAGAAACTAACTATTAAACTGCTAAAAACCTTTAAAATCCTCAAAATACACGTTATATATGCAAAAAATAGAACATAATATGGGAAAATCATATACAGAAACACTATTATTTTTTAAAAAAATAAATAAACTCCCGGTTTATTCTTCCTATTTGCTTTCATTAATCACACCTAATAAAACAGCATCAAAAAATATTGACTTTTCTAAAAAGTTTCGGAAATTTTGAAAAAGTTTATTTTTACATTCTCATCCTAAATGAGAAGGTATTAAAATTGTGTGATTTTGAACTTTTGCTAAAACAAACATTTCTCGACGTATTGAGACCTCCTGATTCCAAAAAAATGGGTTTTACGAAAGTGTCTGTCTGTATGTCTGTCTGTCTGTCTGTCTGTCTGTGTAAAAAATTTTGAAATCCATTAACTTGAGTAAAAATTCATCTATCAATTTGAAATTTGGTAAGCGTTTTTAATGACCATAAATACAGATCGAGTTCGTTAGCCAGCTAATTTGGACCAAAAATGTCAAAAATAGAACATTTTCAAACCTCAAAAAAAAAAATTTTAAAAAATTTTTTCTCTATTTTTTTTTTAATGTACAAGTAAAAACAAACAAATTTCGTTAATAAATGTTTTTGATATAATGCAAACCCAAAAAGATATGAATTTGGTAAGTTTTACAATTGTATAGAAGCCTTGTTTGTGGAGAAGAAGGGGAGGGGAAAAGTGAAAATCAGTCAGCAGACTGTTGTCGCATTCTCATCTTACTAAACTCATGTAGAAATTAACAAGAAACTAACTATTAAACTGCTAAAAACCTTTAAAATCCTGAAAATACACGTTATATATGCAAAAAATAGAACATAATATGGGAAAATCATATACAGAAACACTATTATTTTTTAAAAAAATAAATAAACTCCCGGTTTATTTTTCCTATTTGCTTTCATTAATCACACCTAATAAAACAGCATAAAAAAATATTGACTTTTCTAAAAAGATTTGGAAATTTTGAAAAAATTTATTTTTACATTCTCATCCTAAATGAGAAGGTATTAAATTTGTGTGATTTTGAACTTTTGCTAAAACCTACATTTCTCGACGTTTTAAGACCTCCTGATTCCAAAAAAATGGGCTTTACGAAAGTGTCTGTCTGTATGTCTGTCAGTCTGTCTGTCTGTCTGTCTGTGTAAAAAATTTTGAAATCTATTAACTTGAGTAAAAATTCATCTATCAATTTGAAATTTAGTAAGCGTTTTTAATGACCATAAATACAGATCGAGTTCGTTAGCCAGCTATTTTGGACCAAAAATGTCAAAAATAAAACATTTTCAAACTTCAAAAAAAAAAAAATTTAAAAAAATTTTTCTCTATTTTTTTTCTTAAAGTACAAGTAAAAGCAAACAAATTTCGTTAATAAATGTTTTTGATCTAATGCAACCCCAAAATGATATGAATTTTTTAAGTTTTACAATTGTATAGAAGTCTTGTTTGTGGAGAAGAAAGGGAGGGGGGAAGTGAAAATCGGTCAGCAGACTATTGACGCATTCTCATCTTACTAAACTCAAGTAGAAATTAACAAGAAACTAACTATTAAACTGCTAAAAACCTTTAAAATCCTCAAAATACACGTTATATATGCAAAAAATAGAACATAATATGGGAAAATCATATACAGAAACACTATTATTTTTCAAAAAAATAAATAAACTCCCCCTTTATTCTTCCTATTTGCTTTCATTGATCACACCTAATAAAACAGCATCAAAAAATATTGAGTTTTCTAAAAAGTTTTGAAAATTTTGAAAAAGTTTATTTGTACATTCTCATCCTAAATGAGAAGGTATTAAAATTGTGTGATTTTGAACTTTTGCTTAAACCTACATTTCACGACGTATTAAGACCTCCTGATTCCAAAAAAATGGGCTTTACGAAAGTGTCTGTCTGTATGTCTGTCAGTCTGTCTGTCTGTCTGTCTGTGTAAAAAATTTTGAAATCTATTAACTTGAGTAAAAAATCATCTATCAATTTGAAATTTAGTAAGCGTTTTTAATGACCATAAATACAGATCGAGTTCGTTAGCCAGCTATTTTGGACCAAAAATGTCAAAAATAAAACATTTTCAAACTTCAAAAAAAAAAAATTTTAAAAAATTTTTCTCTATTTTTTTTCTTAAAGTACAAGTAAAAGCAAACAAATTTCGTTAATTAATGTTTTTGATCTAATGCAAACCCAAAAAGATATGAATTTTTTAAATTTTACAATTGTATAGAAGTCTTGTTTGAGGAGAAGAAGGGGAGGGGGGAAGTGAAAATCGGTCAGCAGACTGTTGACGCATTCTCATCTTACTAAACTCAAGTTGAAATTAACAAGAAACTAACTATTAAACTGCTAAAAACCTTTAAAATCCTCAAAATACACGTTATATATACAAAAAATAGAACATAATATGGGAAAATCATATACAGAAACACTATTATTTTTCAAAAAATTAAATAAACTACTGGTTTATTCTTCCTCTTTGCTTTCATTGATCACACCTAATAAAACAGCATAAAAAAATATTGACTTTTCTAAAAATTTTTGGAAATTTTGAAAAAATTTGTTTTTACATTCTCATCCTAAATGAGAAGGTATGAAATTTGTGTGATTTTGAACTTTTGCTAAAACCTACATTTCTCGACGTATTTAGACCTCCTGATTACAAAAAAATGGGTTTTACGAAAGTGTCTGTCTGTATGTCTGTCTGTCTGTCTGTCTGTCTGTCTGTCTGTGTAAAAAATTTTGAAATTTATTAACTTGAGTAAAAATTCATCTATCAATTTGAAATTTGGTAAGCGTTTTTAATGACCATAAATACAGATCGAGTTCGTTAGCCAGCTATTTTGGAGCAAAAATGTCAAAAATAGAACATTTTCAAACTTCAAAAAAAAAAAATTTAAAAAAATTTTTCTCTATTTTTTTTCTTAAAGTACAAGTAAAAACAAACAAATTTCGTTAATTAATGTTTTTGATCTAATGCAAACCCAAAAAGATATGAATTTTTTAAATTTTACAATTGTATAGAAGTCTTGTTTGAGGAGAAGAAGGGGAGGGGGGAAGTGAAAATCGGTCAGCAGACTGTTGACGCATTCTCATCTTACTAAACTCAAGTAGAAATTAACAAGAAACTAACTATTAAACTGCTAAAAACCTTTAAAATCCTCAAAATACACGTTATATATGCAAAAAATAGAACATAATATAAGAAAATCATATACAGAAACACTATTATTTTTCAAAAAAATAAATAAACTCCCGGTTTATTCGTTCTATTTGCTTTTATTAATCACACCTAATAAAACAGCATCAAAAAATATTGACTTTTCTAAAAAGTTTCGGAAATTTTGAAAAAGTTTATTTTTACATTCTCATCCTAAATGAGAAGGTATTAAAATTGTGTGATTTTGAACTTTTGCTAAAACAAACATTTCTCGACGTATTGAGACCTCCTGATTCCAAAAAAATGGGTTTTACGAAAGTGTCTGTCTGTATGTCTGTCTGTCTGTCTGTCTGTCTGTGTAAAAAATTTTGAAATCCATTAACTTGAGTAAAAATTCATCTATCAATTTGAAATTTGGTAAGCGTTTTTAATGACCATAAATACAGATCGAGTTCGTTAGCCAGCTAATTTGGACCAAAAATGTCAAAAATAGAACATTTTCAAACCTCAAAAAAAAAAATTTTAAAAAATTTTTTCTCTATTTTTTTTTTAATGTACAAGTAAAAACAAACAAATTTCGTTAATAAATGTTTTTGATATAATGCAAACCCAAAAAGATATGAATTTGGTAAGTTTTACAATTGTATAGAAGCCTTGTTTGTGGAGAAGAAGGGGAGGGGAAAAGTGAAAATCAGTCAGCAGACTGTTGTCGCATTCTCATCTTACTAAACTCATGTAGAAATTAACAAGAAACTAACTATTAAACTGCTAAAAACCTTTAAAATCCTGAAAATACACGTTATATATGCAAAAAATAGAACATAATATGGGAAAATCATATACAGAAACACTATTATTTTTTAAAAAAATAAATAAACTCCCGGTTTATTTTTCCTATTTGCTTTCATTAATCACACCTAATAAAACAGCATAAAAAAATATTGACTTTTCTAAAAAGATTTGGAAATTTTGAAAAAATTTATTTTTACATTCTCATCCTAAATGAGAAGGTATTAAATTTGTGTGATTTTGAACTTTTGCTAAAACCTACATTTCTCGACGTTTTAAGACCTCCTGATTCCAAAAAAATGGGCTTTACGAAAGTGTCTGTCTGTATGTCTGTCAGTCTGTCTGTCTGTCTGTCTGTGTAAAAAATTTTGAAATCTATTAACTTGAGTAAAAATTCATCTATCAATTTGAAATTTAGTAAGCGTTTTTAATGACCATAAATACAGATCGAGTTCGTTAGCCAGCTATTTTGGACCAAAAATGTCAAAAATAAAACATTTTCAAACTTCAAAAAAAAAAAATTTAAAAAAATTTTTCTCTATTTTTTTTCTTAAAGTACAAGTAGAAGCAAACAAATTTCGTTAATAAATGTTTTTGATCTAATGCAACCCCAAAATGATATGAATTTTTTAAGTTTTACAATTGTATAGAAGTCTTGTTTGTGGAGAAGAAAGGGAGGGGGGAAGTGAAAATCGGTCAGCAGACTATTGACGCATTCTCATCTTACTAAACTCAAGTAGAAATTAACAAGAAACTAACTATTAAACTGCTAAAAACCTTTAAAATCCTCAAAATACACGTTATATATGCAAAAAATAGAACATAATATGGGAAAATCATATACAGAAACACTATTATTTTTCAAAAAATTAAATAAACTACTGGTTTATTCTTCCTCTTTGCTTTCATTGATCACACCTAATAAAACAGCATAAAAAAATATTGACTTTTCTAAAAATTTTTGGAAATTTTGAAAAAATTTGTTTTTACATTCTCATCCTAAATGAGAAGGTATGAAATTTGTGTGATTTTGAACTTTTGCTAAAACCTACATTTCTCGACGTATTTAGACCTCCTGATTACAAAAAAATGGGTTTTACGAAAGTGTCTGTCTGTATGTCTGTCTGTCTGTCTGTCTGTCTGTCTGTGTAAAAAATTTTGAAATTTATTAACTTGAGTAAAAATTCATCTATCAATTTGAAATTTGGTAAGCGTTTTTAATGACCATAAATACAGATCGAGTTCGTTAGCCAGCTATTTTGGAGCAAAAATGTCAAAAATAGAACATTTTCAAACTTCAAAAAAAAAAAATTTAAAAAAATTTTTCTCTATTTTTTTTCTTAAAGTACAAGTAAAAACAAACAAATTTCGTTACTTAATGTTTTTGATCTAATGCAAACCCAAAAAGATATGAATTTTTTAAATTTTACAATTGTATAGAAGTCTTGTTTGAGGAGAAGAAGGGGAGGGGGGAAGTGAAAATCGGTCAGCAGACTGTTGACGCATTCTCATCTTACTAAACTCAAGTAGAAATTAACAAGAAACTAACTATTAAACTGCTAAAAACCTTTAAAATCCTCAAAATACACGTTATATATGCAAAAAATAGAACATAATATGGGAAAATCATATACAGAAACACTATTATTTTTCAAAAAAATAAATAAACTCCCGGTTTATTCGTTCTATTTGCTTTTATTAATCACACCTAATAAAACAGCATCAAAAAATATTGACTTTTCTAAAAAGTTTCGGAAATTTTGAAAAAGTTTATTTTTACATTCTCATCCTAAATGAGAAGGTATTAAAATTGTGTGATTTTGAACTTTTGCTAAAACAAACATTTCTCGACGTATTGAGACCTCCTGATTCCAAAAAAATGGGTTTTACGAAAGTTTCTGTCTGTATGTCTGTCTGTCTGTCTGTCTGTCTGTGTAAAAAATTTTGAAATCCATTAACTTGAGTAAAAATTCATCTATCAATTTGAAATTTGGTAAGCGTTTTTAATGACCATAAATACAGATCGAGTTCGTTAGCCAGCTAATTTGGACCAAAAATGTCAAAAATAGAACATTTTCAAACCTCAAAAAAAAAAATTTTAAAAAATTTTTTCTCTATTTTTTTTTTAATGTACAAGTAAAAACAAACAAATTTCGTTAATAAATGTTTTTG
This sequence comes from Ganaspis brasiliensis, assembly GCA_037103525.1. NCBI lineage: Eukaryota > Metazoa > Arthropoda > Insecta > Hymenoptera > Figitidae > Ganaspis > Ganaspis brasiliensis. The sequence continues at coordinate 134,296 of JAZKLR010000573.1, forward strand.
ATATAATGCAAACCCCAAAAAGATATGAATTTGGTAAGTTTTACAATTGTATAGAAGTCTTGTTTGTGGAGAAGAAGGGGAGGGGAAAAGTGAAAATCAGTCAGCAGACTGTTGTCGCATTCTCATCTTACTAAACTCATGTAGAAATTAACAAGAAACTAACTATTAAACTGCTAAAAACCTTTAAAATCCTGAAAATACACGTTATATATGCAAAAAATAGAACATAATATGGGAAAATCATATACAGAAACACTATTATTTTTCAAAAAAATAAATAAACTCCCGGTTTATTTTTCCTATTTGCTTTCATTAATCACACCTAATAAAACAGCATAAAAAAATATTGACTTTTCTAAAAAGATTTGGAAATTTTGAAAAAATTTATTTTTACATTCTCATCCTAAATGAGAAGGTATTAAATTTGTGTGATTTTGAACTTTTGCTAAAACCTACATTTCTCGACGTTTTAAGACCTCCTGATTCCAAAAAAATGGGCTTTACGAAAGTGTCTGTCTGTATGTCTGTCAGTCTGTCTGTCTGTCTGTCTGTGTAAAAAATTTTGAAATCTATTAACTTGAGTAAAAATTCATCTATCAATTTGAAATTTAGTAAGCGTTTTTAATGACCATAAATACAGATCGAGTTCGTTAGCCAGCTATTTTGGACCAAAAATGTCAAAAATAAAACATTTTCAAACTTCAAAAAAAAAAAATTTAAAAAAATTTTTCTCTATTTTTTTTCTTAAAGTACAAGTAAAAGCAAACAAATTTCGTTAATTAATGTTTTTGATCTAATGCAAACCCAAAAAGATATGAATTTTTTAAATTTTACAATTGTATAGAAGTCTTGTTTGAGGAGAAGAAGGGGAGAGGGGAAGTGAAAATCGGTCAGCAGACTGTTGACGCATTCTCATCTTACTAAACTCAAGTTGAAATTAACAAGAAACTAACTATTAAACTGCTAAAAACCTTTAAAATCCTCAAAATACACGTTATATATACAAAAAATAGAACATAATATGGGAAAATCATATACAGAAACACTATTATTTTTCAAAAAAATAAATAAACTACTGGTTTATTCTTCCTCTTTGCTTTCATTGATCACACCTAATAAAACAGCATAAAAAAATATTGACTTTTCTAAAAATTTTTGGAAATTTTGAAAAAATTTGTTTTTACATTCTCATCCTAAATGAGAAGGTATGAAATTTGTGTGATTTTGAACTTTTGCTAAAACCTAGATTTCTCGACGTATTTAGACCTCCTGATTCCAAAAAAATGGGTTTTACGAAAGTGTCTGTCTGTCTGTCTGTCAGTCTGTCTGTCTGTCTGTCTGTGTAAAAATTTTTGAAATCTATTAACTTGAGTAAAAATTCATCTATCAATTTGAAATTTAGTAAGCGTTTTTAATGACCATAAATACAGATCGAGTTCGTTAGCCAGCTATTTTGGACCAAAAATGTCAAAAATAGAACTTTTTAAAATTTCAACAACAAAAAAATTTTAAAAAATTTTTCTCCTATTTTTTTCTTAAAGTACAAGTAAAAACAAACAAATTTCGTTAATAAATGTTTTTAATATAATGCAAATCCAAAATGATATAAATTTTTTAAGTTTTACAATTGTATAGAAGTCTTGTTTGAGGAGAAGAAGGGGAGGGGGAAAGTGGAAATCGGTCAGCAGACTGTAGTCGCATTCTCATCTTACTAAACTCAAGTAGAAATTAAAAAGAAACTAACTATTAAACTGCTAAAAACCTTTAAAATCCTCAAAATACACGTTATATATGCAAAAAATAGAATATAATATGGGAAAATCATATACAGAAACACTATTATTTTCCAAAAAAAAAAAATAAACTCCCGGTTTATTCTTCCTATTTGCTTTCATTGATCACACCTAATAAAACAGCATAAAAAAATATTGACTTTTCTAAAAAGTTTTGGAAATTTTGAAAAAATTTATTTTTACATTCTCATCCTAAATGAGAAGGTATTAAAATTGTGTGATTTTGAAGTTTTGCTAAAACCTACATTTCTCGACGTTTTGAGACCTCCCGATTCCAAAAAAATGGGTTTTACGAAAGTGTCTGTATATCTGTCTGTCTGTCTGTCTGTCTGTCTGTGTAAAAAATTTTGAAATCCATTAACTTGAGTTAAAATTCATCTATCAATTTAAAATTTGGTATGGGTTTTTAATGACTATAAATACAGATCGAAGTCGTTAGTTAGCTATTTTGGACCAAAAATGTCAAAAATAGAACATTTTCAAACTTCAAAAAAAAAAAAAATTTTAAAAAATGTTATTCTATTTTTTTTTCTTAAAGTACAAGTAAAAACAAACAAATTTCGTTAATAAATGTTTTTGATATAATGCAAACCCAAAAAGATATGAATTTTTTAAGTTTTACAATTGTATAGAAGTCTTGTTTGTGGAGAAGAAGGGGAGAGGGGAAGTGAAAATCGGTCAGCAGACTGTAGTCGCATGCTCATCTTACTAAACTCAAGTAGAAATTAACAAGAAACTAACTATTAAACTGCTAAAAACCTTTAAAATCCTCAAAATACACGTTATATATGCAAAAAATAGAACATAATATGGGAAAATCATATACAGAAACACTATTATTTTTTAAAAAAATAAATAAACTCCCGGTTTATTCTTCCTATTTGCTTTCATTGATCACACCAAATAAAATAGCATCAAAAAATATTGACTTTTCTAAAAAGTTTTGGAAATTTTGAAAAAATTTATTTTTACATTCTCATCCTAAATGAGAAGGTATTAAATTTGTGTGAATTTGAACTTTTGCTAAAACCTACATTTCTCGACGTTTTGAGACCTCCTGATTCCAAAAAAATGGGTTTTACGAAAGTGTCTGTCTGTATGTCTGTCTGTCTGTCTGTCTGTCTGTGTAAAAAATTCAATTATCATTAAAATGAATCTTTCCAAATAATAAAACTTAAACAGAAAGAATTAATGGTTTCTTTTAAATTAAAGAAATAATAGAGCATTAAACATAGTTAATTTAATATTTTGAATACTATTAAAAAAAAATTAACTTTAAAAAAATTAATGATATCAAAAATATTATTTTTCGATCCTAATTAAAAAATGTAACTTATTTCAATTTAGCTATTACAAAACGGCATTGAGTTTTAAAATTTAAATTTGTATAGAAAGGTTTAATTTAGTTCACATCTTATTTCCAGTTTAACTTAAAAGTTTAAAAAATTTTAAACAAAGTTTTTACTTTCTGAGCACATTTTTAATAATATTCGAAATGTTTACTTTAAAATTTTTAAATTTTTGATATCATTAATTTTTTTAAACTTAATTTTTTTAAAATTTTATTCCAAAATTTTAATTAACCATGTTTAATGCTCTATTATTTCTTTAATTTAAAAGAAACCTTTAATTTTTTCTGTTCAAGTTTTACTATTTGTAAAGATTCGTTTTAAAATTAATTTAAGTTTTTGGAAACTAACTTTAAGTAATTATATTTGAAAATATTATTTAAGATTAATATTAATTTTAATATAACGAATTTTAAAATATTTTTAATTCAACTTTTAATTTTAAAAAGTTTATATTTTATTTTTAAAAACAAATTTTAATTTAATTTTAATAAAAGATATGGACATAAAAGAAAATAGGATGTAAACTAATTTAAAGCTTAATACCTAGACACAAATTTTAAAATTTTAAATTTAAAAATCAATACTGTTTTATAAAGTTAAATTAATATGAATTTTTTTTTTAAATTAAGATCGAAAAATAATATTTCTGATGTCATTAATTTTTTTAAACTTAAATTTTTTTTAATAGTATTTAAAACCTTTAATTTTTTCTGTTCAAGTTTTACTATTTGTAAAGATTCGTTTTAAAATTAATTTAAGTTTTTGGAAACTAACTTTAAGTAATTATATTTGAAATTATTATTTAAGATTAATCTTAATTTTAATATAACGAATTTTAAATAATTTTCAATTCAACTTTAAACTTTAAAAAGTTTATATTTTATTTTTAAAAACAAATTTTAATTTAATTTTAATAAAAGATATGGACAAAAAAGAAAATAAGATGTAAACTAATTTAAAGCTTAATACCTAGACTCAAATTTAAAAATTTTAAATTTAAAAATCAACACTGTTTTATAAAGTTAAATTAATATGAATTTTTTTTTAAAATTAAAATAAAAAATAATATTTTTGATGTCATTAAATTTTTTAAACTTAATTTTTTTTTAATAATATTAAAAACATTAAATTAACCATGTTTAATGCTTTATTATTTCTTTAATTTTAAAGAAACCTTTAATTTTTTCTGTTCAAGTTTTACTATTTGTAAAGATTCGTTTTAAAATTAATTCAAGTTTTTGGAAACTAACTTTAAGTAATTATATTTAAAATTATTATTTAAGATTAATATTATAATTTTAATATAACGAATTTTAAAAAATTTTCAATTCAACTTTAAACTTTAAAATGTTTATATTTTATTTTTAAAAACAAATTTTAATTTAATTTTAATAAAAGATATGGACATGAAAAAAAAAAAGATGTAATCTAATTTAAAGCTTAATACCTAGACACAAATTTTAAAATTTAAAAATCAACACTGTTCAATAAAGCTAAATTATAATGAATTTTTTTTAAATTACGATCAAAAAATAATATTTTTGATATCATTAATTTTTTTAAAGTTAAATTTTTTTTAATAGTATTCAAAATATTAAATTAACTATGTTTAATGCTCTATTATATATTTAATTTAAAAGAAACCATTAATTCTTTCTGTTTAAGTTTTATTATTTGGAAAGATTCATTTTAATGATAATTGAATTTTTTGAAAACTAACTTTAAGTAATTGTATTGAAAATTATTATTCAAGTTTAATATTAATTTTAGAATAACAAAATTTAAAAAAAATTTAATTTATTTTGAACTTTAAAAAGTTTATTTTTTTATTTTTAAAAACCAATTTTGATTTTTTTTGCTCATATTTTTTATATATTCTGGATAGTTATATTTAGAAAGTCATTTTGTTAAAATAAATTATTTAATTAAATGATTCAAATTTAAAATTTTTTTACATATATTAAATTTTTTTCATTTTTAATTTGTATTCAAATTTAGAGAATTTGTTTCTTAGTTTTATCTAAAAAAATGATTATTTTTTGCATGTGAAAAACGAAAAGAATAACAAATAAAGTTAAATATTTATTAACTATCATTCTTTACAATTTGTTAAATTTTACTTTAAATTTAAACAAAAAAAAAGGTGAATTTAAAATTTAAATACTTACATGAATATTTGTATTTATGTGACTTAAGTTTACATTTTAATAAAATTAAAGTCTTTTTTAATATTTTGTAATTGTTCATTAATTTTTTAATTTTAAATTTTTCGTTCTGTTTATTTTACAAGCAAAGTTTTAATGTGATTATTTTTATTAATATTATTTTTAATATTAAATGTTTATTTTTTCATCAATTTAATTTCTTTCTGATTTCTTTAAAACTAATTAATTTATTTAAATAATTTCTATAACATGAAAATCGATTAAAGTAGATTTAGAACAATAATTTTTAACCTTAGGACACACCTTTAAGAGTTTTTCAAATCTTCAAGAATTGAACAATTATTTATGGAGAATATTTATTATAAGTATTTCTTTATAATTAAGCGTATTACTTTTTAATAACAATCAGAAAACTATACAAATTTAAGAATTTGTATAATTTTTGTATTATTATATTTCTTTTCTTGTTTTTGATTAAATGCATAAAAAATTCAAGTTCAAATAGTGGAAGTTTCCCGCCGCATCTATGCCGCGTCTGCGCGCCGAGGATTCTCACGCGTTTATGGTTTCGGAAACTGGCATAGGGCGCGCATCGGTCAGCCTCTCTCACGATCGAGTTTCTTCAGCTCTTTTATATAAGGCCTGATCCCGTACCTCTGAAAATACATTTCTAATGTGTCCAACACTCAAATCTTCATTGTCAAATATTGGCTGAAGATTAAATTAACAACTCTGTTTCCATATAGAGTTGTAAAAATAAGATTGTTGGTTATTCATTGGCTCCCAAGGATGGACCAATATTGAAAGCCAATTATTGTACCAATACTTGACATGCATTAATAAATAAATTAAAATAATTATTAAAAAAAAAAAAATTTTTTAAACAATAAATAAATTAACAATATAAAAATATAGATTTTAATATTGTTAATTTAAAAAATTTTATTTATTGGCATTATCATTGGCAACCAATATTGAACCAATGATGGCTGCCAATGACTGGCAAACCCGTTATCATCCCAAGGATTGACCAACTGTGGTCCAATATTGGTTTCCATTAATGCGCCAATATTGGCACCATTGGCTCCCAATACTGGTCCATTAATGCGCCAATCGTTAGTTTCTCATTGGGATGGGAAAATCATATACAGAAACACTATTATTTTTCAAAAAAATAAATAAACTCCCGGTTTATTCTTCCTATTTGCTTTCATTGATCACACCAAATAAAACAGCATCAAAAAATATTGACTTTTCTAAAAAGTTTTGGAAATTTTGAAAAAATTTATTTTTACATTCTCATCCTAAATGAGAAGGTATTAAATTTGTATGAATTTGAACTTTTGCTAAAACCTACATTTCTCGACGTTTTGAGACCTCCTGATTCCAAAAAAATGGGTTATACGAAAGTGTCTGTCTGTCTGTCTGTGTAAAAAATTTTGAAATCCATTAACTTGAGTAAAAATTCATCTATCAATTTAAAATTTGGTATGCGTTTTAAATGACCATAAATACAGATCGAGATCGTTAGCCAGCTATTTTGGACCAAAAATGTCCAAAATAGAACATTTTCAAACTTCAAAAAAAAATTTTAAAAAAATTGTTCTCTATTTTTTTTCTTAAAGTACAAGTAAAAACAAACAAATTTCGTTAATAAATGTTTTTGATATAATGCAAACCCAAAAAGATATGAATTTTTTAAGTTTTACAATTGTATAGAATCCTTTTTGAGGAGAAGAAGGGGAGGGGGGAAGTGAAAATCGGTTAGCAGACTGTTGACGCATTCTCATCTTACTAAACTCAAGTAGAAATTAACAAGAAACTTACTATTAAACTGCTAAAAACCTTTAAAATCCTCAAAATACACGTTATATATGCAAAAAATAGAACATAATATGGGAAAATCATATACAGAAACACTATTATTTTTCAAAAAAATAAATAAACTCCCGGTTTATTCTTCCTATTTGCTTTCATTGATCACACCTAATAAAACAGCATCAAAAAATATTGACTTTTCTAAAAAGTTTTGGAAATTTTGAAAAAATTTATTTTTACATTCTCATCCTAAATGAGAAGGTATTAAAATTGTGTGATTTTGAACTTTTGCTAAAACCTACATTTCTCGACGTATTAAGACCTCCTGATTAAAAAAAAAATGGGTTTTACGAAAGTGTCTGTCTGTATGTCTGTCTGTCTGTCTGTCTGTCTGTCTGTGTAAAAAATTTTGAAATCCAGTAACTTGAGTCAAAATTCATCTATCAATTTAAAATTTGGTATGCGTTTTAAATGACCATAAATACAGATCGATATCGTTAGCCAGCTATTTTGGACCAAAAATGTCAAAAATAGAACATTTTCAAACTTCAAAAAAAAATTTTAAAAATATTGTTCTCTATTTTTTTAATTAAAGTACAAGTAAAAACAAACAAATTTCGTTAATAAATGTTTTTGATATAATGCAAACCCAAAAAGATATGAATTTTTTAAGTTTTACAATTGTATAGAAGTCTTGTTTGTAGAGAAGAAGGGGAGAGGGGAAGTGAAAATCAGTCAGCAGACTGTAGTCGCATTCTCATCTTACTAAACTCAAGTAGAAATTAACAAGAAACTAACTATTAAACTGCTAAAAACCTTTAAAATCCTCAAAATACACGTTATATATGCAAAAAATAGAACATAATATGGGAAAATCATATACAGAAACACTATTATTTTTCAAAAAAATTAATAAACTCCCGGTTTATTCTTTCTATTTGCTTTCATTGATCACACCTAATAAAACAGCATCAAAAAATATTGACTTTTCTAAAAAGTTTTGGAAATTTTGAAAGAATTTATTTTTACATTCTCATCCTAAATGAGAAGGTATTAAAATTGTGTGATTTTGAACTTTTGCTAAAACCTACATTTCTCGACGTATTGAGACCTCCTGATTAAAAAAAAATGGGTTTTACGAAAGTGTCTGTCTGTATGTCTGTCTGTCTGTCTGTGTAAAAAATTTTGAAATCCATTAACTTGAGTAAAAATTCATCTATCAATTTGAAATTTGGTAAGCGTTTTAAATGACCATAAATACAGATCGAGTTCGTTAGCCAGCTATTTTGGACCAAAAATGTCAAAAATAGAACATTTTCAATCTTCAAAAAAAAAAAATTTTAAAAAAATGTTTCTCTATTTTTTTTTCTTAAAGTACAAGTAAAAACATACAAATTTCGTTAATAAATGTTTTTGATATAATGCAAACCTAAAAAGATATGAATTTTTTAAGTTTTACAATTGTATAGAAGTCTTGTTTGTGGAGAAGAAGGGGATGGGGGAAGCGATAATCAGTCAGCAGACTGTTCTCGCATTCTCATCTTACTAAACTCAAGTAGAAATTAACAAGAAACTAACTATTTATCAGCTAAAAACCTTAAAAATCCTCAAAATACACGTTATATATGCAAAAAATAGAACATAATATGGGAAAATCATATACAGAAACACTATTATTTTTCAAAAAAATAAATAAACTCCCGGTTTATTCTTCCTATTTGCTTTCATTGATCACACCTAATAAAACAGCATCAAAAAATATTGACTTTTCTAAAAAGTTTTGGAAATTTTGAAAAATTTTTTTTTACATTCTCATCCTAAATGAGAAGGTATTAAAATTGTGTGATTTTGAACTTTTGCTAAAACCTACATTTCTCGACGTTTTGAGAACTCCTGATTCCAAAAAAATGGGTTATACGAAAGTGTCTGTCTGTCTGTCTGTGTAAAAAATTTTGAAATCCATTAACTTGAGTAAAAATTCATCAATCAATTTAAAATTTGGTATGCGTTTTAAATGACCATAAATACAGATCGAGTTCGTTAGCCAGCTATTTTTGACCAAAACTGTCAAAAATAGAACATTTTCAAACTTGAAAAAAAAAAAATTTTAACAAAATTTTTCTCTATTTTTTTTCTTAAAGTACAAGTAAAAACAAACAAATTTCGTTAATACATGTTTTTGATATAATGCAAACCCAAAAAGATATGAATTTTTTAAGTTTTACAATTGTATAGAAGTCTTGTTTGTGGAGAAGAAGGGGATGGGGGTAGCGAAAATCAGTCAGCAGACTGTTCTCGCATTCTCATCTTACTAAACTCAAGTAGAAATTAACAAGAAACTAACTATTTATCAGCTAAAAACCTTAAAAATCCTCAAAATACACGTTATATATGCAAAAAATAGAACATAATATGGGAAAATCATATACAGAAACACTATTATTTTTCAAAAAAATAAATAAACTCCCGGTTTATTCTTTCTATTTGCTTTCATTGATCACACCTAATAAAACAGCATAAAAAAATATTGACTTTTCTAAAAAGTTTTGGAAATTTTGAAAGAATTTATTTTTACATTCTCATCCTAAATGAGAAGGTATTAAAATTGTGTGATTTTGAACTTTTGCTAAAACCTACATTTCTCGACGTATTGAGACCTCCTGATTAAAAAAAAATGGGTTTTACGAAAGTGTCTGTCTGTATGTCTGTCTGTCTGTCTGTCTGTCTGTGTAAAAAATTTTGAAATCCATTAACTTGAGTAAAAATTCATCTATCAATTTACAATTTGGTATGCGTTTCTAATGACCATAAATACAAATCGAGTTCGTTAGCCAGCTATTTTGGACCAAAAATGTCAAAAATAGAACATTTTCAAACTTAAAAAAAAAAAATTTTAAAAAAATTTTTCTCTATTTTTTTTCTTAAAGTACAAGTAAAAACAAACAAGTTTCGTTTATAAATGTTTTTGATATAATGCAAACCCAAAAAGATATAAATTTTTTAAGTTTTACAATTGTATAGAAGTCTTGTTTGTGGAGAAGAAGGGGAGGGGGGAAGTGAAAATCGGTCAGCAGACTGTTGTCGCATTCTCATCTTACTAAACTAAAGTAGAAATTAACAAGAAACTAACTATTAAACTGCTAAAAACCTTTAAAATTCTCAAAATACACGTTATATATGCAAAAAATAGAACATAATATGGAAAAATCATATACAGAAACACAATTATTTTTCAAAGAAATAAATAAACTCCCGGTTTATTCTTCCTATTTGCTTTCATTGATCACACCTAATAAAACAGCATCAAAAAATATTGACTTTTCTAAAAAGTTTTGGAAATTTTGAAAAATTTTTTTTTACATTCTCATCCTAAATGAGAAGGTATTAAAATTGTGTGATTTTGAACTTTTGCTAAAACCTACATTTCTCGACGTTTTGAGACCTCCTGATTCCAAAAAAATTGGTTATACGAAAGTGTCTGTCTGTCTGTCTGTGTAAAAAATTTTGAAATCTATTAACTTGAGTAAAAATTCATCAATCAATTTAAAATTTGGTATGCGTTTTAAATGACCATAAATACAGATCAAGTTCGTTAGCCAGCTTTTTTTGACCAAAAATGTCAAAAATAGAACATTTTCAAACTTGAAAAAAAAAAAATTTTAACAAAATTTTTCTCTATTTTTTTTCTTAAAGTACAAGTAAAAACAAACAAATTTCGTTAATAAATGTTTTTGATATAATGCAAACCCAAAAAGATATGAATTTTTTAAGTTTTACAATTGTATAGAAGTCTTGTTTGTGGAGAAGAAGGGGATGGAGGAAGCGAAAATCAGTCAGCAGACTGTTCTAGCATTCTCATCTTACTAAACTCAAGTAGAAATTAACAAGAAACTAACTATTTATCAGCTAAAAACCTTAAAAATCCTCAAAATACACGTTATATATGCAAAAAATAGAACATAATATGGGAAAATCATATACAGAAACACTATTATTTTTCAAAGAAATAAATAAACTCCCGGTTTATTCTTCCTATTTGCTTTCATTGATCACACCTAATAAAACAGCATCAAAAAATATTGACTTTTCTAAAAAGTTTTGGAAATTTTGAAAAAATTTTTTTACATTCTCATCCTAAATGAGAAGGTATTAAAATTGTGTGATTTTAAACTTTTGCTAAAACCTACATTTCTCGACGTTTTGAGACCTCCTGATTCCAAAAAAATGGGTTATACGAAAGTGTCTGTCTGTCTGTCTGTCTGTCTGTGTAAAAAATTTTGAAATCCATTAACTTGAGTAAAAATTCATCAATCAATTTAAAATTTGGTATGCGTTTTAAATGACCATAAATACAGATCGAGTTCGTTAGCCAGCTATTTTTGACCAAAACTGTCAAAAATAGAACATTTTCAAACTTGAAAAAAAAAAAATTTTAACAAAATTTTTCTCTATTTTTTTTCTTAAAGTACAAGTAAAAACAAACAAATTTCGTTAATAAATGTTTTTGATATAATGCAAACCCAAAAAGATATGAATTTTTTAAGTTTTACAATTGTATAGAAGTCTTGTTTGTGGAGAAGAAGGGGAGGGGGGAAGTGAAAATCGGTCAGCAGACTGTTGTCGCATTCTCATCTTACAAAACTAAAGTAGAAATTAACAAGAAACTAACTATTAAACTGCTAAAAACCTTTAAAATTCTCAAAATACACGTTATATATGCAAAAAATAGAACATAATATGGAAAAATCATATACAGAAACACTATTATTTTTCAAAGAAATAAATAAACTCCCGGTTTATTCTTCCTATTTGCTTTCATTGATCACACCTAATAAAACAGCATCAAAAAATATTGACTTTTCTAAAAAGTTTTGGAAATTTTGAAAAAATTTTTTTACATTCTCATCCTAAATGAGAAGGTATTAAAATTGTGTGATTTTAAACTTTTGCTAAAACCTACATTTCTCGACGTTTTGAGACCTCCTGATTCCAAAAAAATGGGTTATACGAAAGTGTCTGTCTGTCTGTCTGTGTAAAACTTTTTGAAATCTATTAACTTGAGTAAAAATTCATCAATCAATTTAAAATTTGGTATGCGTTTTAAATGACCATAAATACAGATCGAGTTCGTTAGCCAGCTTTTTTTGACCAAAAATGTCAAAAATAGAACATTTTCAAACTTGAAAAAAAAAAAATTTTAACAAAATTTTTCTCTATTTTTTTTCTTAAAGTACAAGTAAAAACAAACAAATTTCGTTAATAAATGTTTTTGATATAATGCAAACCCAAAAAGATATGAATTTTTTAAGTTTTACAATTGTATAGAAGTCTTGTTTGTGGAGAAGAAGGGGATGGGGGAAGCGAAAATCAGTCAGCAGACTGTTCTCGCATTCTCATCTTACTAAACTCAAGTAGAAATTAACAAGAAACTAACTATTTATCAGCTAAAAACCTTAAAAATCCTCAAAATACACGTTATATATGCAAAAAATAGAACATAATATGGGAAAATCATATACAGAAACACTATTATTTCTTCAAAAAAAAAATTAACTTCCGGTTTTTTCTTTGTATTTACTTTCATTGATCACACCTAATTAAACTGCATAAAAAAATATAGACTTTTCTAAAAATTTTTGGAAGTTTTGAATAAATTCATTTTTACATTCTCATCCTAAATGAGAAGGTCTTAAATTTGTGCGATTTTGAACTTTTGCTAAAACCTACATTTCTCGACGTTTTGAGACCTCCTGATTCCAAAAAAATGGGGTTGACGAAAGTGTCTGTCTGTGTGTCTGTCTCTCTGTGTAAAAAATTTTGAAATCCATTAACTTTAGTAAAAATTCATGTATCAATTTGAAATTTGGTATGCGTTTTAAGTGCCAAAAAATACAGATCGAGTTCGTTAGCCAGCTATTTTGGACCAAAAATTTTAAAAATAAAACATTTTCAAACTTCAAAAAACAAAAAAATTAAAAAAAAAAAATTTTCTCTATTTTTTTTCTTAAAGTACAAGTAAAAACAAACAAATTTCGTTAATAAATGTTTTTGATATAATGCAAACCCAAAAAGATATGAATTTTTTAAGTTTTATAATTGTATAGAAGTCTTGTTTGTGGAGAAGAAGGGTATGGGAGAAGCGAAAATCAGTCAGCAGACTGTTCTTGCATTCTCATCTTACTAAACTCAAGTAGAAATTTACAAGAAACTAACTATTTATCAGCTAAAAACCTTAAAATCCTCAAAATACACGTTATATATGCAAAAAATAGAACATAATATGGGAAAATCATATACAGAAACATTATTATTTTTCAAAGAAATAAATAAACTCCCGGTTTATTCTTCCTATTTGCTTTCATTGATCACACCTAATAAAACAGCATCAAAAAATATTGACTTTTCTAAAAAGTTTTGGAAATTTTGAAAAATTTTTTTTTACATTATCATCCTAAATGAGAAGGTATTAAAATTGTGTGATTTTGAACTTTTGCTAAAACCTACATTTCTCGACGTTTTGAGACCTCCTGATTCCAAAAAAATGGGTTATACGAAAGTGTCTGTCTGTCTGTCTGTGTAAAAAATTTTGAAATCCATTAACTTGAGTAAAAATTCATCTATCAATTTAGAATTTGGTATGCGTTTCTAATGACCATAAATACAAATCGAGTTCGTTAGCCAGCTATTTTGAACCAAAAATGTCACAAATAGAACATTTTCAAAAACTTCAAAAAAAAAAAATTTTAACAAAATTTTTCTCTATTTTTTTTCTTAAAGTACAAGTAAAAACAAACAAATTTCGTTAATAAATGTTTTTGATATAATGCAAACCCAAAAAGATATGAATTTTTTAAGTTTTACAATTGTATAGATCCCCAAGTAGAAAATTTGTCGGTAATACTACCGACGATCTGTCGGTAGTACTGTCGGTAGTACTGTCGGTAGTCTGTCGGTAGTCTGTCGGTAGACTGTCAGTAGTCTGTCGGTAGTCCATAAGAAGAACCTCCGGTAGTCCGTCGGTAGAACCTTTGGTAGTCCGTCGGTAGAACCATCGGTAGTCCTTCGGTACTCTTGCGGTAGTTCACATTCTCACCACTTCTTCGGGGCAGTTAACCTCAAATTTTAAAACTCAAAGTAAAAATTGTACCCAAGTGCCCCACCGTTGTCCAGGTCACATTCTCACCACTTCTTCGGGAAAGTTAACCTCAAATTTTAGAAATCGAAGTAAGGATTGTACCCAAGTGCCCCACCGTTCTCCAGGTCATATTCTCACCACTTCTTCGGGGAAGTTAACCTCAAATTTTAAAAATCGAAGTAAGGATTGTACCCAAGTGCCCCACCGTTGTCCAGGTCACATTCTCACCACTTCTTCGGAAAAGTTAACCTCAAATTTTAAAAATCAAAGTAAGGATTGTACCCAAGTGCCCCACCGTTGTCCAGGTCACATTCTCACCACTACTTCGGGTCAGTTAACCTCAAATTTTAAAAATCGAAGTAAGGATTGTACCCAAGTGCCCCACCGTTGTCCAGGACACATTCTCACCACTTCTTCGGAAAAGTTAACCTCAAATTTTAAAAATCGAAGTAAGGATTTTACCCAAGTGCCCCACCGTTGTCCAGGTCACATTCTCACCACTTCTTCAGGGCACTTAACCTCAAATTTTAAAAATCGAAGAAAGGATTGTACCTAAGTGCCCCACTGTTGTCCAGCTCACATTCTCACCACTTCCTCGGGGAAGTTAACCTCAATTTTAAAAATCGAAGTAAGGATTGTACCTAAGTGCCCCACCGTTGTCCAGGTCACATTCTTACCACTTCTTCGGGACAATTAACCTCAAATTTAAAAAATCGAAGTAAGGATTGTACCCAAGTGCCCCACCGTTGTCCAGGTCACATTCTCACCACTTCTTCGGGGAAGTTAACCTCAAATTTTAAAAATCGAAGTAAGGTGTGTACCTAAGTGCGTCATCGTTGTCCAGGTCACATTCTCAACACTTCTTCGAGGAAGTTAACCTTAAATTTTAAAAATCGAAGTAAGAATTGTACCCAAGTGCCCCACCGTTGTCCAGGTCACATTCTTACCACTTCTTCGAGGCACTTAACCTCAGATTTTAAAAATCGAAATCAGGATTGTTCCCAAGTGCCCCACCGTTGTTCAGGTCACATTTTCACCTCTTCTTCGGGGAAGTTAACCTTAAATTTGAAAAATCGAAGTAAGCATTGTAACCAAGTGCCCTACTATTGTCCAGGTCACATTCTCACCACTTGTTCAGGGAACCTAACCTCAAATTTGAAAAACCGAAATCAGGAGAGTAAACAAGTACCCCTGCGTTGTCCTGGTCGCATTCACATCACTTCTTCGTAGAAGTTAACCTCTAAATTAAAAAAGCGAAATCAGGATTGTTCCCAAGTGCCCCACCGTTGTTCAGGTCACATTCTTACCACTTTTTCGGAAAAGTTAACCTTAAATTAAAAAAATCAAAGTAAGGATTGTATCCAAGTGTGGCACCGATGTCTAGGTCACATTCTCAACACTTTTTCGGAAAAATTAACATCAAATTTTAAAAATCGAAATCAGGTTTGTACCTAAGTGATTTACCTTTGTCTAGGCTGCATTACCCAAAATGTGTTTGTGTATAAAAGAATTACAGCCTAAATCTGATTCTGCTTAAAACCATGTATTTATATGAATTTTTTGTTAAATGGAATTAATATGAAATGGGTTTTAGGTTAAACGGGATCAAGGCAGAATGTATTTTGGATTAAGTGGGTCTTAGGCTTAATGCATTTTAGGTTAAATTGGATTTAGACTGAATCTATTTTATGGTAAATCAGATTTAGGTTAAATGGGATTTAGGCTGAATGTATTTTAGGCTTTATGGTTTTAGGCTGAAAGGGAATTAAGCTAAATATATTTTAGGGAATATTCATGCTGCTCATATTTTTTAGGCTAAATGAGAATTAGGGCAAATTAAATTTATACTAAATTGGATTTTAGCCAAATGAATTATAGGCTAAATGAGTTTTAGACCAAGTATGATATAGGCCAAATGGGTTTTATGCTAAACGGGATTTAGGCGAAATGTGTTATAGTCCAATAATAACACAGCCACACATAAAAAATAAACTTCTTTGTCCGAGACACTACACTAGTTTATTCTTACGTATTTTTTTTCGCTGAATCCGAATCCAAACTCAGAATTGCTAGATTGGCTAAATTTTTTGAGATAATCTCAAAAAACCAAATCTTAAAAAATTTCAAAAACACCCAAAAAACCCCAAAAAAAATTTTTTTTAGCCGGGACACTACAGTAATGTATTTTTATGTATTTTTATCTGACGAATGTGAATCAGAGGTTAGAATTTGCAGATTAGCTAAAATTTTGAAAATTATCTCAAAAATGATAAAAAAACATCAACAATTAAAACCCCAAAAAATTTTTTTTTGTCCGAGACACTATGATAGTGTTTTCCTACGTATTTTTTTCCGCTGCATCCGAATCCGAAGTCAGAATAACCAATTTGGCTAAAATTTTTGAGATATTTTTAAAAAACTACTCAAAAACACGAAAAAATTGAGTTTTTTGAGATTATCTCGAAAAATTTAGCCAATCTAACAATTCTGACTTCGGATTTGGATTCAGCGGGAAAAATACGTAAGAATACACTAGTGTAGTGTCTCGGGCAATGAAGTTTGTTTTTTTTGTGTGGCTGTGTAATTAGTCCAAGTGGATTATAGGCAAAATGAGTTTGAGAGGTCAAATTAAATTTTGCTAATTGGGATTATAACCAAATGTGTTTTAGGTTGTATGACTTTTAGGCCGCATGGGGTTTAAACTAAACTAGAATAAGTCAAAATATGTATTTGGCAAAATGTGTTTAAGGCTGGATGCCTTTTAGGCCGAATAGATTTTACGCCAAATGTGTTTTAGGGTAAATGGAAATTCGGCCACACGAGCTTTCAACTTAATGGGATTTAGGCCAATTGGGCTTTATGTTAAATCGGATTTTAGACGAACTGTTCTGAAGGGCAAATAGGGATTAGGTTAAATGAGTTTTAGGCTACATTAGATTATGTTCAATTGTCTTTTAGGCAGAATAAGTTTAAGGCGAAATGGATTTTACATTAAACGTGTTTTAGGTTAAGTGGGATTTAGACTAAATGGGTTTTAAAGTAAATAAAGTTTTAGGCTTAATATGTTTTAGGTCAAATAATGTTGAATGTGTTTTTTGCCAAATGGGTTTTAGTAGGCTGAATGGCAATTATGTGAAATTGGTTTTAGACATAATGGGGCTTAATCGATGTATCCTAAATGTAGGCGCGAAATACTTAGTACTTCTGTTTAAAGTAATATTTTTTGAATAATTCCGCGGTAAATACTTGTAAGTGCAAAAGGTCAAAAGGCAAGTGTATAATTTAAAAAAAACCAAATAACCTAAAAAGCATTCAACCTAAAACCCATTTAACCTAAAACGCATTCAGCCTAAAAGTCATTTAACCTTAAATGCATTCAGCCTAAATCCTAGCCCCATGACACTTCTGGCCTAGCAGCTTGAAAACAGTGTCAACAGAACTGTTATTCACCTATAGGGCGGCGCTACCTGTGCAGTAGGCTGGCGTGTGTAAAGAATATAAAGAGAAAAGGTGTAAATAATGTATTTTTATTTAAATAATATTCCATTTCTTCAATTACTGTTAATGAGTAATTATATTTAATATTTCTAAAGTTATATTTATTAATTTTTAGCTAAATTACTTTTCATAAATATAAAAATAGATTAATTTTGAGATGAATAAATTTATACTTTTCTTGATTTTTAACTACAAAATAATTATTACTTTTATATAATCAATTTTTAAAGTTAATATAATAATAATTCTTTAATTTTCATAAATAAAATATTTAAAACATATAACATAATTAAAAGATAATTAAAATAATTAAAAAATAATGGAAATAAATTAAAATCGAAGAAAATAATTTAAATTTGAGAAAAATAATAATTGGAAAAATTAAAAGATGGAAAACAATATTATGAAAATCAAAAAGGTAGTACTAAATAACAGTTGAAGAAAATAATTTAAATTTTTAGAAATGAATCGGAAAGTGATGAGAATAATTAAAAATTGAGACAAATAATTTAAATGTTATAATTTAAAAGAAATAATTGACATTTAAATTGATTTATTGAAAATTTAGGTATTTACTTAAAAGAAAATGAAAACAATTAAAAAGAAAATAATAAATTAATTATAGATCAAACTTAAAATTGTAAAAAATAATTAAAATTTAAGACAAATAATTGAAAAAATTTAGAATATACTTGAAATAAAATAAAAAAATTATTTAAAATGTTAAAAATAAAAGTAAATAATTTACAATTGAGATAAATATTTGAAAATTTAAGAAATTAATAGACAAATAATTATAATAACTAAAAATGGAAGGTAATAATTGAAAAATGATAAAAGCATTGAAAAATTAAAGAAAAGAATAAAATTTGAAAAATTTATGTTAAAAATTAGGTAGGTAATATTTATGAAGTTATAAAAAAGAATTTAAAATTATTTTACAAAATGGTAAATTGAAAAATATAAATGAAACTTGTGATAAGTAATTGAAAATTTAGAAAACTAATTGGAAGATAATGAAAATATTTAAAATCCGAAAAATAACAAATAACATAATTTTCCATTTATTTAAATTTTTTTTCCCAATTTTATTTATTAATTAACTTTTTTGGTAGCTTAAGTATTGTTTTATTAATTTTTAATTACAATATAACACAAAATAATACAAATCAAATTTTCGAGTCAAAACTATAATAATTTTTTTATTTTTATAAATAACATATTTAGAAAATATTCAGTTTTTTTCTAATATCAATAATTATAATTTTTTATTTTTTAGACTTTCAATTAATGCTATAATAAACATAAAACATTTTTAACAAAGAGGAACCTCTATTATTTATTAAAAAATATGTATTAATGAAAATTCAAATTCAAAAAAGTTGTTAAAAATGAAATTTATAAAATTAAATATTAAATTCTATAAAACTTATGATTTATAAAATTCAGAGCAAATAATACTTGTAATTAATAAAAAGTATATTTCTGAAAAACAGTGACGAATAGAATTTAACAATTTGTAATAATTTACTTTTATCAACAATTTTATTGTAATTTATATTTTACATAACATATTAGATTAATTTTGATTCATTAATTAATTGAATTCCCTAATTAATTTTGATTTTTTTTTATTTACCAGCAATTTTAAATTGAATTATTTATGCCCTTCACAATTTTAAAAAAAATGTAATTTTTATTTATTCAAATTTTGTTTTACCCAATTTTATTTATTAATTAATTTTTTTGGTAGCTAAAGTAAAGTTTACCTACTTAATTTTTAATTACAATTTACCATTTTGTAAAATAATTTTAAATTCTTTTTTATAACTTCATAAATATTACCTACCTAATTTTTAACATAAATTTTTCAAATTTTATTCTTTTCTTTAATTTTTCAATGCTTTTATCATTTTTCAATTATTACCTTCCATTTTTAGTTATTATAATTATTTGTCTATTAATTTCTTAAATTTTCAAATATTTATCTCAATTGTAAATTATTTACTTTTATTTTTAACATTTTAAATAATTTTTTTATTTTATTTCAAGTATATTCTAAATTTTTTCAATTATTTGTCTTAAATTTTAATTATTTTTTACAATTTTAAGTTTGATCTATAATTAATTTATTATTTTCTTTTTAATTGTTTTCATTTTCTTTTAAGTAAATACCTAAATTTTCAATAAATCAATTTAAATGTCAATTATTTCTTTTAAATTATAACATTTAAATTATTTGTCTCAATTTTTAATTATTCTCATCACTTTCCGATTCATTTCTAAAAATTTAAATTATTTTCTTCAACTGTTATTTAGTACTACCTTTTTGATTTTCATAATATTGTTTTCCATCTTTTAATTTTTCCAATTATTATTTTTCTCAAATTTAAATTATTTTCTTCGATTTTAATTTATTTCCATTATTTTTTAATTATTTTAATTATCTTTTAATTATGTTATATGTTTTAAATATTTTATTTATGAAAATTAAAGAATTATTATTATATTAACTTCAAAAATTGATTATATAAAAGTAATAATTATTTTGTAGTTAAAAATCAAGAAAAGTATAAATTTATTCATCTCAAAATTAATCTATTTTTATATTTATGAAAAGTAATTTAGCTAAAAATTAATAAATATAACTTTAGAAATATTAAATATAATTACTAATTAACAGTAATTGAAGAAATGGAATATTATTTAAATAAAAATACATTATTTACACCTTTTCTCTTTATATTCTTTACACACGCCAGCCTACTGCACAGGTGGCGCCCTCACCAGGCGAATAAATTTCTGATTAAAAAATTGTTTAATTAATCAGGCATTGCACATAATAGCATTCACTCTCTACTATATTTTTCTTTAGGTAAATATTACCTTTAGATTATAATTTATTTTGCACTCCAGAATGTTATACTAATGAGTCAGATATTCAATTGTACAATATGCGAGTGTAACCAAATTTTCAATGATAAATGAACAACGATAAACACAATTTGTCGGTTTAATGTATACATATTTTTTCTTAATATATTTGGTTATTAACAAATTAGAATGTTTTAATTTAATCAGTAATTTTATTTATATAATTCAAAAATTATAAACAAGACTTTCTATGATTTTAAAGATTTTGATGTTTTCAATTATTTCTAAAATTACTTAAAATTTGTGATATTCTTATTTGCTTTCTTGAATTTATAAAAACTCTATTATTTAAAATTTCGTATTTTTAAGTAAATCAAATCAACTGTACAAAAAGATTCTCTTTTTATTAACTTTATTTTAATAGAATACATTTTTAAAAGATTATTTCAAGGTCCTGGAATACTTATGCAGTTATACAACATTTACAGAATCTACGTCCTTATTAAAAATTAGTTCAATTTATTTATTTATTTATTAATTTATTTTAAATCTTTTTAATTACTTCAAGTTATGATACAAAAATTAAAACATTTCTGAATTAATAATTTTAAAACTCAAAAATTTGTGGTGATTCATTATTTTTACCACTTAAATTAAATATTTTGAAATGTTGAAATTCATTTTTTTTAAAAATGAGCGCATCTATTTTAAAAAATTAAGTTTAACCTGTAAAACTTATTTTATACCCTTCTGGAGTGTAAAGTTGATTCTCCCTAAAATTACTACCAAGTTTCTCATTTAAAAGTGTGAAGTGAAATCTTTAGAATTGTCAAACAAAATATCCTGATTTGACACTCTGTAAATAATAACCTACACACTATAGAGTGTTGTCCTATAGTTGACACTGAAATATTATTATATTTTACACTGCTCAAGGTAAATCTAATTATCCTTTTTTCTCAGTGCAACCATATTTATTATATTATACTTAGTAGCATTTGTATTTAAAAATGTTTTTCCAGATTTAGGTAGCGTGGGCAACAAAGTTTCTTTTAAAATTTTTAATAATTCATTAAGAGTGTTTAAATTAATTTTTTTATCCTTTGCCCAATCTTTTAACTTTTGAATTTCTGGCCTTTCATATTCATCCAAATTAAATTCGTCACCTATTTTCTCATTGTCTTCTGTTAAGTCATTTTTTGCATTATGGATTGTGTGATTGTGAATGAGGATAAAGATGACACTGATGACGAGTTCGTTGATGAAGAAAATGAATTAACAGAAAACAATGACTTTTTGCTTTTTCATGCTGCAGTTTAAATGAAGTAAGTGCTTATCCTGTCAAGAACTCTGTAAGTAAAATAAAGAACCTTGTTCGAACAGTGCTTTATCGAAACTAATATCAGTTAATTCATCATTTAATTGGCTTAAGGGGTCATCCACAAATCATGTGATACTTTAGGGTGGGGGGGGGGGTGTCAGCAAAATATCACGCTACCTAAGCAGCAAGTAATATTACATGAATATCACAGTGACATCATATTGTAATATTCGTAATATTGCAGTGATATTAACGTGATGTTAAAATGTCCGCCTCAAGGTAATATTTTAAGTAATATTACAGTGATCTTGAGGTAATATTACGATTATATTGAGGTAATACTACAAATATTTATTTATTTATTTCAATAATTATTTTACATTAAATAAAATATTTAAAAAAAATTGGGCTAACACGGAGTTTCAACACGCAAGGTTCGACACGACGTGAATATGCCTTGTACCTCTCGGCGATCTAGCTCTTGGAATGTATTTCAGAAAGTGTTCTTCATGTATTACCTTATACTCTGTTTGGTGAAATTTTAGGTAAATTGAAGAATCTTGTTCGAACTGTGCATTATCGAAATTAATATCTGTTGACTCATCATTTAATTAGCTTAAACTATTTTTAAACTCTGGGTATCTTTTAAATCTGACATTATTCTTTTCTTTTTTATTCATAGTTTATAAATACTCTGATATTTAATCAACTGCCACAATAATGAATAATAAGCACAATTAACCAAATTCAGATTTTGAGGTTATAAAAATGACACAGCGATGAATTGAGTGTTGGCGCAATGAACAGTTGCGCTTATAAGACTTGCGCAAGTTTGATTCGGACAATCAGTTTAAAACAAAGGCGCGAAATTTTAATTTTAAGTACTTTTAAAGTCTATTTGAAACAGTTTAAACTAAAAATTGTTTAACAAAAAAAAATTGCTATTCGTACTTAGAAATATTTTTGAGCAGGGCAACCATGAGGGCAAACAGCGGGAACCCTGCAAAAGAACCTTATGGATTTGTTCATGTACATCTTCCATACGGGTCACTGGCGGGGCCCTTTACGAGAAATGGGGTTATAAAGGCAAATTCCACACGGGAAATGACATTTAAATAAATTTATATTTAGAAAAAATTTGAATAGATTTTTAAACAAATAAAAATTAAAGTTATAAAATTAATAAATGTACTAAATAAATTAAATACAATTTAAAAAGTGTTTAATTTTAATACCTACATCAAATATTATTTAGTAGATTAAGAAAGCTATTAAAAAAACACATTTTTTAAAATAAAAACTGAAAATTATAAAGTCGTAAAAATATAATATATTTTATATTATGTGTTTCTAGTAATTGTTTAATATTAATGTTATTAAGTATCAACTTACTTACTTTAGCCCATAGTAGAAATGATAATTTAGGCAATTAAATTTTATATTTAAAGGTTAACTAATTAAAACAAAATCCTACAAAAGCTTAAACATTTTTACCTTTCGTTTTTCTTACACTAAATGTTATAAAAAGAAATTAATTTTCAATTAAATAAATATTGGTTCTATAGAAGAAATAATAATATATTATTAATAATGACATACCTGAAAACCTCGAAAGAAATAAACTTTTCACTTTTTGCACAAAACACAGTGCCGTCCAGCAGGATTTGCCCACCCATCAAAATTTTTGTCTTTACAAAAAGTTTTATATTTTGTCAACTAATTAAGATAAAAAAATAAATGAGCACTTATTTTAAAGCTTAAATGATCAACTTTTAAGATCTCTGATGAGCGAAAGAAAAAAATAGTGTATTAAGTATCAAGGGGTTGGGCACTTAGTTACTCTCCTGATTTCGATTTCTCAAATTTAAGGATAGGTTCTACAAAGAAGTGCTGAGAATGTGACGTGGACAACGGTGGGGCACTTTGTTTTAATCCCTTCGTAGATTTTTAAAATTTAGGGTTAACTTCCTTGAAGAAGTGGTGAGAATGTGACTGAACAAAGGTGGGGCACTTAAGTACTTAGTTTACTTCAATTTTTCAAATTTGAGGTTAGGTTCCCCGAAAAAGTATTGTGAATGCGACCTGGACAACGGTGGGGCACTTGGATGCAATCTTTACTTCGATCTTTTATATTTGAGGTTAACTTCCCTGAAGAAGTGGTGCGAATGTGACCTGGACAATGGTGGGGCACTTGGTTACAATCCTTACTTTAATTTTTAAAAATTGAGGTTAACTTCCCCGAAGAAGTGGAGAGAATGTGACCTGGACAACGGTGGGGCACTTAAGTACAATCCATTCTTCGATTTTTAAAATTTAAAGTTAAGTGCCTCGAAGAAGTGGTGAGAATGTGACCTGGATAACGGTGGGGCACATGGGTACAATCCTTACTTCAATTTTTAAAATTTAAGGTTTACTTCCTCGAAGAAGTAGTGAGAATGTGACTTGGACAACGGTGGGGCACTGGAGAGCAATCTTTACTTCGATTTTTTATATTTGAGGTTAACTTCTCCGAAGAAGGGGTGAGAATGTGACCTGGACAACGGTGGGGCACTTGGGTACAATCCTTACTTCGATTTTTAAAATTTGTGGTTAACTTCCCCGAAGAAGTGGTGAGAATGTGACCTGGACAACGTTGGGGCACTTGGGAACATACCTTACTTCCATTTTTAAAATTTGAGGTTAACTTACCAGAAGAAGTGGTTTGAATGTGACCTGGACAACGGTGGGGCCGTTGGGTACAATCCTTACTTCGATTTTTTAAATTTGAGGTAAACTGACCCAAAGAAGTGGTTAAAATGTGACCTGGACAAAGGTGGGGCACTTGGGTACAATCCTTACTTCGATTTTTTAAATTTGAGGTTAAATAAATTAAAGAAGTGGTGAGAATGTGACCTGGACAACAGTGGGGCACTTGGGTACAATCCTTACTTCGATTTTTAAAATTTGTGGTTAACTTCCCCGAAAAAGTGTTGAGAATGTGACCTGGTCAACTGTGGGGCACTTGGGTACATACCTTACTTCGATTTTTAAAATTTGAGGTAAACTTCCCCGAAGAAGTGTTGACAATGTGACCTAGACAACGGTGGGGCACTTAGGTACACTCCTTACTTCGATTTTTAAAATTTAAGGTTAACTTCCTCAAAGAAGTGTTGAGAATGTGACCTGGACAACGATGACGCACTTAGGTACACACCTTACTTCGATTTATAAAATTTGAGGTTAACTTCCCCGAAGAAGTGGTAAGAATGTGACCTGGACAACGGTGGGGCACTTGGGTACAATCCTTACTTCGATTTTTAAAATTTGAGGTTAACTTTTCCGAAGAAGTGGTGAGAATGTGACCTGGACAACGGTGGGGTACTTGGGTACAATCCTTACTTCGATTTTTAAAATTTGAGGTAAACTGACCAGAAGAAGTGGTAAGAATGTGACCTGGACAACGGTGGGGCACTTGGGTACAATCCTTACTTCGATTTTTTACATTTGAGGTAAACTGACCCGAAGAAGTGGTTAAAATGTGACCTGGACAACGGTGGGGCACTTGGGTACAATCCTTACTTCGATTTTTAAAATTTGAGGTTAACTGACTTGAAGAAGTGGTGAGAATGTGACCTGGACAACAGCGGGGCTCTTGGGTACAATCCTTTCTTCGATTTTTAAAATTTGAGGTTAACTTCCCCGAAAAAGTGTTGAGAATGTGACCTGGACAACGGTGGGGCACTTGGGTACATACCTTACTTCGATTTTTAAAATTTGAGGTTAACTTCCTCGAAGAAGTGGTGAGAATGTGACCTGGACAACGGTGGGGCACTTGGGTACAATCCATACTTCGATTTTTAAAATTTGAGGTTAACTGACTTGAAAAAGTGGTGAGAATGTGACCTGGACAACAGTGGGGCTCTTGGGTACAAACCATTCTTCGATTTTTAAAATTTGAGGTTAACTTCCCCGAAGAAGTGTTCAGAATGTGAACTGGACAACGGTGGGGCACTTAGGTACACTCCTTACTTCGATTTTTAAAATTTGAGGTTAACTTTGTAATGTGGATTTTTACCCTAAACTCAGAAAAACTCAAAGTCCAAATTATGAATCGGAATAACTTTTAAAATTAACTAAAGAACCAAAAAAATCATATTAATCTCTCTTAATCAGAAAAATCATAAACTTCAAATAAATCAACAAAAATTTTAAATTTGTCAATACTTACTACAATTGTCAAAATCTCAGCAATAATTCACGCCTGTCGTCCACATTCAAATTAATTTCATAAGTTCCGGAGATCATCTGATTTTCTAAGTTTATTAACCAAAAAGAGAGTTGGGCGCCAGTTCGTTAAAAAAAAAATATATTAACAGGGGAGAGACACGTTATTTAAATTTCATGCTCAACTTCCAAAAATCTAATTAGAGAACATTAAGTCACAACTCAATCAAAATAATTGGACGCAAAACTGGTTGTTTGGCACCAAGCTACCGAACAACCGCAATAACCTCAATAAACAACGAAATTTATCATAAGAGATGGGGGGGGGGGGGCTCCGGTAACGAACAACCGACATAATAATAGAGACAGGAAAGTATTAAATTCTCAAAATTACACCGCAGCAAAATTCAGACTAAGCTATAAAATGTTAACAAAACAAAAATTTTTTAAAAAAAAACTTTACAACTCCTAGTTAAATCGCGAAGTTGACTAAATCAACAGATTTTAGCGCAGATCAACGAGGGGTTATATCAAAACTTTATAAAAAGAAAGGATAAAACAAATAAGCTGGAATTTATTGTTTCAAGTCGCAAAATTGGCTAAACCAACAGATGTAAATACGATTCCTTACAATTTTCTATATTAAATCACAAAGTTGACTAAATCAACAGATATTAATGTGATTATCCAGCAGAATTACTCAAAATTAACAAACTAGATGATCTCCAGAAACGTTGGAAATACCGGGCTCTCAGTAATGTAAAGGAGAGAGGGGGGGTTACGATTGTCACTTGCAAAAAGCAAATAAATTAAAACAAATAATCTTAAATGACCAATCATTAAATGACTTGATTTATTCAATTAATTCAAAAATTAACTTTAATTAACAATAGGTTGTATTCCAAACAAAAGAAAATATTCAAATAAATAATTAATTTTTGACATGGGGAATCATTATTATAATAATGTTCAGCAGGCGAAATATAAAACAAAATTTTAGAAACAATAAATCATAACAATATAAATGATAAACATCGTTTTTCAAATTCGCAAAAGAAATTCACAAAATTTCCTCTTGGAATAAGATCCAAAGCATTCCAGTAGAAACATTCGCAAATAATCGACTTAATTAAACAATTTAATACAAAAGGATATCTTCATAAATTTCCAGAATTAATTAAACAAAGTTAAGTTTACATCATCGGAGAATGTCTAACGAAAGCAACTGCAAAAAGGATTTCAAGACTAAAGTTTCATAAAATTTATCCCAAATATTCATATTTGGATTTATGTCGAATAAACCTTATAATGTCCAACGAAAATAACCAAAAAAAAAAATATCAAAAATTGAAATTAGAATTCCATAGAATTGAACTTATACAACCATAATTGGATCGATTTCAAATAAACAAAAAAAAAATTGAATAGTTGAAACCAATTAAAGGACAAATTTCAAAATAAGATTATTACCAAGAAAAAGCGCGATAATTGATTACTTTCCGCTAGACAATACAAAAGTTAAATAAATTAAAACTTGAGATTGAAACAAATCCAATCAACCACCTTGAGTTCAGACGCTATAACAAAAAAAAATTAAATTTTAAACAATCTGAAATTACCCTCGACAAAACATTCTCCGGTCAAACTGTCTAATATCCCAATTCAAATCAAAATGTCGATCATTACGAATATAACTTTAGAATATAGTGGAAAAGTTTCTCTCCTTTTGTTAGATAATTTTTCGCAACTAACAAGTGGATTTTTAATCTCTTAGATAAATTTCAAAAAAAAAAGAAAATTCTAAAATCTAAATCGTAAAATTAAAAAGAAAATTCAAATTAATAATAATTAACAATTAATTAATTAATTATTAATAATTTTTACAAAATAAAAATTTATAATTCTTTAACTATCAAGAAAAATTTATGAGTACAATTCGTAGTCTAAAACAATTATCTAAGATAATTTTTCGATAAATGGATTTCAAAATTAAAGAGGGACTTACATTTTAATAACGACATTTAAATCAGGAACCGATAAATAAGAGAGTGAATCTTTTATACATTCTTACAAGATAAAGGCAAAAATAAATATCAATACAACCCGACCTTGGATTGCGACTCTCGACTATTATTTTACTCAATCATCATGAAAATTCTCCAATTATATAAATTCGATAATCAAATATAATTATAATACATTTCAAATTATCAAAATATCATTAAATCGAAATGGCATACATATAAGAAAATATAATTATAATAATTTTTTTTTTTGCTCTCTCTCGCTCGATAAGTAAAATAAATTTACATATAAACTGTTATAATTCCAAAATTTTTAAATTACAATTTCAAAATACCTAAAACCATTAGAATAAAGATTGAAATTTAATAAATCGAGAAATCAAAGTTTTCACATACTTAAAAAAAAATTTTACAAAGGAAAAGCTGAAACATTACAATTCTCAGACTCATGAAATAATCTGTCAAAATTGAACAAACAAAAAAAAGGGAAAAACTTTCGAAATAATTACACATTTATATTAGAAGAAATTAGTTAATAATCAAGAAATTCAAAGATTTACAAAATTTAAATTTTATAAGACAATTGAGTCAAACAAATAAGAATCATCAATTTAAACTTTAAAAACTTAAAGAAACTTAGTTTTATTCACAAAATTCGATCAATAAAAATAAGGTAAAACGAGAGAACAAAAAAGACTGGGAAAGCCAAATTAAATTCGAGAAACAAGAGGCTACTTACTTGTAATATTAATAAAATCGTCGAGTTTTTAATATAAATTTAAATTCCAAACTATACTCCTTTTTTTTTTTTTTTTTTGTTTTCAGCTCAATCAATAAATCTTTTCAATTATTACTATTAAATATAATAAATTTGACGCCACACCGACGTTCTTCCTGCTCCTTTCGAGCTCGCAAGAGAGAGTGCCGGCTGATTTTTTTTCCGCTTTTGCATGTGCTCGATGATTTTTCTTCTCGCTCTTCGTCATTCGCTATTCTTCCCATCTCAATTTTCACCGACAAAGTCAAATATTTCGTCTTCCGGTAGGACTGTACAGATTGAAGATTTTGAAATAACGGCTGGATGTGTACTCTTCACAATATTTTACAGACAATTTATGGGTTGATTTCGAAGCAAATTTCTCCGTCAACGTTATTCTTGAGACCAGACTCTCACAATCAAAGATTTGGCTTGGTAAACCCATGATTGAAGCCAAGAAACACCAGAATTGACATCAGGGCCGTAGTTACTGCAGAGTTTTCATATCAACATATCGAAATGATTCCAAAAGACTTCCCTTCTACTTTTGTTTAATTTACGCCAATCCTATTATCATCGGAATACTAGTCTTCCGATAAATTCAAGAAACTCGGGTTGAGTTCTTGAAATAACGATACTTTTGGTTTCTCGTTAAACAAGTCAGTTGACTTCCAGTAATGAGCGGCAAAATTTGAAATTCTTCTAGGAGTATTGTCTAATAATATTTCTTATCGACCAGTAATAGTAGACTTGGACGATTATTCCATTATCGAGTGTTAAACACTTGAATAAATTAAGAGACAGTGGATCCCATGTAATAATTCCGTTTCTTGCTTCATAAAACGGGAAAAGGTTGAAAAGTCGTCTGACGATGGTAAAGTCGAGTCCGAACATAATCTCAGAAAACGAAATTGTCGACTTGACGGACAGACGTCGTCATCTATCGGAGCGATGAAGAGAAGGGTAGTAGAGATAGCACAGAATGGAACCAGCTATTGATGACGAACTCCGTGAATCAGCGCAGCGACCAGATAGCAGACAACTAGTTGACTCGGTGTGACAGTTCATATACATAAAAAAAAAATAAAAATTCGTGTGCGACAATAAATGTGGTTTTCGAATTTTATAACGTCGTTCGAAACGGAAGATTGAGCCTTGGTGATCGTGGGTGTGTGTCAAGTTCTTTTTCCATTGGATACGCGAACTAAAATTGTGGCCGGCAAAAATTTGCCGTGTCACAACTTCCCCGAAGGAGTGGTGAGAATGTGACCTGGACAACGGTGGGGCACTTGGGTACAATCCTTACTTCGATTTTTAAAATCTGTGGTTAACTTCTCCGAAGAAGTGTTGAAAATGTGACCTGGACAACGGTGGGGCACTTAGGTACACTCCTTACTTCGATTTTTAAAATTTGAGGTTAACTTCCCCGAAGAGGTGGTGAGAATGTGACCTAAACAACGATGACGCACTTAGGTACAATCCTTACTTCGATTTTTAAAATTTGAGGTTAAGTGCCCCGAAGAAGTGGTGAGAATGTGACCTGGACAACGGTGGGGCACTTGGGTACAATCCTTACTTCGATTTTTAAAATTTGAGGTTAAGTTCCCTGAAGAAGTGGTGAGAATGTGACCTGGACAACGGTGAGGCACTTAAGTACAATCCTTTCTTCGATTTTTAAAATTTGAGGTTAAGTGCCCCAAAGAAGTGTTGAGAATGTGAACTGGACAACGGTGGGGCACTTAGGTACACTCCTTACTTCGATTTTTAAAATTTGAGGTTAACTTCCCCGAAGAAGTGGTGAGAATGTGACCTGGAGAACGGTGGGGCACTTGGGTACAATCCTTACTTCGATTTTTAAAATTTGAGGTTAACTTTCCCGAAGAAGTGGTGAGAATGTGACCTGGACAACGGTGGGGCACTTGGGTACAATCCTTATTTCGATTTTTAAAATTTGAGGTTAATTGTCCCGAAGAAGTGGTGAGAATGTGACCCGGACAACGGTGGGGCACTTGGGTACAATCCTTACTTCGATTTTTAAAATTTGAGGTTAAGTGCCCCGAAGAAGTGGTGAGAATGTGACCTGGACAACGGTGGGGCACTTGGGTACAATCCTTACTTCGATTTTTAAAATTTGAGGTTAAGTTCCCTGAAGAAGTGGTGAGAATGTGACCTGGACAACGGTGAGGCACTTGGGTACAATCCTTTCTTCGATTTTTAAAATTTGAGGTTAAGTGCCCCAAAGAAGTGTTGAGAATGTGAACTGGACAACGGAGGGGCACTTAGGTACACTCCTTACTTCGATTTTTAAAATTTGAGGTTAACTTCCCCGAAGAAGTGGTGAGAATGTGACCTGGAGAACGGTGGGGCACTTGGGTACAATCCTTACTTCGACTTTTAGAATTTGAGGTTAACTTCTTCGAAGAAGTGGTGAGAATGTGACCTGGACAACGGTGGGGCACTTGGGTACAATCCTTACATCGATTTTTAAAATTTAAGGTTAACTTTTCCGAAGAAGTGTTGAGAATGTGAACTGGACAACGGTGGGGCAATTAGGTACACTCCTTACTTCGATTTTTAAAATTTGAGGTTAACTTCCCTGAAGAAGTGGTGAGAATGTGACCTGGACAACGGTGGGGCATTTGGGTACAATCCTTACTTCGATTTTTTAAATTTAAGGTTAACTTCCCCGAAGAAGTGTTGAGAATGTGAACTGGACAACGGTGGGGCACTTAGG
This sequence comes from Ganaspis brasiliensis, assembly GCA_037103525.1. Taxonomy (NCBI): domain Eukaryota; kingdom Metazoa; phylum Arthropoda; class Insecta; order Hymenoptera; family Figitidae; genus Ganaspis; species Ganaspis brasiliensis. The sequence continues at coordinate 165,970 of JAZKLR010000573.1, forward strand.
TACACTCCTTACTTCGATTTTTAAAATTTGAGGTTAACTTCCCCGAAGAAGTGGTGAGAATGTGACCTGGAGAACGGTGGGGCACTTAGGTACACTCCTTACTAAATAAACTCCCGGTTTATTCTTCCTATTTGCTTTCATTGATCACACCTAATAAAACAGCATCAAAAAATATTGACTTTTCTAAAAAGTTTTGGAAATTTTGAAAAAATTTATTTTTACATTCTCATTCTAAATGAGAAGGTATTAAAATTGTGTTATTTTGAACTTTTGCTAAAACCTACATTTCTCGACGTTTTAAGACCTCCTGATTCCAAAAAAATGGGTTTTACGAAAGTGTCTGTCTGCTCTCTAAATTTCTTAGAGTGAATATTTCACTCTAATTTAGGAGTGAGATGTACATTCACTCCAGATAGAGTGAAAGTTCACTCTAAAAGAGTGAAATCGCTCACTCTAATGGAAAGAGTGCAGAAATTCACTCCAGTGGTTGGAGTGAATATTCACTCCAAGACTTAGAGTAAAACTTTCACTCTGTTTTGAGTGAACGTAAGCACGTATAACTTATAACGGCAGTTCGTAAGTTTTGTACCAATGAGCGCATAGCATAGTGGTTAGAGCGTTGGGCTATAGGCCTGGGGGTCGCACGTTCGAGACCCCTCAGCGTCAAATATTTTAATTATATAAGTTTAGCGTTAGTATTAAGTTGTATGTTTTATTTGTAAATATAATATAATAAAATGTTATAAAATAATATAAATAACAAATATCCTTGAGACTAAATAAATACGAAAATACCACAGTACTGACAGAAAGTTATTCAAGAGATTCAATATTTATTTTTATTTATTATTTTTATTTTTCAAAAATAAGATATTATTCCTTTAAAGTTATGTTATGCAAATTTCCAAAAGCTTTAATTTACCCAATCTAAAATTGGAGTGGGAAATTTGATCTAAGAGGAATGAGCCGCCATTTTAAATCAGCTGAAAAATTCACTCTAATTAGAGTGAACTCGTCACTCTATCTATAGAGTGAATAAATTCGCTCTTTCAATGAGTGAACATTCACTCCATATGGAGTGGCTCAATTTTCACTCTTGCCTGGAGTGAAATCTTACTCTTTAAGAGTGAGGTTTCACTCTAAGAAATTTAGAGAGTGTATGTCTGTCTGTCTGTCTGTCTGTCTGTGTAAAAAATTTTGAAATCCATTAACTTGAGTAAAAATTCATCTATCAATTTAAAATTTGGTAAGCGTTTTAAATGACCATAAATACAGATCGAGTTCGTTAGCCAGCTATTTTGGACAAAAAATGTCAAAAATAGAACATTTTCAAACTTCAAAAAAAAAAAAAATTTTAACAAAATTTTTCTCTATTTTTTTTCTTAAAGTACAAGTAAAAACAAACAAATTTCGTTAATAAATGTTTTTGATATAATGCAAACCCAAAAAGATATGAATTTTTTAAGTTTAACAATTGTATAGAAGTCTTGTTTGTGGAGAAGAAGGGGATGGGAGAAGCGAAAATCAGTCAGCAGACTGTTCTTGCATTCTCATCTTACTAAACTCAAGTAGAAATTTACAAGAAACTAACTATTTATCAGCTAAAAACCTTAAAAATCCTCAAAATACACGTTATATATGCAAAAAATAGAACATAATATGGGAAAATCATATACAGAAACATTATTATTTTTCAAAGAAATAAATAAACTCCCGGTTTATTCTTCCTATTTGCTTTCATTGATCACACCTAATAAAACAGCATCAAAAAATATTGACTTTTCTAAAAAGTTTTGGAAATTTTGAAAATTTTTTTTTTACATTATCATCCTAAATGAGAAGGTATTAAAATTGTGTGATTTTGAACTTTTGCTAAAACCTACATTTCTCGACGTTTTGAGACCTCCTGATTCCAAAAAAATGGGTTATACGAAAGTGTCTGTCTGTCTGTCTGTGTAAAAAATTTTGAAATCCATTAACTTGAGTAAAAATTCATCTATCAATTTAGAATTTGGTATGCGTTTCTAATGACCATAAATACAAATCGAGTTCGTTAGCCAGCTATTTTGAACCAAAAATGTCACAAATAGAACATTTTCAAAAACTTCAAAAAAAAAAAATTTTAACAAAATTTTTCTCTATTTTTTTTCTGAAAGTACAAGTAAAAACAAACAAATTTCGTTAATAAATGTTTTTGATATAATGCAAACCCAAAAAGATATGAATTTTTTAAGTTTTACAATTGTATAGAAGTCTTGTTTGTGGAGAAGAAGGGGAGGGGGGAAGTAAAAATCGGTCAGCAGACTGTTCTCGCATTCTCATCTTACTAAACTCAAGTAGAAATTAACAAGAAAGTAACTATTTATCAGCTAAAAACCTTAAAAATCCTCAAAATACACGTTATATATGCAAAAAATAGAACATAATATGGGAAAATCATATACAGAAACACTATTAATTTTTAAAAAAATAAATAAACTCCCGGTTTAGTCTTCCTATTTGCTTTCATTGATCACACCTAAAAAAACAGCATCAAAAAATATTGACTTTTCTAAAAAGTTTTGGAAATTTTGAAAAAATTTATTTTTACATTCTCATCCTAAATGAGAAGGTATTAAAATTGTGTGATTTTTAACTTTTGCTAAAACCTACATTTCTCGACGTTTTGAAACCTCCTGATTTCCAAAAAAATGGGTTTTACGAAAGTGTCTGTATATCTGTCTGTCTGTCAGTCTGACTGTGTAAAAAATTTTGAAATCCATTAACTTGAGTAAAAATTCATCTATCAATTTACAATTTGGTATGCGTTTCTAATGACCATAAATACAAATCGAGTTCGTTAGCCAGCTATTTTGGACCAAAAATGTCAAAAATAGAACATTTTCAAACTTAAAAAAAAAAAAATTTTAAAAAAATTTTTCTCTATTTTTTTTCTTAAAGTACAAGTAAAAACAAACAAGTTTCGTTAATAAATGTTTTTGATATAATGCAAACCCAAAAAGATATGAATTTTTTAAGTTTTACAATTGTATAGAAGTCTTGTTTGTGGAGAAGAAGGGGAGGGGGGAAGTAAAAATCGGTCAGCAGACTGTTGTCGCATTCTCATCTTACTAAACTAAAGTAGAAATTAATAAGAAACTAACTATTAAACTGCTAAAAACCTTTAAAATCCTCAAAATACACGTTATATATGCAAAAAATAGAACATAATATGGGAAAATCATATACAGAAACACTATTATTTTTCAAAAAAATAAATAAACTCCCGGTTTATTCTTCCTATTTGCTTTCATTGATCATACCAAATAAAACAGCATCAAAAAATATTGACTTTTCTAAAAAGTTTTGGAAATTTTGAAAAAATTTATTTTTACATTCTCATCCTAAATGAGAAGGTATTAAATTTGTGTGAATTTGAACTTTTGCTAAAACCTACATTTCTCGACGTTTTGAGACCTCCTGATTCCAAAAAAATGGGTTATACGAAAGTGTCTGTCTGTCTGTCTGTGTAAAAAATTTTGAAATCCATTAACTTGAGTAAAAATTCATCTATCAATTTAAAATTTGGTATGCGTTTTTAGTGACCATAAATACAGATCGAGTTCGTTAGCCAGCTATTTTTGACCGAAAATGTCAAAAATAGAACATTTTCATACTTCAAAAAAAAAAAAAAATTTTAAAAAAATTTTTCTCCATTTTTTTTCTTAAAGTACAAGTAAAAACAAACAAATTTCGTTAATAAATGTTTTTGATATAATGCAAACCCAAAAAGATATGAATTTTTTAAGTTTTACAATTGTATAGAAGTCTTGTTTGAGGAGAAGAAGGGTAAGGTGGAAGTGAAAATCGGTCAGCAGACTGTTGACGCATTCTCATCTTACTAAACTCAAGTAGAAATTAACAAGAAACTAACTATTAAACTGCTAAAAACCTTTAAAATCCTCAAAATACACGTTATATATGCAAAAAATAAAACATAATATGGGAAAATCATATACAGAAACACTATTATTTTTCAAAAAAATAAATAAACACCCGGTTTATTTTTCCTATTTGCTTTCATTAATCACACCTAATAAAACAGCATAAAAAATATTGACTTTTCTAAAAAGATTTGGAAATTTTGAAAAAATTTATTTTTACATTCTCATCCTAAATGAGAAGGTATTAAATTTGTGTGATTTTGAACTTTTGCTAAAACCTACATTTCTCGACGTTTTGAGACCTCCTGATTCCAAAAAAATGGGTTTTACGAAAGTGTCTGTCTGTATGTCTGTCTGTCTGTCTGTGTAAAAAATTTTGAAATCCATTAACTTGGGTAAAAATTCATCTATCAATTTGAAATTTGATAAGCGTTTTAAATGACCATAAATACAGATCGAGTTCGTTAGCCAGCTATTTTTGACCAAAAATGTCAAAAATAGAACATTTTCAAAATTCAAAAAAAAAAAATTTTAAAAAAATTTTTCTCCATTTCTTTCTTAAAGTACAAGTAAAAACAAAAAAATTTCGTTCATAAATGTTTTTGATATAATGCAAACCCAAAAAGATATGAATTTTTTAAGTTTTACAATTGTATAGAAGTCTTGTTTGTGGAGAAGAAGGGGAGGGGGGAAGTGAAAATCGGTCAGCAGACTGTTGTCGCATTCTCATCTTACTAAACTAAAGTAGAAATTAACCAGAAACTAACTATTAAACTGCTAAAAACCTTTAAAATCCTCAAAATACACGTTATATATGCAAAAAATAGAACATAATATGGGAAAATCATATACAGAAACACTATTATTTTTCAAAAAAATAAATAAACTCCCGGTTTATTCTTCCTATTTGCTTTCATTGATCACACCTAATAAAACAGCATCAAAAAATATTGACTTTTCTAAAAAGTTTTGGAAATTTTGAAAAAATTTATTTTTACATTCTCATCCTAAATGAGAAGGTATTAAAATTGTGTGATTTTGAACTATTGCTAAAACCTACATTTCTCGACGTTTTGAGACCTCCTGATTCCAAAAAAATGGGTTATACGAAAGTGTCTGTCTGTCTGTCTGTGTAAAAAATTTTGAAATCCATTAACTTGAGTAAAAATTCATCTATCAATTTAAAATTTGGTATGCGTTTTTAGTGACCATAAATACAGATCGAGTTCGTTAGCCAGCTATTTTTGACCGAAAATGTCAAAAATAGAACATTTTCATACTTCAAAAAAAAAAAAATTTTAAAAAAATTTTTCTCCATTTTTTTTCTTAAAGTACAAGTAAAAACAAACAAATTTCGTTAATAAATGTTTTTGATATAATGCAAACCCAAAAAGATATGAATTTTTTAAGTTTTACAATTGTATAGAAGTCTTGTTTGAGGAGAAGAAGGGTAAGGTGGAAGTGAAAATCGGTCAGCAGACCGTTGACGCATTCTCATCTTACTAAACTCAAGTAGAAATTAACAAGAAACTAACTATTAAACTGCTAAAAACCTTTAAAATCCTCAAAATACACGTTATATATGCAAAAAATAAAACATAATATGGGAAAATCATATACAGAAACACTATTATTTTTCAAAAAAATAAATAAACACCCGGTTTATTTTTCCTATTTGCTTTCATTAATCACACCTAATAAAACAGCATAAAAAATATTAACTTTTCTAAAAAGATTTGGAAATTTTGAAAAAATTTATTTTTACATTCTCATCCTAAATGAGAAGGTATTAAATTTGTGTGATTTTGAACTTTTGCTAAAACCTACATTTCTCGACGTTTTGAGACCTCCTGATTCCAAAAAAATGGGTTTTACGAAAGTGTCTGTCTGTATGTCTGTCTGTCTGTCTGTGTAAAAAATTTTGAAATCCATTAACTTGAGTAAAAATTCATCTATCAATTTAAAATTTAGTATGCGACCAAAAATACAGATCGAGTTCGTTAGCCAGCTATTTTGGTCCAAAAATGTCAAAAATAGAACATTTTCAAACTTCAAAAAAAAGAAAATTTAAAAAAATTTTTTCTCTATTTTTTTTCGTAAAGTACAAGTAAAAACAAAGAAATTTCGTTAATAAATGTTTTTGATATAATGCTTACCCAAAAAGATATAAATTTTTAAAATTTTACAATTGTATAAAAGTCTTGTTTGAGGAGAAGAAGGGTAGAGGGGGAAGTGAAAATCGGTCAGCAGACTGTTGACGCATTGTCATCTTACTAAACTCAAGTAGAAATTAACCAGAAACTAACTATTTAGCTGCTAAAAACCTTTAAAATCCTCAAAATACACGTTATATATGCAAAAAATAGAACATAATATGGGAAAATCAAATACAGAAACATTATTATTTTTCAAAAAAATAAATAAACTCTCGGTTTTTTCTTCTTATTTACTTTTATTGATCACACCTAAAAAAACTGCATCAAAAAATATTGACTTTTCTAAAAAGTTTTGGAAATTTTGAAAAAATTTATTTTTACATTCTCATCCTAAATGAGAAGGTATTAAATTTGTGTGATTTTGAACTTTTGCGAAAACCTACATTTCTCGACGATTTGAGACCTCCTGATTCCAAAAAAATGGGCTTTACGAAAGTGTCTGTCTGTCTGTCTGTGTAAAAAATTTTGAAATCCATTAACTTGAGTAAAAATTCATCTATCAATTTGAAATTTGGTATGCGTTTTAAATAAACAAAAATACAGATCAAGTTCGTTAGCCAGCTATTTTGGACTAAAAATGTCAAAAATAGAACATTTTCAAACTTCAAAAAAAAAAAAAATTTTTAAAAAAATGTTTCTCTATTTTTTTCTTAAAGTACAAGTAAAAACAAACAAATTTCGTTGATAAATGTTTTATTCAGAAAATAGAATAATGTTTATGTAACTTACAATATTAAAATAAGTTACATTTATTTTTCGTTATTTGTTTATCATTAATTATTTATTGTTATTCGTTAACCATTAATCAATTGCCAATCGGTATACGCTTTTATTTTCTATTTTTTTCGTTCAACATGAGTAATAAAGTAATAACTTACATGTAATTGAAGGTTTTTTGGAGATTATTGATTGACTATATCGCACAGCTTTGGCGGTCGATTGGCTCAATCGATTGAACGGAGTTGAAGCGGCTCTCAGTTTCGTACAGTTGTGGCGATTTTAGTATCCATACACTGGAACTTGAATTTAACGCACTCTGCAATTTCGAATTATGCCGCTTTAAAACACTTAATTAAACAGTTTGTTTTACGAAGGTTTCACAATATTTTCAACGATATTCTATGCTTTACTCGAACAAACACTTGCAGAATTTTGACAAGATATAAAGTAGGAAAATTTGGTAACCGACGGGTAGCTACAATAATGCTCTCTCGACAGAGGTTTCAACGTATACGACCCCCTCCATTTGGCGTCGTCTTCTTTTAAAGACGATTTTTGTCGTTTGCGGGGATTAGTTTTTGTTATTTGAGTACGATCTCATGAAAAAGTGTAGTTAGCACGTTCTCATGAAAAAGTGTAAATGTCACGTTCTCATGAAAAAGTGTAGTTGTCATTTGAGATCATTTCTAAACTTTTAACTCGATTTTATATAATATGTAATAGATATTCAATTCATCGATTAATTGCTTAAATTTCTTTCGATTCTTCTGATATTTACATGTTCGTTCTGATAGAATTGATCTCATTATTTATGTTTAACAGACTTATTGATTTATAAATATCGATTACTGGCAGCAGTACTAGACCAATCGGAAGATTGATACTTATCAATTTATTGTCTTTTCTCCATTAATATGTGTGAACCAACCGAGAGTAATTTCCATGCATTGATTACCTTTAGTCATCAACTTTAACAATTTTGAACTTATTGAAACATGTATTTATTATTCTTATCACTCTCGATTATCTCACACATTATCTTTGGAAATTTGAATGAATATTATGGTAATTGTCTTCTTTATTCGTCTATAGGGTAAATGAGTGAAGTAGTATGATAATTACTCTTTAGTTAAGCTCATGGTAACTACCGCATTATGATAAGTAGATATCGCAAGGCGTCAGTCACCATTGTCGCTCTACTTTACCCTCACTCAATTCATATTGTATTATCACTAGAGATGTTAACTAATGGCTGCCAGTACAGACACCTATAGTAACACGCATTCACATTGATCGTTATTGATTTTGTAATGAGTGATCACGGGTACCGGCTATCACAACCTCCATGCTTTCACCTTATGTGTAATTTTGATATTTCAATTTTCTTACTAAATTTTACTCTAATTAATTATAAATTTTGGGTTTTGTTTTATAATATACTTTCATATTATTTGATATACATTAATTAAATTCTAATTATATAAAATAATATAATGGTTGAAAACACTGAGACGGACAGCCCGTATCACTGACCAATCCTATTGTTGCAATAATTCATGTGTTGCGGATGCCTACTCTCAGGCGTTACCTTTGACGGTTACGACCTTGCAATTGGTACTGGCTTAACTTTTATTTTATTGATCTTGTTGATAGATTTCACGTAAAAACAATTTAATATTGTCCACTCTCATTGGTACTAGTGTAACAACAATAATTATAATTTTATGGGCAGAAAAGAAAAAGAGGATTTCCTAAAGGTCAATACTTGAGTATGAAACTATAATTTAATTGTAATTAACTTTTGAATTTTAATTATGAATTTGTCAATATCTATATTCGCACGTGTGCAAATCAATGCCATGCATTTGAAATCAGCAGGTATAGAGATAAAACTAGCATATAATATTTTTCATCGATTTTACGTATAATTATCTTTACAAAGAATCATCGGGGGTAACTTCCAAATCTACTGCCTTAAAATTACGAGTGAATGAACTTGAAGAAAAAGTGGGGATTTACAAGATTGCGTTTTGGAACGTAAATCCAAAAAAAGCTTTAAAAATTTTTCGCTCCCTTTGCGCAAAAATATTCACTGAACCCTTGTTGACGAGCGATTTTTCGGTGATTCATGAACTGGATGTGAGGCGTCGTGGAGTTTTGTTACGAGTTTCCTCCTTAAATTTAAAACGTAGCATATTGTCTCATAAATCCTTTTTTCGACGTCGGGGTTACGAAGTGGATACCTTCTAATGTGTGTGGTGTATTATCCTCTTTTATAAAATATGCTTTTATTTCCTTCCATTCTATTCATTTTGTTGTTTTTCTCTTAAATTTTAGATATTGCTCAGCCCAGCAGCCGAGATTTAATCAAGCGGTGCTTGTCTTCTGGCCGACGTCGTCGGCAACAACCTTCGGTGGGATACCTGGCCCGGGTATTCATGCATATTTCTGCCTGGGCCATTCATTCGAAATTTGCCGAGTGCTTTCAGGATCATCTGGATCTTGCTTCTACTCTTAATCTACCTCCAAAACGGCAGCGAGGACGTCCCAAAAAGATCCAACCTCTTAGAATCAGTCGGGTGCCCAATACTTGTACTTGGGTACCAAACGACGTCCTAGAAACATCGTGGCGACGTCGTGAATTGGCAGCACATCGGGCCAGAAGTGGGGCACTGCGGGACGTTCTATACACGATGGTGAACTCCTTCCTATTGGATTCTTCGTCGTCATCAGGGTTCTGCCTGGAGAATGCTGGGTAAATGTCTTCTTTACATTAGTTATTATTTTTGGAATTTTTTCTTTGTTTTTGTTTATTTTAATTTTCATGTGTGCAATATAAAAAGTCAGTGTGCACACATTTATGAGTGCACACTGATAATTATCTGTTGGTGTAATAATCATCTCCGTTGTTTACAGGCAGGAAAAGGAGCTGAGCCGGAAATTTTGCCTATGCGGCAGATTCCTTGCCCATGATCCATGGCGACGTAAATGCAATTGTGGGACATCACCCAGGATTGATGTTATCACCATAGAAGACTCGGACTAAAACTTCTTCATATTTCTTGACATTATTTTTATTATTTCTCATTACTTCTTTTACTTCATTTAATTCGTTTTATTTTTCCATTATATTTAACCATTTCTTAACTGCGCATACACACACGCACTCTCACCATGTTTGAACACGGATAAGGGTGCGAATCCGTAGTACACATATGCCCACGCATTTTATTGTTGTTCTTGAGTCGACTTTTATCAAATAAACCATCCATTAATAATCATGTTGTGTTTACTCTAATATTAATTAATAACTACATCTCATTAATAACTTGATAATATAATTAATATAATTAATACGTAATTACCAATGAGTCTGTTCAAAGAAGTTCTATTGTTGATTATTATTTTGAAATTAAAATAATAATATATAAAAATTAAAAATAAAGTTCAAACCAATGACCATTTGCATATCGCGCCAAATTCTTTTTGGCCTAGACTTTGATTAGGTATGTTTTTCATTACTTCTCTCGACGAAAATTCCATTAGGTTGGAGACAAAGGAAAAGACACGTTTGTTTACAATCTTGTTATTATCGAAGGTAAAACTTGTCAGCATAAAATGGCAGCTCTCGCATTTACTTAAAATACCATTCTTGTTTTTAAACCTAAAGCATGTGATCGATTCATTGCTCAACGATATATTAATGTGAGGGTATCTTATCGATCTAGTTTTTACTATCGATATATTACTTAGGAAACATCGCGCAGTTAAATGTTGGTATCAATTGTTATCGATGTTCCATCCCTAATTCAAAGGACTAGCGCGGATGCGAGCGAGACGTACATAGGCATAGACATAAGTGCGTCTCTCTCGCCTCGCAGGCTGACCGTATCATATACAGGTATAGATATAACGGGCTCACTCGATCGATCGATATTCACGAAAATTTTTGACATTTGCAGTTAATAATAATAATGTTATTAATAATAATGTCAGAAACAACAATAACAACAAATGTAACCACCACCGTGTAATAGCACAATGAAAAATATTCATTGGAATTTCTACTCCACAATAGTAATTCGCATTATATGTCACAACCGTTCAGGCAACACAATCAACCTAAAGGCAATAACAAGGGACCGCGCGAAAACGAGTGAAACGCACATAGACGCGCGCATAAGTGCGTCTCTCTCGTTCTCGCGGACTGAAGTCGCACCTGCCATGGATGTAAAATCACGCGTAATTCGCAATCTCTTACGTAAATTACATTTTGATTTCTACAATAAATAGAGTATTTTACGTAGGTTACATCTTTCTTTTAAAATACATTGTGTTAGAAATTTTGAATTAAAATTCATCCATGTGATAAATATAATAACTCCAAACAACTAGTTGAGAATAAAATAATTAATTAATTATTCAAACAAAATTTAAACTCACAAATAATAACAATAATAATAATAATCCTTTGCTATTATTATCATTTCTAACAATATTCATTGTAGATTCTATTTAACAATGGTAATTTACATTCAAAATCTCTGACTGTTCAAGTGACACAATCAACCTAAAGGTAATCACAAGGGACCGCGCGAAAACGAGTGAAACGCACATAGACGCGCGCATAAGTGCGTCTCTCTCGTTCTCGCGGACTGAAGTCGCACCTGCCATGGATGTAAAATCACGCGTAATTCGCAATCTCTTACGTAAATTACATTTTGATTTCTACAATAAATAGAGTATTTTACGTAGGTTACATCTTTCTTCTAAAATACATTGTGTTAGAAATTTTGAATTAAAATTCATCCATGTGATAAATATAATAACTCCAAACAACTAGTTGAGAATAAAATAATTAATTAATTATTCAAACAAAATTTAAACTCACAAATAATAACAATAATAATAATAATCCTTTGCTATTATTATCATTTCTAACAATATTCATTGTAGATTCTATTTAACAATGGTAATTTACATTCAAAATCTCTGACTGTTCAAGTGACACAATCAACCTAAAGGTAATCACAAGGGTCCGCGCGAAGGCGAGTGAGACGCATATAGTCGCGCGCATAAGTGCGTCTCTCTCATTCTCGCGGGCTGGCCGTATATATACGTATGGATATAACATGCTTATACGCGAAAACTCCATTGATTGACCACTATAGCAATAATAATAATATTAGAAACAACCATAACAACAAAACATCATTACTACAATGCAGTAAATCAATGAAAATTATTCATCGGCAGTTTTAATTAATATTGGTAATTCACATTATGTGCTCTGGACTCTGCTATGTTCCGCTGTTTTATGGTTGGAAACGCCTTCTTTTGTAAAAATGAAGAGACTGTTAATATATACTCATATATATGCACGCAGGTAGAAGCATGTAATTATCTGACTGTATGTTCAATCAATACCATCAAACTAAAGGCAGTCGCAGAGGGCCGCGCGAAAACGAGTGAGACGCACATAGCCGTGTGCATTAGTGCGTCTCCTTCATTAGCCTAACGCACAATGAATCGTAATCGCTAATCCTTAATCGTAAGAATGAGAGGAAGTAGGACAGACATATATCTCTGTCCTACTTTCTCTCATTATTACGATTAAGGATTAGCGATTACGATTCGTTGTGCTTTAGGCTATTCTCGCGGACTGAAGTGGCTCCGGCCAGGGATGCAAGATCACGCGCAACTCGAAATCCCCACGTAATTCACATTGGATTTACAATGGTGAAATACATATTTTATGTTTATTAGTTTCTTTTACTGAAATACGTTGTGTGGGAAATTCTAAGTGCAAATTACATATGCGATACATATAACAACTCCAAACACCTTGTCTAGAATAAAATAATTAATCAAAATTAAGCTCGTAGTTAATAACAACAACAATAACAATCTTTTATTATTATTATTACTATTATTATTTCCAACAATGTTCATTGCAAATTCTAATTAACAACGGTAATTTACACTCAAAATTTCTGACTGTTCACTTGTCATAATCAACCTAAAGGCAGTCGCAAGGGACCGCGCGAAAGCGAGTGAGACGCGTATAGCCGCGCGCATAAGTGCGTCTCTCTCGTTCTCGCGGACTGACCAGGAATCGGTCGGTCACCTTACAGCCGTATGCTTACACTTAATTACGTTCGAGGTGGAATCCAACCGCATATTACGATCAATTTCATGTTAAATTGATTAGTTTGTTTGGTGATTGCTTAAATATATCAGATTCAAATATTTATTCATTGTATTAAGAACTTTACTATCAAGTATTTGGCACGTGATCATTAATAATGTGATTAGATTTCCTCAATAAGATAAAACGAATAGGAATCACATTTTCAGGCAGATGTTTGTAATTTAATAATTCAAAACACTTGAGATGCAATATTTGATACGCTATTGTAATTTATTTGTTGAGACTTCATTTAGCCTTCTGAATTTTTTAAAAACGCTTGCATTGGGTTTTGTTTTGAATTTATGTTTTCATGGTTACACACATCTGTGCCGTCTGTTTATATTTGAAAGATTTGTTAAATTATTATTTTATCTTGCTATGTAGATTCCTATTGTTATTATCATTGTTTCGCTATTAATTACTAATTCTACTTAACAACGTTTGATAGGTGGTGCTGTCAGTTTTCTTACGTGATGGTAGTTGATGGAACCAATTTCTCGGATTTTTGGGTGTTTTCCTTAATTTCTGGATGTTGTTGTTAACATTGGGCCTTTCCTTTATCGGTAGCTGTTCGTAAACTAGTTGAAAAAGCAATACTGTGTAGTCCTTAGCTGAGAAAATCCATGCAATCATTGATTTTCTCATGATGTTCCTTCTTCTAAAAGTTTGGTTATTGGTAAATTGAATAAATTTTTGTTTTGTGTTGTTGTGGGGTTATTGCTGGTTCGTTTACGTCTTCCTTTTAATAGCGTGAGGAAACTATACATATATTTAGCCAAAACGAATACCGATAATTGGTATGTTCATTGTTTTCTTTAACTGCCAATCTGTAAACATTGTGTTACTTTAGTATATTTTCGATGAAATTTAGAAACAAAATGCTATTTTGTTCCTTGGGTTAGTTGTTAGTTTGATGTGATCGAGTTATTTGCATAATGTTTTCTCTGGTAGGTCTTTCTCTTTAGATTCTATTTTCCGTTATTTATTATAGTTTCTAATATGTCTTAACCCATGCGCTTTTACTCATTATTGAGTTTATATATATATGATTTCTTTTGACTGTCCTAGCCTTTTCTATTGTTAGTAATTAAAACGATAATAGAAATTTGTGGATAATAGCAAAATAATATCCTGGGTATTATTAGTAATGATATTATTTTGCTGATAGAAATAACGTGATTATCGATAAAAATAAAATACTTGTAAAATAATAGTAATTATTCAAATAATTATAATGTTTATAACAATTATAATAATGCTTTATTATTTATGTATATAATTAACTTTATTTAAACATGTACTATATAGTTATGTGTTATTTCGCTAATTTATCGTAATATTTGGTAAAATCATAGATTTTTATTTATAATTTTAATATTATGCACATTGTAACTAGGCTCCGAACTGTAACAGGTATTTAGTTTTGACTATTAGCTTGGTATCATGATTATTTAATTCTTAATTAATTTTATTATCTCATCTTGAAGAAATTTTTAGAGTTATTTCTATCAATATCAATACTAATCTAATTATTGTGTTAGATAGTTTATGATAATATGTGTTAATTGTTTAAAGTAGATTGATTAAAATAATGGTAGTGATTATTTGTATATATGTATATATTGAATAATAATATTTTGCCATTCGTATGTGCTCATTTAGATTTTTCCGATATTCATGTTTTAGAGAAAAACATGTTATGACATAGCTCAATGCACTTGGTATTCTTAGAATATTTATTTTTATTATATTTTCTTGAAGAAATTTTTAGAATTATGTATAATAATAACATTAATTAAGTAATAATTTGATAGATTATATTGAAAAGATTGACTTAAATTATAACTTTTATTTAAGCTATTTTGGATAAAATGATATAATATAATATTATTTGATTAAAGTGATAGTATATTGATAATTAAATTGCCATTCGAACATAATTATTACTTTGGTGCCCAATTTTAAGTTTTTAATGATTATTTTAGCATATGACTCATTATAGGAGTACTTTGTAATTATTTGCCTATTTCCTACTTTAAACTTTTTTTATAGAAAGAGGAGAGATGAAGGCAACCACCATTTCCTCACCCTTTATTCTCTCGTCTTTCTATTATTTTGTTTTTATTTATTCATATATTTATTTTATTTGTCATTAAAAGATAATAGACACTAGACACTATTAAACTAATAGACACTACTATATACTATTGTATAATAGAGTTCACTATATTAGTGATTAATAACAAATTTTTACATCTCATCAGTTTTGTGCCTAAATATCTGATTATTATAAGTTTTACAATTTTTAATTTAATCAATTATAACTTTAATTAAATAAAAACAATAACTAGAACATTGATGTGCTAAGACTTTATTATAAAACAGGGTTTTTAGATTATTATTACTTAATTACGCGTATTAACGTTAATATTTAAATTAAGAAATGCTCCTGGAAGTTCCCAAGTGTCATCTATAGTGACTTCATGTAAATTTTCTTGCTTTATAAAATTTTTGTTTTTTATTGTATTTTTACATTTATCGCTAACGTGCCCTCGTCGAAAACAAAGCTCGCATTAGTTTTCCCATTTATATAATTTAATTTTTAGCGTGTGTGGATCATCTAACGCGAGGACGTATGATAATTCGCTAGTTTTTTTAAAATTCTTTTCTTCGCAAAAAAAATAAGTGTCATGCAACATAATTAATATTTTCTTTGCTGCCGAATGTTCTGCATGCTTTTTAGTTTTCTTTTCATCCCCTATCACAGAGAAAACATTATCATTTTTCCAATCAACAATACTGCATTTCATGGAATATGTTTTATCATGAGAGGAGCCCGTTTCACTATGAATTTGATATTTTGGTTTATCCAAATCATACTCGGCTGCTAGTTCTTCTAGCGTCCCTTTATGGAAATTAATTTTTTGTAAGTCTCCTTTTGGAAAAATAGTTTTTGTAACTATTTCTGCCTTGAGTGCTGGGGTGTTGATCATCGATGTAGTGATCCTAAAAAAGAAATTTCATGTTATTACTTATGAATAGGCAAGTTTTAACTTGTCTACATGTTTTTGAAACCTGTGACCTTCATTGGTTATCAAAATAGCAGTGTGCTTATCTAAAAGATTTACTATTTCATAATGGCCGTGGTAACGCGGGTCAAATTTACTTGACTTAGTTTCATTTATTACGTACGCTTTATCTTCTATTTTTCCGGGGAAAATTTTTTTATGTCGGTCATAATTTATTTTTGATTTTTCTTTTGCAAGTATTAAGTTTTTTGCTGCTAGATCCCTACTTTCTATAAGTCGATTTATTAATTCTGACAAGTATGAATTGTAGGTTTCGAGTTTTCTTTCTGAGGGAAAGGAACTAGGAGTCCTAGCTGTTCTTCTGAATACTAATTCGAAAGGGGTGAAGTTAGTAGCTTCATGAACCGATGTGTTGTAGAAAAACATAGCAAAGGGGAGTAATTTATCCCAATCATCGTAATTTTCTGCGTAACTCTTGATATATTCTACTAACACGGCATGACTTCGTTCGAGCGCGCCATTAGTTTGGGGCCGGTATCCGGACGTTGTCACTTGTTGAACGCCGAAGATTTTGGACAATTTTCTCATCAGTTTGCTTATTTAACACCCACCTTTGTCTGTTAAAATCGCTCTAGGGGATCCATATCTAGAATATAGTTCTGTTGCTACGGCATGAGCAATAGCTGTTGTTGAGACATTCTGTACAGCTACGGCTATACAATATTTAGACAAATGATCCTGCATAGTTAATATGTGACAATTTCCGTCGGAAGTGGTAGGTAGTTTTCCAACAGTATCCAATGATACTTTATCAAATACATCGAGGGGTGTGTCTGTTATTAACATTGGTTCTCGAGTTTTTACTCGAACCAATTTTTGCTCCTGACATATAGGACATTTCCTGACAAATTCGGTCACTTGATCCTTTATTCCTGGCCAATAGAATTTTTCGCGGATTCGTCTATAGGTTTTTACGACTCCTTTATGTCCTCCAAACTTACTACAGTGAAATTCTTTAATTATGTTTGCCTTCAGGTTTTTTTCAGGGACTGAAACTTGCCCATAGCATACACAAATATTAATGCTGCTATTTTGGAAAACGGAATGTATTAATGCTAATAATTCTCCTTTTCCCAATGAATCTGTGAAATCACCCCAGCGTGATATTCGTGCTTCTTTAACATTTTCACGTTGGAATGTTGCCTTAAGGTTTAGAAGTCCAATTCTCAAATCTTCTTTCTTTAACTCATCAAAATGATTGTGCTTCACCACTAATATATAAATGTTGTATTTCCCTCTTGGAGTGATTAGTAACTGCCCCTTTTTTGGATTTTTATTCTTCATTTCTTGGGGTTCTATCGCTCCTATGTCAACCAATAAACTGCTTATGGGAGATGTGAACTCACAATCAGCAGATAAGAAGTGCACATAGTTATTTCTGAGAGAAGTTAAATTTTCTCTATTTCCTAGCACGTTAGAAGTGAATTTCGAGTTTGTATCCTCTGTATCTTGATCGTAAGTTAAACCTGGTTGAATACTACTTATTGAAGTGTGTACTCCGGCTTGCCAGTCCTGATTTGTGTCGTCACAGGACTCTTCTCTATTCATATTCTCTTCTGTAGCTACTTCCACTGTTTGTACTTCATTTTCGTCTTCTGAAGCGTTATCTTTCTCCATCATTGCTGATTCAATTGTCCTTGGAGCTAGGTATGGAGTGGATACTGCAGTAGGCCGATGAAAGCTAGAAGGTGTTTCCAATTGCTTTGTTGAAAGGTCGAAAGTCACACTTTTTCTTCCTTTTGCTGTGAGCGTTGGGGTCAAAGGAGGCAAAAGTATTGAAGAGGGAGCTTCTTCTTCCTCTTCAGATCCTAACTCGCCTTTTCCTTCTTCTTCATATACTGGTAATCGAGCTTCTTCTTCCAACTCCGTTAAACCAATACTGGCCCAATCCAATAAATCATCAAGTTTCTTTGCAAACTCATTATTGGTTCCTGTAACGATGGAATTTGCTACTTGATGAACTTCGGGATCATCATCTCCATCAGAATGTACCGGCCAATCCCTGGGCTCTAATTCTGGATCTTACATCCAATCTTGATGCTGAGATATGGATTGATTTAACTTGGCAAATGCCTCTTCCAGTTCGGTGGCAAGTTCTTTCCTTGGCTTTGGTTCTGGACTCTTCAGGTGGTGTGAGACATTTTCTTCTTCTTCTTCTTCTTCTTCTGAGCTTTCATCACTCTCACTCATGGGTGGACTTATCATTACTTCTTGTTGATTTGTTCCTAAATTGGGCCCCTCTTCTTGTGGATCAAATAACTCTGCTTGAGTTGTTGATACATCTCGAGGCGCGATTTTGGGTCCCCTAAAGTGTGATGAAGATAGTGGAGGCAGATTTAGACTGGGCAGTACGCTTCTGCGTTTCCTCAATAGTGGAGGATTGAAATCTGCATCTGTCTCGTGATCTGAACCATATTCTTCATCATCCTCTTCTATTATTGCTGGTTTAGGCTTGTTTTCTAATTTTCTTCTTTGAAGCAATCTTCCTCCTATTGAACTTTCTTCTAGTTTTTCTTTCGAGGTTGAAGCCTCTACGACAGGTTTTGATGTTGTTGGTTTCGATGTTGCAGATTGCGCAGATTTGCTGGTCGATGGAAGACCTTTGCCAGAAGGTCCAGACAGTGATTTGCTCCTTGTTAGACGACTGGTTGTAGGTTTATTCACGGGCAATTAAGATTTTGTAGATTGTCTACTATGCATCAGGATGTTTACTATTTTTTCTTCTGAATCCTGATTTGCAAGGTCTAGAGTTGCAAGTTCGCAATCTTCTGTTGCTTCAATAGGATTCCTGGATAATGCATCCGCATTCGAATTCAATTTGCCTGGTTTATACTTGAATTCGTATTCATAGTCTCTTAATTTTAAACGCCATCTTATTAGTCTCTGTCCTGGATCCTTAATGGTTGCAATCCATCGAAGAGGCTCATGATCACTCACTAGAGTGAATTTCATTTCATATATATATATGGTCGAAAATGTTGTACTGCTTGCAATACAGCTAAACACTCCTTTTCAGTAGTTGAATAGTTCGTTTCTGCAGGATTGAGCACTCGGGACAAATAAGCAATAGGTAAATCTATTCCATCCTTTTCTTGGCTCAGTACTGCGCCTATTGCGTAATTTGAAGCATCCGTTGTTAGTGTGAACGGTTTATCGTAATCAGGACGTTGGAGAATCGGACTTTTGCACAAGGCTGATCGAAGATCCTTGAAGCTGTCTTCTTCTTTAGAACCCCATTAAAATTTAACTTCCTTTTCAACAAGTTAGTTAAAGGCTTAGCCCTGGCTGAAAAATCCTTGATGAATCTCCTGTAATATCCAGCCAGTCCTAGGAATTGTTTCACATTTCTGGGTATTTTAGGGGTGGAAATATTTTCTACTGCCTCTATTTTCTTCGGATCAGGCTTACTACCTTCATTATTAATGATGTGACCAAGGTACATCACTTCTCTACGCAAAAATTCGCATTTTTCCAACTGTAAAGTGAGATTAGCTTCTTTTAACCTTTCAAATAGTCTTCTTACCTTTTTATCATGCTCTTCAAGGTCATTTGCATAGACAACTATGTCATCTAGATACACAAATAACTCTATTCCTTGTAATCCTAATAGGACCAAATCCATCAGTCTTTGAAAAGTTGCAGGTGAATTTTTTAATCCCATAGGCATTCTGATATATTCATAATGCCCATTAATCGTGGAAAATGCTGTTTTTATTCTATCTGACGGATCTAGTTCTATTTGGTGAAATCCACTCGCTAAATCGAATATCGAAAAATACTGTGCTTTTCCGAGGCAATCTAATATGCTGGCAATGCAAGGGATATGATAAGCATCCCCTATTGTTTTCTCATTAGGAGCTCTAAAGTCGATCACGATACGCCATTTTCTTTTTCCACTAGCGTCAATCTTTTTGGGAATAATTAATAAAGGAGAGTTGTAAGGTGATGATGAAGGGGCTATTGCTCCTTCTGATCTCATTCTTTCTATCACTTTATCGATTTCTTCTTTCTGAGAGGGTGAAAATCTATATTGTTTCCTATGTATAGGTACCTCATTTATTGTTGGTATTGTGTGTTTTACTAAAGGGGTAGAAGTGAGAGCTTCTCCAGGAAGATGAAAATTTTCCGGAAAATCCTTTACTAGTTGTATGACATGATCTTTTTCTTCCGGTAATAAATGCTCTAGTTGTAATTTTTCAATAATAGCTGATGTTCTATCAACAGGAGGAGTTGCAGGATCTTCGAAATATTCCTCATCTGAATCTTCACCTGGCAGGTTGTAATACTCAAAAGGTATTAGTTCTTGGGGTGGTACATCCAAACTGACATCATCTGAGGTCGTATTTATGGCTAAAACATGGCAAACACCATTTTGGTTAGTGACTGCCCCTTCTCCAACAAAAACTCCTTTTACTGTTCTTATTGAAGCTAAATATCCCTGTTTGATTTCTTTGTTGAGAACTTCTATCGGCACGACCTGTCTTGTCCTGGCCTTAATAAGTAATTTGTTCTTATGGTTAGCTTTATTTTCAACCAAGACATCCCTTGCCCTTACTGACTCGCTATCTGCGAAAAATATTGGTTTAATAGGATCGGAATAAGTGACTATGGAATTGTGCCAGAACGAAATTTCAACTCTTTCTTGTCTGAGATAATCCCTACCTAATATTCCATCCGAATTAATCGGAAAATTTGATGAAACTACTTGAAATGTAATCAATGAATTTCTTAGGGTTATTTGTACAGTCCCTAAGGTTGAAATGGTGAACGGGGATAATCCAGCGATTTGAATGACTTCGTCTTCTGATACTTGTAATTCAGGATCAAGCATACATAATTTGATAACATTTACGTCGGCTCCAGTGTCAATAAGAAAATTTGCTTTAGAATTTATGAAGCAAGGGGAGGATAATTCTATCACTGGTGATTCTTGATTAGTTCTTGCGACGAGAATTTTTCTTGTCTCTTGAGTATCCTCACATTTGCTTGACGCTGGTCTGTTTTGTCTAAACTCGTCGTCGCGTCGGCACGAGGAGCAGAATTTGAGTTTAAATTCTTATCATTGTTTGGAACTGGTGATTGAGAACGGGGAGGTGTCCTATTTCCTGGATAGGAATATCCTTGATAAGGTTGTTGAGGTTGAGGTGGTTGGTGGTAAGGATATGGGTTATAAGGTGGATGATATGGGTAATATTGATGAGGTTGGTAATAACCTGAAGTGGAAGGGGGTGGCCCATAAGGATGTTTTAAAATACCCGAGGAGGTTGGTGATTGAGAATAAACTCTGAGAGCTGGTACCGGGGGTGAAAATCTCACATGAGGACTAGGGCTTCTATCTCGGGATCCAATTTCATTAGTTTGTTGATAACGTGAAAAATGATAAGCATTGTTGTAGTTTATCGGTTGGTAATGATGTCTGTATTCAAACTCTAGTGCGTGTTTTAACGCTCCTTCCAGAGTTTTGGCTCCTCTAGCTTCTACTACACTAGAAATTCCATCTAAAAGACCTCTAATGAACGCCTCTAGTGCACAATCAGTTAAAGGTTCCATCATCCCTTTCGCCTTCTCCATCCCATATTTATCTTCTAAAGCCGCTTGTGCTCCTGACATCAATAAAGTTAGCTTGTCATAAAACTCACTGGAACTCTCATTACGACCCATTCGAATTGTAGACATCTCGTGCAAATACCAAGAATAGGATTTGCGTGGGGCAAATCGTTGTTTTAAATGTTGAATAATTTGTTCAGTATTGTTGAAAATACTGGACTCTCCGTTTATGATGTCCTGAATGAAATCTCTCACGGGTATATTTTTCCCGTCATAAAAGGGGATATTCATAACGCCTTGGTGTAAGGCGAAACATTTAGCCATAGACGTGACCATCGCGTCATTTAATGTTCGGTCAATGGTTCCACTAAAGGAACCATCCTTGCCCGGATTCCTGGTTTCCGTCATTATTATAGGAAAAATAAAATAAATGTGTTTATTTTAAATTTAATCAATCGCTATATATTAATTAATAATCAACCAAGTAGGCTTGCAGAAAGGGTTAAGTTAATGTAAATAAATGTCGCGATAAAAAGAAAATTAATAATATAATAATAAAATTTTATTTTAATTATCGAATAAAAGGATTAAATACGCTCCGCTGAGAAAAGTATTTGCGTCCTTATAATCGGCAGACTTAGAAAGAGACGTGGCTATTATCCCTTACTACTTTGCACTCTCTTAACCACGCATTGAAGTCTCTGGCGCGTGACCTTCTCGTTCACAGGGGAAGTCCCGTAGCTCTTCCGCGGTCGCTGTGGCCGTTCTCCTTAAGAAGATGACTCGCTCGTTCGCACTGTAGCTTATATATGCAGTTCGAGCAACTGATAAGAAGCCTCAATGGCACAGTGGTCAACCCGCTGGACTCGCAATCCGAGTGTCTCGGGATCGAATCCTAGGGGGCATAAAAATTTTTTTTCTTTTTATATACCGAATTGTTGGTTCATAACAATGATTATTTATTTAAAATTTTTCAATTTATCAATTTTTTTGAAATTTTTATAATCAAAATTATTTATTTTTTTACAATTTTCTGATGAATCAATAATTAGACTTTTAAATAGGAGTATTTTAAAATTCACTTTACCTTTATTATCTCTTATTTGTTAATAATTATTGTGTGTCCGTCGAAAAATAAAATAATGTTACTTGAAAACAATTGCTGTCTATTCGGCACAAATAAATTAATGAAAATGAAAATCATTCAGGCCTTAAACTTAAGTTAAGCAGGACTCTGTGTAAATACAATAAGGAAAATGCTCCTAGAATTATGTAAATCCAAACTATTAGGAACCAAATCAATAAATATTGATCACGCAATAATTGAGTAGGATGAATCATGTAAAATTTTTATTATTTAGATAATTTCTAAATGGATTTCAATGAATTTTATTTTAAGTTTACAATGTAAAATTGTTTGGATTTGTTCCCAAAAACGGTATTCCCAATACTCCAGTTATTTCAGACGGTTCTGATTTAACTGTATGAAAGATTACGTAATGATTAGCAATCAAAATCCGCACTGTTCCTGTCGTGGAAAAGGTATCTTGATCTAAAAGAGAGACTCGGATTTATTGATATTCACGTGTTTCGCTAATTTCTTCTCATCGATTAGATTTATGGTGGCAACTGGGCTTGCTATGAATAAATTTCTTGATTCTTTAAAATCGTGTGAACTCAAGCGTACTTTGGGATGTAGGTCCTTTTCAAATGGCAGGTTCGCAAAAACATACATTCCTTGAACAAGCTGTATTACTAAATTTTAGTTTTCTGGTGCGTTAAACAACCGCATTAGCACAATAGTTCCAAACATTAAATAGGTCCAAAATGTGATACACCAAAGTGCAGCACAAAAGTACTCGTTTTCCAGCAAATTAATAAACGAGTTCATTACAATGAATAAACATAAATTGTTAAAAAAACACCTTATTCTCGTTGCTTGAATTTATCAGGCTAGATTCTTATAGGTTAAACCCGCTCATAAAAGGGTGCCCTACGACTCCAGCTACCCTTAATTCTTGTCCTGTACTAACAACGTTAAAAGGCACGGTTTTGTCTAATATTGGGATTAGAACAACACCACTTGTTGTCAGCTGTTTTTGCTGTATTATACACAATTTTGAATAATTTATTTTCATAAAACTTTCCAAACAGTCCTTTTCTACTAAATTTATGGTTAAAGTAGGGTCATAAACAAAATCACCCAATTTATTCCTCAAACAATCTGAATATATAGTGACTAAAATTTTCTTTTGATGTTTGATAGACAAATTAGATGACATTTGTACAACAACTGTTAATTTTATTACTAGGTTCTGTTTTACACAAAATTGTCAAATTTCTCATTTGATTATTAATAGTGATATTATTTTTATTAATCAAAACGTTAAGGAAGTTGGTTCAATTAAAATTTAAAACAAAGACTTCCACAATTAAACAACTTACTTTCTATTCTATTAAGTGGAGAAATAAAAAGGTTTTAATTGTTGAAATCACAACCCTTCGTGTTTGTGTGATATTTTAACCCTGGAGGATCAGGATACAATATATATGTAATACTTAGGAAAATTTTTTTTAACTCACTCAAACCTTTGATCCCACAAGTTTTCAAACTAATGGAAAATACAGAATTTAAATATCATATTTTAATTCTCTAGAACAGGGGCCAATGAAATTCAAAATTATCATGAATTTTAAGAATTCTAAAGCTTCCTAGATTTAAAAAGAAAATCATCCGAAGACATTTCACAAAAAAACGTAAAATCCTTATGGACATAAAAATTTTTAACCTTAAAAGAGCAATGGGAAAATTAAGGACATTAAATGTCGCCTTCTAACCATAGAAGAACAGGACGAAATGATACCTAAAATTATTAAAGAAAATAATATTATTATTCTGCTGAGTTGAGATTATTTATTCAACAGGAATTTATTTATAAATGAAATTCGACTTTGGAGTTCAAATAATACAAATTTTATTGGTTTTTCTAAATTAACACATTAGTGATTCTTATTGAATTTTTGTAAAACATTACTTGTTCGCAAATTTAGACAATGAAATTTGTTATTGTTAACACTTTTAGGCGTTCTTTTTACACGCTTCCTCAAGATTTTTTATTAAATCATCAAAACAATCTTTTACTTCTATTTGGTTCTTTAATATTTTAATCTCTAAATCACTCGGGTTTTTAGGAGGGTTGTTTAGTCTTTTTGCTGCCTTTTTTCCTCCCCTCGATCGAACTCTCTTCTTAGCAGGATTTGCCATACTGCAAAAATATTACTTTTGTAACCTTGGCCATTCTGACCACTAAGTTTAATACTATAAAACAAAGGAGCAACTTTAGAGTGCAATGAAGTTATATAATGAATTTTATGGTTAAATTTGTAAAAAAAAGTTAAAATGTTGAATTTGATTATTGAAATCTTCGAATTGTTGAGAGATCTGCCGAAAGGCGTTTCTCGTCAATTCTAAAGGATGGTTAGATCTGCCGAAAGGCGTTTATCAATCCTTTATTTTTTCAATAATTATTAAACACAACTCCAAGTTTAAATTTTTACAGTAACTCACGTTAATATCGAATAAAATGATTATTCAGTATTAATGATAAAATCAAATATTGAGTTTTTCGAATCGTTGAGAGATCTGCCGAAAGGCGTTTCTCGTCAATTCTAGAGGATGGATAGATCTGCCAAAAGGCGTTTATCAATCCTTTATTTTTTCAATAATTATTAAACACAACTCCAAGTTTAAATTTTTACAGTAACTCACGTTAATATCGAATAAAATGATTATTCAGTATTATTGATAAAATCAAATATTGAGTTTTTCGAATCGTTGAGAGATCTGCCGAAAGGCGTTTCTCGTCAATTCTAGAGGATGGATAGATCTGCCGAAGGGCGTTTATCGATCCTTTGTTTCTCAATAATTAATAAACATTCAAACACTATTCTTGTTTTTATTGAAATTGGAGCTTTTTAAACTTGTAAGCAATCTGACGAAAGGCGTTCCTTAAAAGTTCTAGAGATTACTCTATCGTGCCGAAAGGCGTTTAGCAATCTCTTATTTTTCCAATTTTCAATAATCACAAGTAATCAATAATTTTTCTCAAGATTAAAATAATTAATTACACTCTTTTAATTCACTAGCGTTTACTTGTAAATGACTATTAGTTTAAGACTGTAAGTTTTTAAGATAGTCAGGCTTATACTGTTTTTGACAACTTTTATTTAATAAATAATCCCAGCAAAATTTTAATAAAATTAAGAAGGGTATTTTCTAATTGAATTGTAATAATCTCAAATAAATGATTAGATTATACTTATGTAAAGATATAATCGAATGAAAATGGCATTTAGGTAATTCTATTAACTTTAAGCAATAATTGAATATGAGTGTTTTGCCACCCAAAATGTGTAAAGAAACTACCACAATTTGTAGCAAAAATACTTTAGAGATTTAATAAAAATAAATTCAATTTACTACCATTGTAATAAAAGTGCATAAGAGCAAAAAATAGCGTCAAATTATTAGCAATAATAATCAGACTACACTTATTATTATTGTATAACAAAAAATAACGAATAACGAATAACGAGTATCAATTGTTTATTCAACCAAAAATGAATCCCACTTCTGACACCAAATCAAGCTGTTACGTTCGGACAAACGACCGAATATATCAGGAATTGTAACAGCTTAATCAACTAGGCAGAACCTAGTTTTTATATTTATTTTTAAGGGTTGTTCACTTTATAAAACCTATGGGGTTTTTGTTAAATAAATCTTTATGTACTTACGATTAATCTCGTGGTCTTAAACCTCGGTGTCAATGTGCTCAATATTAGAATTTGACGGTAAAATATGCAAATCTTTATGAAACAGTGGGTAGCCAGTACTGGGCAATTATCAGTAGTAAGAAAAACTCACAATAATTTCTGAATTTTATCTTATTTATTCAGAAAATAGAATAATATTTATGAAACTTACAATATTAAAATAAGTTACATTTATTTTTCGTTATTTGTTTATCATTAATTATTTATTGTTATTCGTTAACCATTAATCAATTGCCAATCGGTATACGCTTTTGTTTTCTATTTTTTTCGTTCAACATGAGTAATAAAGTAATAACTTACATGTAATTGAAGGTTTTTTGGAGATTATTGATTGACTATATCGCACAGCTTTGGCGGTCGATTGGCTCAATCGATTGAACGGAGTTGAAGCGGCTCTCAGTTTCGTACAGTTGTGGCGATTTTAGTATCCATACACTGGAACTTGAATTTAACGCACTCCGCAATTTCGAATTATGCCGCTTTAAAACACTTAATTAAACAGTTTGTTTTACGAAGGTTTCACAATATTTTCAACGATATTCTATGCTTTACTCGAACAAACACTTGCAGAATTTTGACAAGATATAAAGTAGGAAAATTTGATAACCGACGGGTAGCTACAATAATGCTCTCTCGACAGAGGTTTCAACGTATACGACCCCCTCCATTTGGCGTCGTCTTCTTTTAAAGACGATTTTTGTCGTTTGCGGGGATTAGTTTTTGTTATTTGAGTACGATCTCATGAAAAAGTGTAGTTAGCACGTTCTCATGAAAAAGTGTAAATGTCACGTTCTCATGAAAAAGTGTAAATGTCACGTTTTCATGAAAAAGTGTAGTTGTCATTTGAGATCATTTCTAAACTTTTAACTCGATTTTATATAATATGTAATAGATATTCAATTCATCGATTAATTGCTTAAATTTCTTTCGATTCTTCTGATATTTACATGTTCGTTCTGATAGAATTGATCTCATTATTTATGTTTAACAGACTTATTGATTTATAAATATCGATTACTGGCAGCAGTACTGGACCAATCGGAAGATTGATACTTATCGATTTATTGTCTTTTCTCCATTAATATGTGTTAACCAACTGAGAGTAATTTCCATGCATTGATTACTTTTAGTCATCAACTTTAACAATTTTGAACTTATTAAAACATGTATTTATTATTCTTATCACTCTCGATTATCTACCGCATTATGATAAGTAGATATCGCAAGGCGTCAGTCACCATTGTCGCTCGACTTTACCCTTACTCAATTCATATTGTATTATCACTAGAGATGTTAACTAATGGCTGCCAGTACAGATACCTATAGTAACACGCATATACATTGACCGTTATTGATTTTGTAATGAGTGATCACGGGTACCGGCTATCACAACCTCCATGCTTTCACCTTATGTGTAATTTTGATATTTCAATTTTCTTACTAAATTTTACTCTAATTAATTATAAATTTTGGGTTTTGTTTTATAATATACTTTCATATTATTTGATATACATTAATTAAATTCTAATTATATAAAATAATATAATGGTTGAAAACACTGAGACGGACAGCCCGTATCACTGACCAATCCTATTGTTGCAATAATTCATGTGTTGCGGATGCCTACTCTCAGGCGTTACCTTTGACGGTTACGACCTTGCAATTGGTACTGGCTTAACTTTTATTTTATTGATCTTGTTGATAGATTTCACGTAAAAACAATTTAATATTGTCCACTCTCATTGGTACTAGTGTAACAACAATAATTATAATTTTATGGGCAGAAAAGGAAAAAAGGATTTCCTAAAGGTCAATACTTGAGTATGAAACTATAATTTAATTGTAATTAACTTTTGAATTTTAATTATGAATTTGTCAATATCTATATTCGCACGTGTGCAAATCAATGCCATGTATTTGAAATCAGCAGGTATAGAGATAAAACTAGCATATAATATTTTTCATCGATTTTGCGTATAATTATCTTTACAAAGGATGGCTGCCTAAGTTGAGGCGCCTCTTTTGACATATTTTGAAATCAAAAAAGTTTGGTCATCGAACATAACAGTCTGTATGTCTGTCTGTCTGTCTGTCTGTCTGTCTGTCTGTCTGTGTAAAAAATTTTGAAATCCATTAACTTGAGTAAAAATTCATCTATCAATTTGAAATTAAGTATGCTTTTAAGTGACCAAAAATACAGATCGAGTTCGTTAGCCAGCTATTTTGGACCAAAAATGTCAAAAATAGAACATTTTCAATCTTCAAAAATAAAAAATAAATTTAAAAAAATTTTCTCTATTTTTTTTCTTAAAGAACAAGTAAAAACAAACAAATTTCTTTAATAAATGTTTTTGATATATAGCAAACCCAAAAAGATATGAATTTTTTAAGTTTTACAATTGTATAAAAGTCTTGTTTGAGGAGAAAAAGGGATGGGGGGAAGTGAAAATCGGTCAGCAGACTGTTGACGCATTCTTATCTTACTAAACTTAAGTAGAAATTAACAAGAAACTAACTATTTAACTGCTAAAAACCTTTAAAATCCTTAAAATACACGTTATATATGCAAAAAAAAGAACATAATATGGGAAAATCATATACAGAAACACTTTTATTTTTCAAAAAAATAAATAAACTCCCTGTTTTTTCTTCCTATTTACTTTCATTGATCACACCTAATAAAACTGCATAAAAAAATGTTGACTTTTCTAAAAATTTTTCGAAATTTTGAAAAAATTTATTTTTACATTTTCATCCTAAATGAGAAAGTATTAAATTTGTGTGATTTTGAACTTTTGCTAAAACCTACATTTCTCGACGTTTTGAGACCTCCTGATTCCAAAAAATGGGTTTTACGAAAGTGTCTGTCTGTATGTCTGTCTGTCTGTCTGTCTGTCTATGTAAAAAATTTTGAAATTTATTAACTTGAGTAAAAATTCATCTATCCATTTGAAATTTGGTATGGGTTTTAAGTGACTAAAAATACAGATCAAGTTCGTTAGCCAGTTATTTTGGACCAAAAATGTCAAAAATAGAACATTAACAAACTTCAAAAAAAAAAAAAAAATTAAAAAAAAATTTTTCTCTATTTTTTTCTGAAAGTACAAGTAAAAACAAACAATTGTCGTTAATAAATGTTTTTGATATAATGCAAACCCAAAAAGATATGAATTTTTTAAGTTTTACAATTGTATAGAAGTCTTGTTTGAGGAGAAGAAGGGGAGGGGGGAAGTGAAAATCGGTCAGCAGACTGTTGACGCATTCTCATCTTTCTAAACTCAAGTAGAAATTAACAAGAAACTAACTATTTAACTGCTAAAAACCTTTAAAATTAAAATATGGGAAAATCATATACAAAAACATTATTACTTAAAACAAAAATAAATAAACTTCCGTTTTTTTTTCTATTTACTTTCATTGATCACACCTAATAAAACATCATCAAAAAATATTTATTGAAAAAATAAAAATTTTTATCGTGATTAACGCATACTTTGAATCAAGTTTATAACATTAGGTTTTATTCGAAAATTTGAAAATCATAAAGATGTTGTTAGAATTTTAATTTCTAAGAATGCACGTGATATAAACAGCAAATTTGCATAATAATTATTTTAAATCTAAAAATATTTTTCTCTTTTTATTTTTTATTTTTGCACTCGAACACGTTCACAAGAACATAATACATACGATAATTTATCTAGTTTTTAGTATATATATATATATATATATATATATTGTTTATCTTTTATTTTCTTAAAACAATGATATTTAAACATGGATACATGCAATCCCTCACCCCTTACTTTTAAACATGAGGTGTTATATAAATTATGTTTGATTTTTAAATAAGTAAATTGTTATAATAAATGCTTTATAAGACGGCGATTTTTTAAACGTCCTTTACAAAATTGTTTTCTATGATTACAGGAGAAACACTTTTTTTTTGCAGAAAGTTGTTCAAATCAAATATTTTTCCCTGTACGGAATATTTGTACTAATTGTTCTTTTCTTTATAAAAATACATATTTGTCCATAAATATAATCGACATTACATAATTTGACATATGACAAGCATTGTACAGCATACGTACTGATTTGACAAATTCTATAAAATAGTTACTATTTTTTCTAATACAGCTAACGTCTAAAAACAGTGGTTCTAAAATTGGACCTACATTTTTAACATTATATAAAAGTTTCATAAGCTATATTTTATGTTTAAATTATCTATTTGCATTATCGATAGATTTGGTTTTTTGCATTCATTTTCTGTAATATTTTAGATTTACTCAGTTACAAAATTTTAAATGAACATGTTAAAACGCAAGTTACAGAAAGTTTAACTAAATATAAAATTTTTTTAAATTATTCGTTAAATAAAAATAACTCAGTACTTACGAAAAATAATGCAGTATTTATTCTGCTTATTTTAAATAAATAATGTGTTAAATATAAATTTTCTTTGTCTTAAAACGATCACATAAATAAGTTTTTTCTAACATTATTTATATGATTTCCAAGATAAGGTTTAGTGGAAATTTGGAAACAGGATTGTTGACAAAAGATAGGATTAATGTGAGCAAATAGTTTAATAATAGAATAGTAATGTTAGCTTTCCTTTTTGGTATCAAATTTATACAAATTTAAGGTTGTGAAAGCAATCAGCAATTTATGATTTTATGCAGACTAAAACTATGTCATTTGTTTCGAATTTGAAAAATATAAAAGTTAGTTAAATATTTTATTCAAATTTAAGACACCTTTAAAAGTTTCGGCCTTTTTTTTTACAACAATAGTTTAATTTTTTATCTGTAATGAATTTATTTAGATTAAAAGAATGATGTTTTAAAGGTTTATACCCTGATCATTTAGAGTATCCGTTAAATCAAAATATTAAATTTTAAAATTTTCCTTTCTCTTTTTTTTGAACTAAAGATAATTTTAATGAAAGAGTTTATTAATCAAATTTTTATAAATTATTTTTGTTTTGAACGTTTTAAACTCCTGTAAAAATTTATTGCATATAATAGTTAAATTTTGTTGACATCAATGGTTGGTCTCTTCCTAAAAAGAGATAAAGTTTTAGATGAGTAAATGTTTTCAATTTTTTGATTTACAGTAACATTGTTATTCTTATTATATTAGTGGATAAAGATTTAGTCTGAAGGCTTGACTACAGAGATTGATGTTTTGTTTTCAATTAGTTTAATTGCTCTTGGATATATAAAAATTTAAATCGTATTCAAGTGGAATAATTGAGATGTTAGTAGAATTATTCAATTTTCTTAGGATATTCAATATTTTTAAAAAGTGTACATATTCTTGCTAAAATGTAAATTTGTTTTGCAATAGCTTTATATATTCATTACATTTCATATACTTGATACGTTTTCAAATATATTTGTTTTTTTTTTTTCATTAAAAATTAATCTACTTTTTAATTATAGAATATTAAGTGATATTATTATTCATAAAAATGATTTTATAATATACTACATTTGAACATTTAGTTATTTTATATGTGATATCATTTTGAAAAATTTCTAAAACTTGATGCGGGTCTGTATACTGATTTCCAAATTTATGTAGTTTCGGACCACTTAGTAAAAATACATTATCTCCAACTTTAAAATTTTGTGGATTGATTTTTCTATCATGGTAGTGTTTAAATTTTTCTTTTGCTGA
This sequence comes from Ganaspis brasiliensis, assembly GCA_037103525.1. NCBI lineage: Eukaryota > Metazoa > Arthropoda > Insecta > Hymenoptera > Figitidae > Ganaspis > Ganaspis brasiliensis. The sequence continues at coordinate 198,179 of JAZKLR010000573.1, forward strand.
AATTAAGTTTAACCTTGCTATACTCCTTATTTCATGTAATTTCATTACGAGATCCTTTAAATAGTCATCATATGTTTCTAATTTTTCATGTTGCAAAAGAGGATCGCTGGATAGTTGACGCGCTAATTTTCCGAAAACTAATTCATGTGGTGTACATTTTGTACCTTCATGCATACTGGTATTGCATGAAAACATGGCTAATTCTAGCCAATCATCTCATTCTGAGTTCTTTTCAATAAATTGCTTTAAGTATTCGCCTAGTACATGGTGTGATCTCTCTATTGATCCGTTCGATTGCGGGTGAAATGCTGTAGTTTTAAATTGTCTGATTCTAAATCGTTTTGCTAGACTTTTGATTAAATTACTCAAAAAATGTCTTCCTTGATCTGTTAATACTCCTTTTGGAGATCCAAAAATATATATAAATTTTTTAGTAAAAGCATCTGCAATAGTGCTAGTTTGTTGATTTGGTAAAGCAATAGCAAGAGAAAATTTTGTAAAATTATCTTGAATAGTCAGAATGTATTCATTGCCTAAACTTGTCTTAGGTAAAGGACCTACAATGTCCATTGAAATTTTTTCGAAAGCAACACCTGGAGTATCCGTTATCACCATAAGATTTTTTGTTTTTACGCGAACGAGTTTTTTAAGTAGACATTTGAGGCATAGTTGAATATATTTTTGTATATCAATCTTCATATTACTCCAATAAAATTTTTGTCTAATTCTGTTATAAGTCTTTGTTACTCCTTTATGACCGCCTATAGCTGACGAGTGTGCTTCTTTGATTGATTTAACACATTGTTCTTTTGTCAGATATTGAACGATTCCATTACAAATAATAATTTTTATTTTTGATCCATTATCACGTGGTACTCCATTACAAGTTACAAAATACGCATAATTATCTTTTCTCATCGTTAATTGATCCCGACATTCCACAATATTTTTGGATTTATTTTCGATTTCTTTTGAACATAATTGAGACGGTAAACCTTCAAAATTAATATCTTCTATTTCTTCATTATCTTCAATATTTTCTTTATTAATCTCTTCATTATTTTCTTCGTTATTTTCTTCATTAATTTCTTCTTCCGACGAATCATCGCTTAAATTACTTTTACTTATTTTCTTATAATTTGACATTTCATTTTCATTAACTTCCTTTTTCTGACGATTTCTTGATTTCTTAACAACTAAATATTCAGGATTTGAATCACTTCTATGATTCATTTTAGGATTTCTGGATTTCTTTTCATCATAATATTCAGAATCTGGATTTATTCCATGATTAAAAGGATTTTCAGGATCAGAATAATTTTCAAGGTCGGATACATTAGTTTCTTGGGATTTATCATCTGAGCCGGTATCAGAATAGTAATTATTAGTTTTATTTATTTTCTCTTCAATTTCATTACATTTAGGTTTCCTGGGTCTACCACGTTTTCTTGTCACTGCTGCATTTTCGTTTCTTTCAGGTTCCTTAAGAGTTTTTCTTGGTCTTCCTCGATTTCTTGATTCCTTAGTAGTCAATTCTTGTTTTTCTTCTATATATTTCTTAGGTCTACCACGCTTCCTTTTGCTAATTCTTAAAGGATGATTTTGATGTTCTGGTTGCTCATAAGTTTCTTTATTTTTAAAGTTATTTTTATTATAAGACTTATAAGGAGTTGTAATGTAGCATTTTTCTTCATTTATTTCTTTCTTTTGTTCGGACGGAGAAAATAAAGTTGAAAAAAGTGTAAAAATTTGTAAGAAGCATTGAAGTTTATTTTTCTTAATGTGAAATTGATGAAATAAATTATTTATAACATTTCCATTATTGATTGTTAGAATTTTTGACGTTGAAGGGTTCGCAGAATTTATTTTTATATTATTATCCTCAATTTCATCATCGGTATCAGATTCATCATAAGACTGAATAATTTCCTCATCGCAATACAAGTCAATAGAACCTTTATTATCAGATGTTTCTTCTGCAGTTTCATAGTCATCTTCTTTTCGTATAAATGTTACGGGGTTTCTCGATAATGCGTCTGCATTCACGTTGATTTTTCCTGCCTTATAAACTACATCGAATTCATATTCCGCAAGCTTTAAAAGACATCTAGTTACTCTTGAACATGGGTCCTTGGAATTTTGGAACCATACTAATGGTTTATGATCGGTAACTAATGTAAATTTTCTTCCGTATAGGTATGGTCTAAATTATGTAACGCAGTAGATTATTGCTAGAGCTTCCTTTTCGTATGTATCGTATTTTCTTTCATTTTCATTTAAAACTCGAGATGTGTAAGAAATTGGTTGATCTTTTCCTATTGGGCCTTGTGACAATATGCCACCTATTGCAAATCCTGAAGCATCAGTCGTAACAACAAATGGTTTCAAAAAATCGGGTCTAATTAAAAGAGGTTCCTCACATAATTTTGATTTGAGGTATTCGAAAGCATCATGTTGTTCGTCTGACCAGGAAAAAGGTACGTCTTTTTTTAAAAGATTTGAAAGTGGTGTAGCTATTTTCGAAAAATTTTTGATGAATCTTCTGTAATAACCAGCTAAACCGAGAAATTGTTTGATATTTTTCTGATTTTTGGGAATTGGAAATTGTTTTACGGCAACTAGTTTTTTCGGATCGGGTCTAACGCCATGTTTATCAATAATATGACCTAAATAGTTAACTTCGGGTCGTAAAAATTCACACTTGTCTGGTTGCAATTTGAGGCTAGCTAAACGTAATCTTTCCATTAATGCATTAAATTTTTGTTCATGCTCTTCTAATGTATCTGCATATATAACTATGTCATCTAAATAAACAAATAAATCTGTATTAATTAATCCGGAAGACAAGCATTCATAAGACGTTGAAAACATGCTGGCGCATTTTTTAAACCAAAAGGCATGCGGTCAAATTCATAATGACCGTCCGGTGTAGAAAAAGCTGTTTTGTGTGAATGTTCTTTATTTATTTTAATCTGATGAAAACCTGATGCCAGGTCAAAAACTGAAAAATATTTTGCGTTTCCAAGCTGGTCTAACAAATCAATTATATTAGGCAATGGATGATTATCTTTAATTGTTCTTTCATTTAATTTGCGAAAGTCCAAGACCATTCTCCAACGTTTATTTCCCTGAGAATCTGATTTCTTAGGTACTATCCAAACTGGTGTGTTATATGGGGATTGTGAAGGCTTAATTATTCCTTAATCTAAAAGTTCATTAACTTGTCTTTTAATTTCTTCTTTATGAATCGGTGGAAAACGGTACTGACGCATAAAAATTGGTCGGTCGTCGGTAGTGGGGATAGTGTGTTCTAAAAGTTTAGTAGCTTCTAAAGTTTCTCCTGGATTTGAAAGCGATCAATATTTTTTGTTATTATATTTATTACATGAGTTAATTCTTCTTCGTTCAAATGATCTAACCTTGAAAATTTCTTTACTGTTTCTATTCTATTAATACCTGTAATATTAAATACTTGACAAAGTTTATTTAATTTTTCATTATTGTTATTAATAAAACCATGTAAAAAATTTTCTGATGATCTGAACTGAGTGTTAATTGTAGACTGTATTAATTTTGAATATTTATCATTAGTTTTAATTGTTGTTACATTTTCTTCTTTATTTTCTATAAAGTCAAGTAATTCCACTGTTAATATAGGAATATTCATTGCTTCCACACAAGAATTAGCAATTTTTAAATAAGCTCGACCATTTACATTTGTTACTAAAGCATTTCCAATAAAAAGTCCTTCACCAATAAGTAATTTTGGAATATAACCAACTTTTTTAACTTTATTTTTAATATTAACAAAAATTGTTGCAATAGTTCTTGCTGGTACTGTTATGTATTCTAGTGTAGAAAATGGATAAAAATTGTCATCGATTTCAATTCGTTTTTCCGCATAATTTATTTTTACATTGTTGTTGTTAAAAAATTGTGTGCCTAAAATTCCTTCATGACTAATTGGAACATCATTAGGAATTAGATTAAAAATTGTGGGGTGACCGAGTATATTTAACTTTATTTGTCCGAGGGTGAAAACAGGATGTTCGTTGGTACCAGTGAGTCGCAATCATTCCTCCGTATTAATGTAAACATCAGGTCCAACGACCCCTTCTTTTAAAAGGTTCGGACCTGCTCCAGTATCGATCATCATGGTTACGGTGTTTTGTAAGCCAGCTGCACTTATCGAAATATATGGGATACTACTTGACATAGTAGCATTAATTTGTTCGCTATTTTCCGGTTGAGTTTCTTTTTTAATATTATTTTCATTTTTAACGTTCAAAGATGCATTTCTTCGTTCAAAACCTCCTCTGTCGCATCTACTAAGAGGAGGTTGCTCGAGTTTCCCGATTGCGGCTGTTGTAATTTTTTAGCATTATTACGAGTTCTTAAAGCACAGTCATTGATAAGATGACCTTCTTCTTTGCAATAATTACACATCACTATAACTTGAGAATTTTGCGCTTGTTGACTATGTAAATTAGGATTTGTATTAGGAGAAAAATTGTTACCTTTTTGATTTTGATTATTAGAATTTATTGGTCTATTATAACTATTTTAAAAATTCTGTTGATTTTGAAAATTTTGTTGGTTTTGGAAATTTTATTGATTTTGAAAATATTGTCTATTTTGGAATCTTTGTTGATTTGGATATTGAATATTTTGATTTCTTGAAAAATTTGAATATTTAAAATTTTGTTTAGGAAAATTTGTATTTTGTCTAGAAAAATTTTGATTTTGAAAATTTTGGTTAGAAAAATTTTGATTAAAATTAGGATTCCGGAAATTTCGATTAAAATTTTGATTTTGATAATTTCGATTAAAATTTAAATTTTGAAAATTTCTAAATTTATTTACATCAAATAAACGGGTATAAACCCAATACATAAACATAAGATAAGATAAGAAAAGCTATATAAAATTAATTTAACAATTAAGAGGCCTAGTTCCAAAAGTTACTTTTTTCAGCGATGAAATAAATAATTGTAAATTTTTGTTAAAAAAATCCACCTCGTCACTTAAGAGATTTGCCCGATTTAATAATCTGCTAAAAGTAGCATTTCTACTAAAATTTGTCTTATTGCACGATTCGTAGAACGGAGAGATGCTACGCAAGGACCTTTTGACCTAAATTGATTTGTATTTAACCGTTGACTTTGACTATTTGAAAAATTACGTTGTTGATTTGGTAAAAATTGTTGATTTGCAACTGTTTGATTTTTTTAATTTAATTAATTTATATATTATATATTTATATTTAATTTATATAAATTAATTATTACAGACTTTAATTTAATTTATATTTAATTTATTACAGACTGGAGCAATGTGACCTTTTCCGCCACAAATTTGACAGTTCACTATATTTTCTTGTAAAGTATTTACTTTATTGTTTCGTAAATGAATATAACTACTTCTTTGTGGTGTTTCCAACTCTGAATTTGGAATTTTATTTCTCCTTAAATCTTGACTCGCTTTTAATCTTTTTCTACTTCTATTGCCGAAGTTATCGTTTCTCTTAATGTATTTGCTCGTTGTACACGAATTTCTATCTCCGGCCTTAATCCTCTTATAAAACAATCTATTAAATCTCTATTTAACCCTGTACTAAAATTTTCATCGATTACTTGATTATTTGCCATTTTATGAGCGTCTAAAATTTTTTCTGAAATTTCTTTAAGTCTAGTCGCGTAAGATAAAACATTTTCTTCTTGCCACATAAAGGTATTTCCTAGCTCACCCTGTAGTTGGTAAACCGATTTTGACACTAAATACGATCTTTTTAAAGCATTTATAAGTTCATCTACATTATTGAATGTTGTACCAAAAACACTTTTTCTAGCTTCGCCAATAAGTTTACATTGTATCATTTTTACTAAATTTTCTTCTGCCGCCCGAGGGAGCATTTGTCTTGCTTCTGTGCAGCCATCAATAAAATTTTCTGGAGACATTGTTTTTCCGTCAAATAATGGAACTACTTCAATTGCATCGCCCAATGATATCGTCTGATTGTGGGGGTAATATGCTACTTGTACATTAGGATCTCATACAGCTTGATCTTGTGAACCACCAGGTTTATTATTATCATTAGACATTTTCGTTTCTATCTTAGTTTGATTTTCCGTCTTAATTGTTTTTAAAGAAGAATTAGTTATTAACTTATTTAATAACTCACGAGATTTATTTAAGGACGATTCGAATTATTTATCAAGGATATTTTTACGATCTAGGGTTTCTTCAAATTTCTCAATTTCTAATTGCTTCTCAATTAATGTTTCATCAAATAATTCAGGATAAGAAGTATTTTCGAATGGATTATTTGTTAAGTTTTTTTCAAGGATCGTGAAACTAGTAAGACTATCACTCAAATTAAAATTTTTTATGGTTGAGTCTAATTCAAAGGAATCCCCGATATTTTCAAAATGAGTGATAATAGAGTTATCAGGATTTATAGGAAGTCCACTTTTAGAATCGATTTTAATTTTATTATTTTTGTCAACCTCTTTAGCTAATTCTTCGTTATTTTTAGTTATACTACGCGTTACTTTATTATGTTCATTAGATTGCGACATATCATACTCAAAATTAAAATATTTTGCACAATATACATATAGCTATAAGAATAAAAATAATAATTTTTTTTATCAAAATTCTCTCGCTCTCTAAAAAACCTTGAAAAAATGTCAAAAAAGAAAAAATGCACAAAATGCTCTCAACCATTTAACCTCTACTGTACACACAGGACGATTCACCAAATTAATGTATGTTACGTCATAAATGACAGAACACACGAAAATTATTTCTTAAATTCAATCGGTGGTTGAACAGTGAGGGTTAGGTGTACTAGTAAATGAATCGAGAGGAGGAGTTGAGAGAGCGGTGAGAACTGGTGACAGAGTATGGACGGATAATCTGAAATAGATTATATCTTTAGCAAAGAAATGAAATGAGGGATAGGGAAGAAAACAGTGAAAAATATTTGTAACTTACCTTTATTTTTAATGCGAAGATCCTTAAACAATTTTCAGGAACAGGAATTGATCACTGCTGGTCGACCTTGGTTGAAAACTGGCAACCAGCCAACTGACAGTTCGACAAAATGTTGGGCGAACCCTGGCGAGACACTGGCAACCAGCCAGCTGTGTATGGTCGTGATGTTGATTGAAACTTGGCAGGATACTGGCAACCAGCCACCTGAGTATTGGACTTGATGTTGGTTGAACCTTGGCAGGATACTGGCAACCAGCCAATTGAGAATTTTCTGCTATGTTAGCCGGACACTGGCGAGATATTGGCAACTAACCAGTTGAACTTTTATACAGTAAATTGGTTAAAATACTGTTCGTAGAAAATTGACAAACTAGTCATTTGAGATGGTTGTCGAACAGAGTTTCTGGTTTAAATAAAACTTGTACGAAGATTGTTGACGATTCGTTTCTGGTGTTGAATTTAGACTGGTTTATTCTGGGGATTCTTGCAGCTTTTATATGCAAGGTAATCAATGACTTACTTCCTCCCAGTGGGTGAGAAGTTTCAACATAATTTTCGAGAGAGAGTTTTTTATACAGGTGAATAAATTGGTTTCATGGTAATCGATAAAGATAGTGAATTAACACTTAGCTCTTGAGTACATAAATTTTGAGTAAACTCTCGCTTAAACAGGCGAGTAAGCCTTCCCCTAGGTTTTGAGTCTTCATTGATTTGTCATTTAAAGAGGGTTCTTTCTGAGTCTTGTGTAAACATTGTTTTGACATTGATTCATTTAATATTCTTTTTATACATGCAACTTAAAAATTTATAATTTTCGTAACAACAAAGTTACTGACGTAACAAACCTGAATAATCGGTTTAACAGAAAAGCAAAACATCAGTTTTCCAAAAATAGCATAACCGGACACTGTCTATTTGAAAAAACCGGTTATAAACTGGTTACCCGGTTTTCCGGACAGGCCTACAAAAACTGAACAAATTTACCCGAACATCACCAAATTCTTAAGTAATATTGGTGAGGTTGTATGTGGGTTTGAGGTGGAGGATTGGGCGCATGTGTTGGATAGGTGTACTGGAGTGAATGAGGAGGGAAAGGACATAGGGGAGTGTGTAGCAGTGTAGGCTGGGTTTTGGATGAAAGTGGGCAAGGAAGAGTATGGATGAAGGAGTAAGAAGGACAGAGAGAGAGATAATGAGATTAGGGACGGGTTATTAAAAGATGGCTTAAGTAAATAATAAGGAGTAAGTAAAGTCGCAAGGCTCGCTTATAAGAGCACTGCGGTTAGGAAACGAAAGCCCTATTGTCACTAAAGGAGGTTATGTAGATTGTATGATAGCATTTAACTATGCAGGTTAAGGTTCGATGTATATAGTATGTAAGAAATTGTAAAGGGAACGGGAGCACTTCGAGCCCGTAAAGGGAGAATAAACTATTTATATGCTTGCCAATATTGCATCCTGTGCTATTCCGGTAGTAATTTTTACGGAACTAATTTTTTCCGTGTCGAGATTTTATCTAATGTACCATTACGGTAATGAAGAATAATAGTTTAAAATGTAGAACCTTTGAATGATAAAATTTCTGAACGACATTAAAAATCATTACAGTATGGGTATTAAGAATGTTTATTCTTCTTTGAAACTTTTAAAAACACAACTTTATATTTTAATTACTTCTTCTCTGAACATTTATATAGTTTACATTTTATTGTACACGTTGATATTTATTATCTTTATTATTTGTATACTTAAATTATTTAGTTTCGTAGCATTGAGTGAAATATTTATTTAAAAATAACTAATAATAGGGGTTAATGGTACAGTGATTGCCAGCTTAAGGAAATACGAAAAATATCTTTTTTTTTTGTTTTTGAGAAATTTAATGTTGAAGTTACCGCGCCACTTCAACGCGAAGTCTCACTCTACGGCCCCGCTTGTTGCTGCGCGCTGTTTGCATCATTACATGGTTTAATTCTAACTTTGAGTTGAACTTTTTTCTGCATTTTACAGTGTTGAGGCTGGCATGAAAACAATTAAATACCTCGCGCGCCGCAATGCGCCTGCGCGATAAGAGTTTTTTTCACTGTTTGGAAGTTTTTTTACCTCTAACGTTCACTGACCTAAAAACTGTGAGTTCTGCCCCACTTAAGGCGAACGAAAACACGAGGTTTTCGTGCATGTGTGGTAGAAACTATTTTTTTTAATTTAATTAATTTTAATTAATAAATGCAGAGAAGCTGTTAATGGATTAATACTTTTTTCTTTTTTTTTTACAGTTTCTTTACACTTTGGTATATCCTGCTCTTTTTTAATTACTTTTCTTTTATGAATCTTTTTAATTTGTACCTTTTTTTGTACCTTTACATTCCAGAAAAACGACATACTCTGTATCTAATAAAGTGTTTTTTAATAACACAGACACACAAAAAATAAAAACTTATTTGCCCGAGACACTACACTAGTGCACTGAGAAAAAAATTTGTTTGCATCAAAAATAATATGTTTGATTTAAACTTAATTTCACTTTGTTATACAGTCAAACATAATTAAGTTTGATTTAAACAAATTTTGTAGTAGATCATTTATGTTTGATTTAAACATATTTTTTGTTTGATACAAACAAATATTTTATTTACTTTAAACAAAATATAATGTTTAATTTAAAACGAATTGAATTTTATTTTAAATAAAAGAAAATTTTTTTTTTATCATATTATTCTCTTATTTTGAATACAAATATTTTTTATATTATACACAAAATATGTTCCGTGATAGTTTAATTTTTGTTTCTTGCTTTTATATAAGGCCGTGACTATTTGTACAGAAAATCTGTACGAATATCCAGACCAAGATGGAACGGCTATTCATACAGAAAATTGAAACGCTGTCTTTGGCAGCATAATACCTTTTATTTTGGTTGTGAAAAATCATAATAAAATGTTGAAAATGCTAAGGGGGGGTTCTTGTGTCACATACAGTGGTCTTTTAACCAAAACATACCCGTCTTACATTAATTTTCACAAAAAGAAAGACTTTGACAATTTTTTGTACGAATAGCCGCTATATGCTATACGCATTACGAATTTCTGATTGGTCGAGATTTTCTGTACAAATAGACACATCGTAAAATTAAACTTAAAAACATTATTTATTCAATCAAAATCATTTAAACAAATGCTTATACTTAAATCAAGAAAATATTTTTCTAAGTGTGTATTCTTCCGTATTTTTTCTTCTTAATCCGAATCCAAAATCAGAATTTTTAGATTGGCTAAATTTTTTGAGATAATCTCAAAAAACAATTCCAAAAAATTTTAAAAACACAAGAAAAAACACAAAAAATTTTTTTTTTGGTCGACACACTACACTAATGTATTCTTATGTATTTTTCTCCGACGAATATGATTCTCAAATTCAAGTTAGCAGATTGGCTAAAATTATTAAATTTAACCGTGTAGCAGAATCTTAGGGAACTGATTGGGTGCTGATTGTCTGCTGTCTGTTCTGGCGCTGAGTTGATCGTCATTTCAGGACGCTGATCAAAATAGTAACGCTTTCTCCCCTACTGGAAGTAAAGAGATAGAAATCTTATCACTTTTTATCTTTTCTTATCTTTGTTATAGAAAGAGATACAGAAAAGCTATCACTTTCAAACTCGACTCTATACCTCCTTATATCTTTCTATCGACCCCAATCTCTTTCAATCTCTACCTCAATCACGATGACCAGCTTATCGCCAATAATCGCCTTTTTCCTATAACTTTCAATCTCTAATCTTTACCATCCTATCCCTTTTTATTGCCTCCAATCTCTTTCAATCTCTACATTAATCATAATGATCAGTTATCACCATTAATCACCTTTTCCCTATAACTTTCAATCTCTAATCTATACCTTTCTATCCAGCCCTATCCTCACCTTAATGGACATAGCGAGTTATCGCTTTTAATCACCTTTTTTTATAACTTTCAATTTATTTCTAATACTTTCATATTATATCTAAACCCTACCAGAATGAACATGATGAGCTTTCCCTTTTAATCACTCTCTATCTATACTTTTTAATAACCTATAACATATCCACATATTTTTTGCTATTCCACTCTAACCAGCATCATCGGTTATCGCTTTCAATCACCTTTCTTCTATAACTTTTAATCTTTCACCTATTACCTCCTATCCCTTTCTATCACTTCCTATTCCTTTCTATCTCTTTCTATCCCTTTTTATCCCTTCTTATCCCTTTCTATCCCTTTTAATCCCTTTCTATCCTTACTTATACTTTCCCATCCCCAACTGAAAGAACATGATCACTCACTAGATTACTGAAAGTAATGAAAGGAAAGTAATTAAAAGCGAAAACTGATCATGTTAATACAGGTTGGATAAGAAAGTATAAAAAGGTATAGCAAGGGATAGAAAGGGATAGAAAGTGATAGGTGAAAGATAGAAAGTTATTGAAGGAAATTGATTAAAAGCGATAACTGATAATGCTGGTTAAGAGAAGTATAGCAAAAAATATGTGTATACGACATAGATTATCAAAAATTATAGATAAAAAGTGATTACACTGAGAAAATAAGCCTTTAGCCAATTTCTAGGTTAAGGGACTTTGAACAAAACACACAAGATACCGGTGATCACAACCAATCTTCAAGGTTAAAAGTAGCATTTAATCTGCTAATAATAAACAAAGAGCTTTGCAGGTGCTATATCAACAAACTCTCTGTGCTAAATTTAATCAAAAATTGGTTATAATTAGTCAACTTATTTTCTCAGTGTAAAAGGGAAAGCACATCATGTTCATTTAGGTGGGGTTTGGAAATGATGTGAAAGTATTAGATATTAATTCAAAGTTATAGAAAAAAATTATTAAAAGCGATAACTTGCTATGTCCATTGAAATACGGATAGGGCGGGATAGAAAGGTATAGATTAGAGATTAAAAGTGATAAGAAAAAGGTGATTAATGGTGATAACTGATTATTATGATTAAGGTAGAGATTGAAAGAGATTAGAGGCAATAGAAAGGGATAGGATGGTAAAGATTAGAGATTGGAAGTTATAGGAAAAATGTGATTAATGGTGATAAGCTGGTCATGGTGAATAAGGTGGAAATTGAAAGAGATTGAAGGCAATAGAAAGGGAAAGGATGGTAAAGATTAAAGATTGAAAGTTATAGGGAAAAGGTGATTAATGGTGAAAACTGATAATTATGATTTTGGTAGAGATTGAAAGAGGTTTGGGGTCGATAGAAAGGGATAAGAAGGAATAGAGTCGGGATTGAAAATTATACGTTTTCTGTATCTCTTTCAATAACAGAGATAAGGTAAAGATTAGAGATTGAAAGTTATAGGGAAAAGGCTATTAATGGCGATAAGCTGGTCATTGTGATTCAGGTAAAGATTGAAAGAGATTGGGGTCAATAGAAAGATATAAGGAGGTATAGAGTCGAGTTTGAATGTGATAGCTTGTCTGTATCTCTTTCTATAACAGAGATAAGAAAAGATAAAAGTGATAAGATTTCTATCTCTTTATTTCCAGTATGGATCTCTAAAAATATAAATACTATGTGGGATAGAAAAAGATAGAAGAGGAGGATTAAAAGAGATGGGAGTAAGAGTGGTAAAAGGCAGTCAAATAAAGGAGTGATCTGTAGTGTATCGTTCGTTAGCTCAGTTGGTAGAGTGTTTAGGTTAATGCGCACGAGGTTAGGGGATCGCTTCAACGTAGATGACAATTTTTCAGTATTATACGCGTTAAATATCAGATTAATTTCAGTATATATAGATAATAGGGGGGCTTCGCCCCCCTGCGCGCTTCGCGCGCCAACCCCCCTATATTGTTGAATATTACCTGTAAATTAAAGTATTACCTGTATATTTTAATGTAGCTTCATAAAGTCATAGAATTTTCAATTCTAGAATTAAAAAATAATTTTTAGGTTAGTTATACAGTAAATTATTTATATTCCATTTAAAGATTGGTTTTTAGCCAAATTCTGTAAAATAAATATTCACTTTTTTTTAAATAGTCAATCTTAGTTTCTTATTTTTAAAGAATTTGTTTCCAAGGTGCACCGCGAGGAGGTGTAAGAAACTTTAACTTTAAAGTTTATTACAAACCAATCTGGCATCTCACCTAAACTAAAAATGTGTTAAAAATTTTTATTTAAATTAAGGTAACAGTAGCTATACTCGATCAGTACCTATAGTCGATCAGTGATGATTTAATTCGATAAAATTAATTAATAGTTTAATAATATTGATGCTAGATACTACTTCGAATATTACAAGATTTATTATTACCAATGTAATAAAACTATTAATTAATTTTTGCTAATTAAATCATTACTGATCGACTATAGGTACTGATCAAGTATTGGTACAGTTACCTTATTTTAAATTAATTAAAAATTTAAGTTCCTAATTTCCATATTTATAATATAAAAAATATAATTTGAAGGTAAATAATTGTCTTGCTCATGGAAAAAAAAATGGATCGTTTTAGTCTTTTCGTTTTACGATAAAAAAAAAACATTCTTAACTTATGGCGACATGCTTGCTAGCTGATGTACACATTTATATAAATTTAATTTAATAAAAAAAATTTTAAACATATATTAATTGTGCTGGCTCACCCCTGGCTTAAACCTGGCTCAAACCTGGCTTAGACTTGGCTCTAGCCTGGCTCAAGCCTAGTTCTAGCCCGGTATTGGTCATAAGAAGGAGCACCATCAAACCTTAAAACAGCGGCAGTCACGGCGAAATCTTTTTATAATATTGGAAGATTTTATTACTTTTTTATATTTTAAATTTTCTAATTTATTTCGCATTTATTCAAACACTTCCGGACACACAATATTTTTTATGTCCAAAAATTCTTTAGAATCGATTTCAATAAAAAGTTTATTTTGATTTTTACACCTAGAAAGTGCTACATATAATTGTCCATGAGAAAATAAAGGTCTCCGGAAATATAGTCCTACATTTTCAAAGCTTTGTCCTTGTGATTTGTTTATGGTTATTGCGAACGCTAAAATTATAAAGAACTGCCTTCGATATGAAATAAAAGGTAATGATGAAGATTCACCAGAATCAAAAGTGATTTTTGGAATATATGCACTACTGTCAGCATTTATTCCAGTAATTAACATAACCTTTATACTCTATTGGATAGTTCAACTGTAGGTACATTATCATGTGTCTGGTCAACCCCTTTATTTTTAGCATAATCTATACTGTAATAAATTCTCTCATTATTTTTAATTTTTCGAAGAACTTTGTAATTTAATTTATAAATATCTTCATTGTGGCACGACAAAATCACTATTTGATAAATCAATATTTTCGGAAATTACAGAACCGTATATTTTTGTACAAATATCATTCGTTTTCCAATTTGATGGTACACTTAGTAAATCAATTACACCTTCTCCCATTTTCAGCAAGAATTTTGAAAAATTTACACCTGAACATCTTACATTTATTTTTAAATTCATTTTTTGAAATTTATCCCATAAATATGAACATTTCATAGACTCTTGAACAATACTTGTTCTACTTTCACCTTTTAAAACCGGTCAAATTTGTCTAAAATCTCCACCTAAAATTATTATTTTTCCCGCAAACGGTAAATGTTTATCTGACTTTAATTTTAAAAATGTTGTTTCTACATTTGTTAAGTCAAGAGGTAATCTAAATGTTCTATGACTAGTCATGCCACCTGGAAGTAGAATCGACGCAATTCCAGTCCATGCCATTGATACTACTTTTTTCCTTCGCCCAAAAAATAATGTATTAATGTTTTATAGAGAAACGTTTTTCCACTCCCTCCAGGACCATCAATAAATAGTATATTAAGCAACAAGGGGTTAAAGGCAGCCATTTGTTTACGCTGATGTTTGTGTACGAGTGACAATCGAGGGCGAAGCCCGAGACGTAAACAAGTACACAAACATCATTGTAAACAAATTGGACTGACTTTAAACCCGTGTTGCTTACGATACATTTTATTCCAAAGGCACAAACTTGGTGCTTTTAAATGTTTGTAGATTAGGGTCTAAATGCATTCACTTGTTTGACCGTATAAAAATGGCGGCCATTTTTGCCCTGTGGTGGAAAAAATGCATGGATCAGCTGTTCATTTTTACCCGGTCGAACAAATGAATGCGTTTAGACCCTGCCTACAGGCATCTAAAAGCGCCATGTTTGTGCCTGTGGGATAAAAAAACATTGAATTAATATTTTGAATAATTGTATGAAAAATAGAACTTTGATGATTATTTAACTGATTTATTAATTTAAGACCTAAATTTTTATTTTTAATTAAAAATAATTTTTCTTCTTCGTCTTTTTTTAATTCAATATATTTAGGATCTGGAAATCCAAAATCTGAACATTTTAAATTTTCTAAATTAAAAATTAAATCGATTTCTTGTAATGCTCTTTGTTCATTATTATCAATAAATCCCTCACAAAAATATTGTTTAAAATTATTCCAAATCTTATTAGATGAATTAGCATTGTCTGCAATGAGAAACCACGCTAAGAATTTTCTTAATTGTCTAGGCATCATAATACTACATGCTTCCTCAAAAATTTTAAAAACTTGAATATCATTTTCTACTAATCCCATTGCTATAGCTGCATCTTTAAATGATTTATAAACAATATTTTCAAATGTTTTTAAATCTTTAAAAGATTTTGCTCCCGCAACTCTATTCAAAATCAATTTTAAATGGAATCTTTCAATATCTTTTGGGCTGACACTATTCATTCTACCTAAAACTTTAGAAAATTCATGACGTTTTATCCAAACTTTATTTGTTAAATCAAAAAAATAAAATTTTGGTATATTAAAATATTTAATTTTATTGGCTTCTTTATTTTTTTGATTTAATTTAAACCAAGCAGTTAGTGTAGTGTCTGTGTACTTTTTTAAAGCTTCTATTTCTTTATTTTCTTTAAAAATAACATTTTGTTGATTTTCTGTGTGTACTGCTAAGCGAATAATAGAATGCGATCTACCAGATAAAGGCAATTCTTCTATTCGCCATGCAGCTTCCATGGGGCTTAAGTAACGACAATCAACGTATTCTGTAATTTCGTCATAAATTTCTTTGTTAATATTACAACTTTTGTTACATTTGTTTAATGATAAATATGCTCTGTTCCTACGTCTATATTTTGGAAACCCATTTTTCTCAAATTCTGTATTATTTACAAAACATTTAGGAAATTTTTTAGAACATAAATCTTTATTCTTGTCCAAACATGGCAAAGTATTATCATGTGGTCCGTGTGTCATGTGTTTTATTACTAATTTTCTTAACTCATGATCATCGTCAGGAATTTCAGCTGATATATATTTATCAATTTCATCCGGATTTATTAATTTATTTTTATAGTTTAGAACAAATAACAAATGAGCATGAGGCAGTCCCCTTTTTTGGAATTATATTGTATAAACATATACTAAAATTTTTGCAAATATATTTCCACTGAAAATGTCTGATATAATACAACGCAGTTTAGCATTAAACAACCGAACAGTAATATTTGGAATATCATTACATGTTTTTCCTAGTGGAAAATTTTTGAGAACTCTTTTTAATTCAACCCAATTAGGATTGCATGTAACTGTAATAAATAGTCTACCAATTATGCGATTTATGGTCATTGGATCTTGGTATATTTGATGCATATGTCTAGGGCTACCAATATGAGTTGAAGGTAAAACAAACATGTTTCCTAAACGTTCTTTATCCTTAAAATTGTCAGAGTTATTAAAAACACTACGTGAAACATGATCAACTAATCCTTGATAACATTCTATTCTTAATTTTTTTTTATTATAACGTATATAATTTAGTCGATTATTTTAAATTATTATGTAAGCCTGAATTACATATTGTTGTGTTAATCTTTCGCAAAATAAAATAGGATTAAACCCTTTATTTAGACGAAATGCTAGTCTATAAGAATAATATTGTAAAGCTGTTAATCTCTTATTACTTTTAAAATTTTGTTTAAATTCTGGATTCCAACCTAAATCCCCAGATAGAAACATAATAGGAAATGTCATTGGATCCAAATGAAATGATAATTTGCTAAAAAAAAAGTTTTTATCTTTTTCAGCTGAAATATTTTTTGGATAAACTTGAAAATCTATTTCCGTAGGAATCGCTCCATCCTTTGAAACAATCAATGCTGCATATTCACCAGTTTTTGGTTTGTTATATGTGTTTTTATTTAAATGAATTTTACGTACAAAACATAAAGAATACTCTGAAATTAAATTATTTTTAGATAACTCATATAATGATTTATATTTAACAGCATCTGGATTTTTATTCAAAATTTTTGTTAATAATTTCATACGTTTTTCAACTAATTTTTTATTATTTTTTAATCTTTCTACAGTCGCTGCATGATCATCATAAATATAAATTTGACATAAATATGGTTTTTCACCTTTTTTAACAAAAATACTATTAGGTGTTGAATGATAAACTTGACTCTGAATTTTTAAATTGTAATCTCCTTTTTCATATGGTTTGATTCCATGTAATAATTGGCTTTATAGTTTGCATTTTCAATTCACATTAAAATAATGATCTTGTGTCTTTCAATTTTAAAATTTAAAAATAAAATTAAAAATATAAATTTTAAAAAAATTCTTCTCTGAATCACTTGTATTTATACATTTTTTACATAATTTTAATATAACCTAACTTTATTGCACATAAAATAAACTTTTTTAAAAAATTAAAATCTATTATACAAAAAATATTAAATATAAAAAAAAATAAAACATTTGTTATTTTCTTAACCTTGAATTTAGAATCTAAAATTATAAATAAAATCACATAAAATGAACTTCATTTAATAATTAAAAACTTACAGGAAATATTAAATATAAAAATTTTTATTATTTTATTTTCTTATATAAAAAACTAAAAAATTTCTAATTTTTTTAACCTTGAATTTAGAATCTAAAAGTGTAATAAAAAAAACAAATTCTTATTATTCTTATTCGCAAATTAATTTAAAAATTGTAATTAATTATTTACTATTTGACTCCTTGGAGTTAAAGTTCCACTTAAATAATTTCAAAAAGGTTATTTATTATTGTTAATAATAAATTTATGGTAAACCTGTCTATTGTATCAAAAATTAAATAGTGTCAAATAGTGTGAAATCATCATTTTTAATCGAATCAAGAAATAAATGAATTTCGATTATATCAGAAAATGTCAATTGAAAATTAAATATTTTTAAATTTCATATTTGTTCGAAATTCCAAGAAGGTATTTAATATTTCTAAAAAATGGAGAACGAAAATAAGAAACGTCCTTTTAATAATCAAGAGAGTAATAACAATAATAAAAAAATTAAAACAAATTATGATAATTTACCTTATACAACATGCGATTTTTTTAAAAATAAAATACATATTGGTGACAAATTCGCGTAAGTATTTTTATTTTTATTAATTAAAATAACAATCTTCTTTTAATTTCAAACATATAATTTTAAATTACCAAGAACCTACAAATATTTTTTTTATATTTTATTTTATATATGTTTAATTATAGAATAGAAAAACTTTTTAACTTTATATATTTTCAAACATTAACATTATTATAATCATCTCTCAATTACATCTTCAAATTTGAAAAATTAATCTTTTTATTTTAATAAGACTAAAACTTTTTAAAGATTTTTTTATATTTTTACAGGTCCGTCGTTTGCTATTTTTAAAATATAAAAACAAATAATTTTCTAACCTACAACAATAATTCAATAATTTTTTTTTGAAACTACTCTTACAAAATTTAACAGTAAAAGAAGCATCTACATATAATGAAGGAACAATGCCATACGAATTTGATCTTAAACATTACTCTAAAATTAAAGATTTTGGACAATTTGATATTTCAAAAAATAATCGAGAAATTCAACAAATTAATTTTGAAAAATTCGAAATAATAAAAACAACTGGATAAATTAAAATTGCAGGCTATTTAAGAGATAAATTCATTATTATAAATAAAAATAAAAATTTGCAATATTTTGGCAGTATTACTAATGGCTCATTAAAATTATTAATATCAATTTTTAATCTTCTAGATAAACCAAACTTCAATCAAGGAGAAAAATTAACAATAATTGGCTTACTTGAAGAAAATCGTATGTCTTATTTTACATTAACTATATATTTTATTAAAATAAATAAATAATTAAATCTTGTTAATATTTGCATTGCAGCTGATTCAAGTATTTACATAGAAGTACAAAATTTAAAGGATATAATATTAATTCCAAACAAAAATTTAACATTAGATAACTAACTAAATGGCGGAGAACTAAATTACAAACACTAAACTTTGACTCAACAAAGAAACTTTGATAAAGAAATGCATTAGAAAAAGTTAATTAAAAAGTATATTTTTATATTTAAAATTTAAAATTTTTAAATAATATTTTCAAATACTAAAAACAATACTTCTTCTACTTTTATAAAATCTATATAAAATTTTATAATACCTTTTAGTTTAGGTGAGAGGATAGATTAGTTTGTAATAAACTTTAACCAGCAAGTTATTTTTTATTTAATTCTAGAATTGATGAAAATTATATCAGATCTAACTCAAACCTCACTCAAGTCTGACTCAACCATACAAGGTCACTCGCGGTTTCACAAATATCAAGTGCTGCATCACACAGTCGTATGACTAAAACACAAATACGTATAGCAGTTCCCAAAACAGCAATAAAATAATGCCAATCTGCCCATAATTATTGCAGTTTCACGGAAATATTTTTTTCAGGGCACGCTGAAAGCTGTAAAAATTCAAGTTGATTGGTATTATTGCTACTTTCCAAAGAGTAATATTACAGAAAGTTTCTAAAGTAACATTACTAGACGGACGTAATTTTCCTGAAGTATTTTTTACAGTGTACGTTGCGTTGAAGAGCGATTCAAACAGTAATGCTAGTAGTAAGGGCCCATTATGGCCAGACATTCGTGACGTCACAGAGTGACGTCACTGGCACCAGAGTGAGAGAGAAAGAGATAGTGGGGTAAAGAGAGTAAGAGCGACAGAGGTGAGGTGCGGGGGAAGGGGCGGGTATTTTATAGCCAGACATTCGTGACGTCACAGGGGTAGGGGTAAGGGGAGGCAACAGTGAAATTATAGGATGATTTTTGTGACGTCACAGGGTGTAGTGTGTAAGAGTAAGAGAGAGAGAGGGGGTTAGTATGAAAAAAGAGATAGCGATAGTTATAGCCAGACATTTGTGACTTCACAGGTTGTGGGGATCGAGGGTGAGAGGTAAGGGGTGGGATGGTGAAATTATAGGAAAAGTTTCCTGACGTCACAGGTGTAATGTGTAAGTGAGAGAAAGAATGGAGTGGGGGTAATGAAAGAATGAGTTGTCGTGTAAGGGATATCGAATCAGATTGCGTCCTATAAGTGACCACAATGGACGCTATTATAATAATTTTAGTGGGTGGTCGTTGTCGAATATTGGAGCCAATGAGATGATGTCCTATATACAACAAGAATACAGGTTATTAGAGGAAGGTTTGAAAAGTGCGATAATGAATTCAGAATGGAAATATGGGTAAAGGTATTGTTGTTACCTAGCTATATATATACATATATGTCATAAGGCATTACACGTATATATATATATATATATATATATAGCTAGTTATATATATATGTCATAAGGCATTACACGTATATATATAAATATATATATAGCTAGTTATATATATATGTCATAAGGCTTAAATCTTGAAACAGCGGCGGCAGCGGCAGCGGCGGCGGCGATATCTTTTTATAATATAGGGATATATATATATATATATACAACCATATAAAATAACTAAAGCAATTGGGTATTCAAAATAGTAGATCAGCTAAGGGATAGATGGAGATTAAATTTTTAAAGAAGTGGATAGAAAGGGGATAAAAAGGAATTAAAATAGTAGACAGGCGAAGGGATAGAAAGAGATTCATTTTTTATAGAAAAGAAAAAAAAGAGGATAGAAAAGGGATAGAAAGAGATAAAAATAGTTGATAGACGAAGAGATAGAAAGATATTTATTTATTTTAGAAGATGATAGAAAGGGAATGGATAGGGATACAAATTTAAAACGAATAGAGAAAAGATTTAAAGAAGTAGAAGTTTAGAGATAGAAATATATTGTGTTTTGGGAATGCAAAGTAGATATATGGAAGGGATAGAAAAAGTGTAATCTCTTTCTATTCTTATATTTCTTTCCCTTTTTATCTTTTTACTCTTAGATCCATGCCACGGTCTAGTCAGCCATGCTATTCATGGTCTGATCAACATTGTCAGCTTAATTTTTTTTAAATATAACAGCATAAACTATAGAATCAAGCTTTACGAACATTCATTGATATAATAAAGTTAATAATAAAGTCAAAATAATAATAATAAAAATAATTAGTAATATTAATAATTCTGTGAAAATTCGAATAAATTAGTGTAATTATAACAACCATAATAACAATTTCAACATAAATTATAAAACAATAATAAATAATAAAATATTTGAGTGTAATTTTAAAATCACAAAATGAATATTAAAATGTTATTAAAAAATGGGTTTCATTATGTCCCGACTCGAAATTTTGGTTTGGTGCAGACAGGAAACAAATCTGGGATAATCTGTTCCAGGTCTGTATTTAGAACGTAATCTGATCCTGCTTTGAACACTGGGTCAGATTGGAACCGGTATGTATTCCAGATCTGCTCAGGTATGGAATCTACCTTACCTACACTGAAAAAACTGTTTCTGTAATTTTACCACTATAGAAGAAGGAGCGTTTATTACCTACTTCTACAGTAACATTTTTACATATTTTACGGATTTTACGCGCAAAGTTGGGAATAAAACTGTAACCTTATGTCAAATTCCTAATGCTTTTGTAAAATGACAGATGGTGTTTACGGTATTTCGCTCCAGGAGCGATTGGAGCTCAGGGATTGGACAACCTCTATTTGACATAACTTTTAGCTACAAGGCAGTTTTGAAGAATATGATTGGTTGAAAGGCGAACAGTGTTATGAAATTTTTTATTTCGTAAGCTTAATGTATTATTGCAGTTTCACGGAAATATTTTTTTCAGTGTACGCTGAAAGCTGTAAAAATTCAAGTTGATTGGTATTATTGCTACTTTCCAAAGAGTACTATTACAGAAAGTTTCTAAAGTAACATTACAATACGGACGTAATTTTCCTAAAGTATTTTTTACAGTGTACGTTGCGTTGAAGAGCGATTCAAACAGTAATGCTAGTAGTAAGGGCCCATTATGGCCAGACATTCGTGACGTCACAGAGTGACGTCACTGGCGCTAGAGTGAGAGAGAAAGAGATAGTGGGGTAAAGAAAATAAGAGCGACAGAGGTGAGGTGCGGGGGAAGGGGCGGGTATTTTATAGCCAGACATTCGTGACGTCACAGGGGTAGGGGTAAGGGGAGGCAATAGTGGAATTATAGGATGATTTTTGTGACGTCACAGGGTGTAGTGTGTAAGAGTGGGAGAGAGAGAGAGGGGGTTAGTATGAAAAAAGAGATGGCGATAGTTATAGCCAGACATTTGTGACATCTCAGGTTGTGGGGATCGAGGGTGAGAGGTAAGGGGTGGGATGGTGAAATTATAGGAAAAGTTTCCTGACGTCACAGGTGTAATGTGTAAGAGAGAGAAAGAATGGAGTGGGGTTAATGAAAGAATGAGTTGTCGTGTAAGGGATATCTAATCAGATTGTGTCCTATAAGTGACCACAATGGACGCCATTATAATAATTTTAGTTTGTGGTAGTTGTCGAAGATTGGAGTCAATGAGATGATGTCCTATATACAACAAGAATACAGGTTATTAGAGGAACGTTTGAAAAGTGCGATAATGAATTCAGAATGGAAATATGGGTAAAGGTATTGTTGTGCTCGGTCCCAGCATCTGGGACTAGAATAGAGACTGGTAAACAGATGGAGAGAGGGAGAGGGGGTAGTGAAGAAGAGAAGCATAAAATACGCGTCTGAATGACTTGCTGGCAAAACAAGGGAGAGCGAGTGATGCGGCATTGAGATAGAGGGGAAGGGGGAGAGAAGAATAGGAGAGGAACAAGATTGCGAGGTATTTAAGTGTTTCCCTAAAATAAGAAATATGCAAAGAGCTGAGGAACTAGAAACTTGAAATATTCTACGAATTGGAAAAAACTAAAAGTTGTCTAATGTTGAAATTTAATATTTGAATTTAATTTAAATACTCAATAAATTAATTAAATAATTTATATTAAAAAAAAAGTTACCTACCTCAAGATTTGAACCCTCGACTTCTTAGTTGACAGTCTGATGTGCTAACCACCTGACCACTATGGCTGTGTAGAGACTCAATAGAAATATTTATTGAGTAAAACTATTTTTTTTTAAGTGTCTGAATTTTCTCAAAACTTCTATTCTGAAATATTATAAAATTTATTTCTTTTACGAAAATAGAGTTTAAATCATTTAATTTTTTTAAATTCTTTTTAATCTTTATACATTTAACTATCTTAACTTAATATGAGGTTAGGTAAAATAAAATGCTTTATCTAAAGTTCCAATATTTATTTGTTCTTTAGTTGTATTTGAATGCACACACACACACACACATACTCACTCACGCACATAAAACAACACACACGCAATAATTTTTAAGAAATTACATTGGGGAAATAATATTTACAAATATACAATAAAAATAATACTTTTTAATATATATGCCAACAACCATTTTCATCTAATTCTACAGTGTCAGCATCAAAATTATATTCAGTTTCTGGTGAACATGCGATGCATGCTACATCAATTCGATCCACATCGGTGTCCATCATGGTAGAAATGGTAATACATTCATGGCTGTGTTGAAGAAACAGAGTTTCCTCAATATCCATCGGAGTTTCTCTTTCATTTTCGGGGTTATAAATTTCCGTCGTAGCAGTAGAGTTAATAACAGATGCTCTCTCTCGTAGATTTTGGTTCTGTACTTCTTCCTCATGGCCCAAGTTAAAATTAGCATAGTTTCGAGTATGAATGCTTCTCAGATCTTCTATTCTTCTTTTGTTTAGCGTTTGCCCAGTGCCCTAGTTGTCTTTATTATTGGATTGTGGTTCATTTGAGGGTAAAGTGTACCATTCTGTAAACAGAGAGTAAAAATTAAATATATAGAAGAATTATTCTTATATTATTATTATTATTATTATTATTATTATTCAGAATATAAGTATACCTTGAGTATAGTGAACTATTGAGTTCGTAGCGATGAATACTAAACGAGATGGTAATTTTAGTTCGATAAACATTATGTAAAAAAAATAAACAAATAAAAATTAATAACAAAAAAAATAATTTTTACTAAATAATAAATTATATATCAGAACAGAATCGATCCGTTGGAGCAAAGTTGTGAAGGTAATGTTTAAATAAATTAAACAGAAACACTAGCACATTATATTTTTTAAGACAAAACAGTCTTTATTAGCAACGTTTCGTCAGTAATTCACTGACCTCTTCAGGCTGTAACACAATTAATATAACACTTTGGATATTATAATGATTTTTAACAACAAACATTAAATTATTTTTTAGATGTTATAATAATACGTTTACCTTGATACTTATCTGTCTATTTATATTTCTGTTATGACTTGGCATTTAATTGAAATATTTTCGTTTTGATTGTCAATTTCATTCGCAAAATGGTCAGTTTGTACCGTTCCTTGTTAACGTAAACACGTTTTGACAAATGTATACTGACATTTATGTCAGATAATAAAAAAATACAATTATATTAAACTAGTAATAAATTAAATATTATTAAAAATTTAAATTTGTCTACTGAGTCATTTATACTCATTTTTTTACAAATAAAAATGGACTCACCATTGTTTGAGAGAAGCTCGAGATCACCATTAACAAATTCACGTTCACCATCTTGAGGTCTGGATATCTCTCTAATCCAATGTGAGAAATCAATCGGGGTCAGCTTGACAGCCGAATTATCACTGTCACTGTCACTACTGACAACATCTACAATTTCGATCAGGTTCGTGTCACTGTTTCTGTCAGAAGATGTTTCACTCTACACATTACTATTACTATCACTTGCATATGACACTCTATCCATAACCACCTCTTCCTCTTCTTCACTTTCCTCCAACCTCAACTCTCTTTGCCTCTCATGCTCAAATGTATCCCCCTCATCTTCATCGGTAAAATATTCTGGAAGTTGAGTACATATATTGTACCTACCAACTAAATTACAAGGTGACATATTTCTTAGGGTTGATATTCTCGAAGGTATAGGGGTGGAAGTAGCTAGTGGTGAGGATTCCGGTGTTGAAAATAGCGACAGTGATGAGTATTGCGAATCAGGTGGTGGTAATGGTGTTTGCTGTGGTAGTGGTGTTGTTGTTGTTTGTGGTGGTGGTGGTGGTGGTGGTGGTGGTGATAATGGTGTAGTTGGTAGTGGTAAAGGTACCTTTTCTGTCACTTGATTGACCACTTCATCTTGAACACAAGTGATAACTGAAAATTAAAATTAATCATTAATAAAATATTAATTTTTATTTATTAGGTATTTATTAATTTTATTTAAGATTTACTAACCAGAAATGCCCTTTCTTTTCCCAAACTGTTTTTCAATTTTTGTTTGAGAATTTATTAAACTTTCTACGTGCATTTTTAACCATTGGTCATTTTTGACCAAAGGTTTCACGGAATTTAATCCGTTTGTGCTCATAAAATTTAACGTTTGACACGATAAAAGTTGGATTTTTTCTTTCGAAAAATCACCCGCGTTTAAGCCCGTCTCTAAAATGTCAATGAATTTCTGAGACTCGGAAATCGCTTCGGTCATCGCGCCGGATTGTTCAGAAACTTTTTCGGTATTCATAGCGAATTTGTGTAGTTAAATTTTTTTTTAGAGGTGTTAGCTCGATGTCTCAACGGAAACTGTGCTTTTCTCACATTGTGTTTCAGTTTTATAAATTTTCATATTTCCACCACCCTATAGGAGAAGGTTGGACTAGCCAAAAGACTTTTTAATCAGCATAAAAATGGGCGTTTTCAAATTTACAAGAAACTGCTCAGAAAAAGAGTGGAATATGCTAAAAACTGTTTCTTTATTACCAAAGAAGTGTTGCATATATTGTAAAAACATACACTTCATATATTCTGAAAAACATACTCTTATTTAAATTCTTATGATGACAAAAGTGAAAGTCTGTCTGGCAAACCTTTCATCTTATCGGTTGATGTTTACACTTGGTCGCGACTTGCGCTACAGGGGTTTGTTAGTGTACAATACAGAATACCTATTCATTTACATAGACCCTAAATGATCAGTTGCCTACAATACTCGCTTTTCTATTAACGAAATTACAATATTCAAACTAGAGTTTAATATCTTGCTGGATACAGTTTATATCTTATATTTTTCTGAAAAAGCTAAGTTTTGAAAATGTTAAAAATTGTCAGTATGAAATAAGAGAATTTAACATCCTGATTAAATAAATAAAAATAATAATAATAAAACATTTTAATTTGCGTTTACTCAAGACGTATTTAATGCACTTTCCGGTTAAACTTTTCTTTTATCCTATATTTTTATTATTACACGCTGTTTTCTAAAGAATTTAAAAGTATATGTTTAATTAACAATTTCAATTTTGAAAATATTAATAAGAATTTAAACTTGTATGATGATGATTTTAAAGATAACGTATCATAACCGGATAGGCATATTCTCTATTATGATTATTATAATTGGTATATCTAACACCTGTCATGAGTATAACATGCTCGAACTTGTTTCACACAACATCTATAAAAGAAGTGGTATGATCTTACACTCATGTTATTCTGAAATTTGTATCCCTATAGTCGCCATGGCGGGTGTTTTCTCAAAAATCGTGTCTTCTGTCACGTATGATTTTGATAGTGACGATACACAAGCACCAGTTGATCTAAGTGTAAATTATTCGGAAGTGCAAAAAAAAAACGTAAATATCCTGAAGAAATGACATTTTCAACATCCAACTGCAATAGTGGTGTGAGATCGCAAAAAAATTTAAACCTTTACCACATCATCCTATGATTTTTGTTACGAGTTATGACTTGAATAACTCGTGTTTAAAAAAAAATATCTGTTGGTCTTGAAATACAGGATGGAGGAGATTTTTTACCAGCCATTCATTTCACCGATAAACGATCTCGTGGAATTTCGTTACATTTTGAAGAATGGTTAGATCTACAACAAAAATTTGATGTAATTTGTGCATATCTGGATGGAAGAAGTAATTATACATCATGTGGTGGTGATCCTCGTCCAGAAGCTGTCAAAATTGGCAGATGTGTATTAATTTTTATGCAACTCAGGCGTTTTATGGTCGCTTTACCTACCTATACAGGCGCATCCTAAGTTCTTCCTTATAGCCCAGCGGTCAATAAAGTGCCCATTATTACTCTAGGGCAATAATGGATACTTTATGGACCGCTCGCAGGTCAATAATGTATCCATTATTACCCTAGGGCAATAATGGTCACATTATTGACCTGCTGGGCTATATGGAAAAACTTAGCATGCACCGGCATAGGTAGCGTAGAGTGACCATAATACGCCTTTGTTGCATAAAGAATCGTCTGTACCATGTGTCATAGGTGCGTCTTTCGTCTCGCGCGATATTTCCAAACTCGTCTCCGGCTCGAGCGACCTCGGCTTCGCCTCGGTCTTGCTCTCGCCTGCTACTCGTTGGAAATATCTGCGCTCGACTATAAAGACGCACTTATGACGCTTGGTGCATAATATACTATTACAACTTCGTATAATACACGAGCAATTTTAATTGGTTAATCTACTGGTGATGACTATGACGAAAATTCACTGCTGGACATCACGAATGGGAAGAAGGAGTATCATTTTTCCAACAACATTGTGATGCAAATGGCTATATTTAAATTTATTTGGATTCGCAAAATATTGTGAAACCATCTAGTGAATTTATAACTCAGTTATTGAATATAAAATTTCCATTTTTTAAAGAAAAAGTTAAAGAACAGTTACCACTTGAGTTTGTAAACCGTTACTTTGAAATTGTGTT
Source organism: Ganaspis brasiliensis (assembly GCA_037103525.1). Classification (NCBI taxonomy): domain Eukaryota; kingdom Metazoa; phylum Arthropoda; class Insecta; order Hymenoptera; family Figitidae; genus Ganaspis; species Ganaspis brasiliensis. The sequence continues at coordinate 226,354 of JAZKLR010000573.1, forward strand.
TTGCGAAATTTCGTATATTTTAACATCGTTCCTGTCTCTAGCTACAGGTCAGAAGTTACGAGAATTTATCATAAAAAATTTTAACCTTACACAATTTATGTTATTGTATACAATTTAAATGAAATAAAATTGTTATTCAATATAACGAATATATACATGTAAGTCGTGTGTTGTTTCTTGTAAACCTTTTTACCTAGTTAAAAAATCTATACGAAAGAAATAAAATAATAATAATAAAAATAATAATAAAAATGCTATCTAGAACTATTTTTATTTAAACTTATTAATTTTCTCTCACTACTGTAACATTTCAATGTTTAACAAAAAACAATAATTCTGAAATACTTCTTTAAACTTTGATAAATTCGTTAAATTAAAAACAAAGTGTGGAAGGAGAAAAAGAAGAAGAAGAAAAAGATGGAAAAAGGTAAGCGTAGCAGCGGGCGTCGGCGTCGGCGTCGGCGTTCGGCACGTCGCGTCGCGGTCTCGCCTTGGCAAGCTGATAAAAGGCGAGATGTGCAAGTCGCCGAAAATAAGCATGAATGCGGCGTACAAACCAGGCTTAAATAAGCTTATCAAGCCTGGTGTTTGTGCTGAACCAAAATCAGCTGATGTGGTTCCGAACTACGTATACGTGCATGCGCTAGCATATCATTAACTACTTTTGTTTAGAAATAATTTCTTAAAAGGAGTATCAAACTAATTATCTACTTAGTAAGAAAGATGGATACGAGATGGAAACACCCGTTTACATCAATGATTTGTGGTCGCTCGGCAAATTTACCCTGAGAATCCACGCTTTTTACAAGAGGCTTATCACGATGCAACCTCAAAACCGCATGGTTATCTTTTTCTTGACCTTAAACTGTCGACACCTGATAATTGTCGTTTCAGAACCAATATATTTCCTTCAGATGATTTTTCTTACGTTTATTTTACAATAAAAAGTATAAAAAGACTTGATACAAATGATCAGGTACCAGTTGTAAGATTGGAATGGCGTCAAGTGTAAGTAAGTGTATTGGAGTAAAAAACGCTGCCGCATTAAATGCAATATATCATCTTGATACTAATCAAAAACGAGGAATTTTATCATCAGCCAATCATAAATTGATCAAGTGCATTTGTGAGTGTGCGTTAAATATTCTAGCTGGAAATATACCGTTAAAATCGTCTGAAAAACAAAAATTGAAAAAACGCAGAAAAAAATTACGGAAATTAGCAGAACCATCGAGAAATTGGAAAAAGAAAAAACATTTTATTTTACAAAAAGGGAGTAGGTTTTTACCATTCCTACTTGCACCAATTATTGGTAGAGTTCTATCAAACCTGATTGCATGAGGAATATCAGAATTTTAGGTTATGGAACACACAAGAAAAATGGTATTAGTTTTTAGCGAACAAATTGAAAAAATGCAACAACAACAATCTTCCTCTTTAACTACTAATACTGGTAATTTTCATACTTTTACAAATAATTCTAATACCGGAGCTAATATAAAAACAAAAAACACACTGAAAATATTTTTGCTGATAATGTATGTCAAACACCGTTTAACAGTATCCAAACACCTGGAAATGTTACGAGTCGACTTGACAATGAAATGAGTCAAATTTTAAACTCACCATTTTTTAAAGATGAACGTGAGAAATTTAATATGTACCAACAAGTATTGCAAAAATATCTTCTTTACAAAAATTTTAAAACGAAACCAGAAAGTACAAGTAAAAAAAATGTAAAAAATTCTGATAATGATAAAAATAATATAGATGATAATAATGATAAAGATAATACTGAAGATTCAATTAATATTGCTGATATTCTTGCTACTGTACCTAAAACTTTTAACATCACTATTACAACGTCTTAGTAAACCCGATTTACGTAACCGTTTCAGATGGAACGAACGCGGTACTGTTTTTATTGATGGTAGAGAATTAGCAAAATCTAATATTGTTGACCTGATAAACGATGCATTAAGATATAGAAAAAGTGTGAATCCTGTGGGAAGACTTCAGTTTGCCTCTTTTCTTCATGAGATCGGTATTTCACGTAAAATTGTGACAAATGGGGAATACTGGAAAAAAACTGTAATGACAGGTTCTTCAAATATTCATTTACAGAAAGTGACAACTCGAAATTCTGTTCCACAGCATCCGCTTTTAACATAAGATGAAGATTCATCATCCTCAACTGATAATGACAATAAGAATAATAATAATCGCAGCTCACAACGACACAGGAGTAGGAGTCGAAATCGTATCAGGCAAAATTTAAAAAAAGAAGAAAAAGGTAAATGGTTTTCTCTCTTACTTAAACCATGAAAATTTTAGAAGCAATTTATTACAATCCATTACATGAGGCTTCTTTTTCTGGAATTGAGAAACTAGTAAATGCAGTGCGCGGTAAAGTGTCAAGAAAAAAAGTAATCGATTGGTTAAAAAGTCAAGATGTGTATAATTTACATATCCCTACACGTCGAAAATTTCAGCGTGCTTTTTATAATATTACAAATATTGATGATCTTTGGGAAGTTGACTTGGTTGATTTAAAAAATTTGAAAGATTATAACGATAATTATGTATATTTACTTGTAGTAATTGACGTGTCGAGTAAATACGCCTGGGTAGAACAACTGAAAAATAAATCTGGAAATGAGGTGAGACATGCATTTGAACGTATACTCGATAAAAACGAGAGAAAGAGAATTCCTCAATGTGTGCAAAGTAATAGAGGAAAAGAATTTTTAGCTAAAGAGTTTCAACAATGTTTATTAAAACACGAAATAAGGTTTCGCCCTGTACGCGATCCAAACCATAAAGCAGCCATAGTTGAAAGATTTCATCGTACACTTAGAGAACGTATGTGGAGATATTTTACGTATCTCAATACACATCGATACATAGATGTTTTACAACAAATTGTACATGCGTACAATAATGAACGACATTCAGCTACAAAAATGCGTCCATCTGCAGTGACTTTAAAAAATGCAAGAGCAGCGTATTTAAATATTGTTAAAAAATATGATAAAAATGTATTACACTGTGAGAAAAAAGCTAAATACAAACCTGGCGATTATGTACGAATCAGTAGAGAGAGAGAGAGAGGTGTGTTTGAGAAAGGTTATGAAGCAGGTTGGACGGAAGAAATTTTCGTCATAAAGCGTGTTTTTAAAGAAAAAGACCACTCACTTGTTGTCTATGAGCTGAATGAGTTGGCGGGGGAGGTTATAGAAGGACATTTCTATGAACGTGAACTTTCAGTCGATAAGAGAGAAAATATTCTTAGAGATACTGAATTCATTATTGAAAAAATAATTCGAAGCAAGGGTAAAGGTACAAAAAAACAATTACTTGTAAAGTGGCAGGGTTATCCTAGTAAATTTAATTCGTGGATACCTTCTTCTGATTTAATGATAAATTAAACGAATAAATAAAATTGATGTACCATAATGGAATCAGATAAATTTTATTTAATCTTACCTAGTAATAGCAGTATGAAATATTTCCCTCATAACACAACTACACATTTTATTACTCAACTTCATCATGAAATTAGACTTAATGGTCGATGGGCTATTGCACTTACAGAAATACAATTTCCTCGCACATTTTTACATATAAGAGATGAAAATTTAGATAAAATTGAAAACCGTATTGCACTAATGTCACTGGTATCAAACGTTGACAATAAGGCAAAAAATTTTATTAATAAAAAAAATAAAAAAGAATTAACAATAGATGAAGAAAATTTACTTGAAAAATATAAACTACCCTTTTTTTTGAAAAGTAACACTGAGACAAATGAGATTGCTGATAACACTATTAGAAATGAATACAATTCAGCTGGTGTGCTTACTAGTGCATGGCGTCAACCTGTAGTCTCTATTTTTCGGCCAGGTGTGTACAATAAAGTTAAAGACCTCATAGCAGCGATAAACCAAACGGAAATTGGACAAAAGCATATAATGTTGTCTTTTAAAGACGATGGAAATGGATATGTCAGAGTTGAAAGAATATGTAAAAATGAATGTAAATTGGATGGACAGCATTTTCTAGTTATAAGTGAAAAGGTATCTCGTATTCTCGGTTTCTCACCTGAGAAAATATTACCCAGCAGTTCCTATTATGCTAAACACCCTGTCAGCATGGCACGTGGACTACCGGAAAATATGTTTGTCTATTGTGACGTATGCGAGCCTCGAATAACAGGTGACGTGCAGACACCTCTCTTACGAATTATTCCTGTTAATACTCGAAATTATATTTTCGCTTCTACACAAGTTACTCAATTATCATAATAGAGCATACGTGTTGATTTAAAAGGGAGCAATACTGCCGAGTTAGCTAATGACATACTGAAAAAAGTTGGTGTTGTAAATAATTTAATACACTCATTATTTAATCAGGTTGATGTATATTTTAACCGAAAACTTATCTCACCACAAAACAATGCATATGCATACAGAGCTTACCTGGAAACCCTGCTTAATTACGGCCCACAAGCAAAAAATATCCACCTAACCTCATCTCTATGGATTGTGGACACTGCGGAGAAAATGGATGATATAGATAGTACTGACACAGGTCTTGAAAAACGAAGAAAATATTTATCTCATGGTGGGTCAATCGATTTGATTGGTCATTTGCATTGTGAGATATTTAACCAAAATAAGTTTCTTTTAAATGGAGTGGAAATGCGTCTTTGTTTAGTGCGTAACAAAAATTCATTTGTCCTGATGGATCCAACAAACCGATGTGACATTCACATTACCGAAGCATCTCTTCTTGTACGTCGTGCAAAAATAAGTCCTGGTATTTTACTGGCACATACAAAAGCACTTTCTCATGGTACGGCAAAGTATCCAATCACACGAGTAGAGGTTAAATCTTTTACTTTACACAATGGTGTACATGGTGACACCCTTGATAATATTATCCTTGGTCAACTACCAAAAAGAATAATAATAGGATTTGTTGATAACAAAGCCTTTAATGGCACCACAAAACTTAACCCATTTAATTTCAAAAATTATAAAATTAATTTTCTCTCACTACAACCTGATTTTAGTAAAAAAAACTATTTGTCGAGGCTTGTCAAAGTCTCTTTACTGGTACAGGAATACATTTTCTGAATGAGGGTAATGACATTGATCGTTCTGATTACAGTGAAGGATTTTGTCTTTTTGCTTTCGATTTAACGCCTGATCTATCTGCAAATTGTTATTCACATTGTTATTCACATCTTGTGAAAAACGGTAGTGTGAGAATTGAAGTTCGTTTTGAGGAACCATTGGAAAATACTATAAACTGCATTGTATATGCAGAGTATGATAATGTATTCGAAATAGACTCGTCGCGACAGGTTATTGTTGACTTTGGTGCTTAGGTACATATGTTATTTCTAAATTTGGAAATTTTCTCTTATCTCTATTACATCAGTTTATCAGCTATTGCATCACTCATTAAAATGCATATAAGCCAGTAGAAACAAGTTCATTTCTTTCTTGTCCGCGGAGTAGTGTTGACAATGTCTATACATTAAATTACAATATTGTGAAGTGATGGATTTCGTTATTGATATCCAGGGTTTTCGTGGTGTTAATGGAGAATTTATGGAGAAAGAAGTGGCTGTTGTTGCATTAAATGATAACTTTTTTGGTCATTGGATCTCATCACCACCATTTCCATTTACCGAATTATCACCCGGTGCAAAACAACAAAATAACTGGTTAACTTGCTCCTTCCATGGTATGGAATAATCATGAGTCGTCAGATTATTAACTTGGAATTATTTACATGTCGAGGTTTCAAGAATCTTGAACAAACTACTGAATTCTGCCTATATCACGGATTTAAAAAAGAAAAAACTTTTGTTTGTGTTGTGAACAATGCCTTTAAAGTGAAAAAATAGTTACTACAGCAAAAATCTGATACAGTTTTAATATTACCACCAATTGGTACTGATGTGGCTGAATACGGTGGCATCGAAACACCAAAAACATCGCTAAAAGAAAAAAAAAATTCTTTTCACTAATTCATAAAAAAAATCGTCGGCTTTGATGATAAAAGTTTTTTGAAAGAAGAATTAAAAGCAACAGGAATTATAACATCTGGTCTAGAAATGAAATCACCCACCTCAGTCGAGGTAAATAAAGTACTGGAAAATTTTCCACCACTTGGAAGCCCATTTTTAAAAGTCAAAAATAAACAGTCTTCAGATTTTGCAAGTGCTTCATCAAATTCCACGAAGCACAATTGGGGTGTTTCCAGCGGATCGGATTCCGAGGGTCATGAGGAAACCGGTCTCTATTATTGTTAATACTGATGGATATCGAAAACCTGGAACGCACTGGATCGCCATCTTTATAGATAAACATGGCCGAGGAACCTTCTTCGACAGCTACGGTTTTCCGCCTCGTATTCCAGAACATGTTGATTGTTTGCGTCGAAACTGCACCATATACCAGTGGAACGCAGAACAATTACAAAGTTTCTCTTCTGATGTATGTGGTCAGTTTTGCATTATGTTTCTCTTTTATATGTGCAGTGGTGTCAGTTTGTGTGATTTCATTAAACTTTTTACCACAAATTTTGTGAAAAATGATTATACTGTTTATTGTTTTTATAGAAAACTTTTAAAAAAGGTTAATAATAATAATAATAATAATAATAATTGTACGCGGAGACACTTAGTCATATATTAAGTGCCTGTCCGATTTATACATGTAACAGATATATAGAAAGACACAATGCTGCACTGAAGGTTTTGTATTACCACCTTCGTCACCAGTACGGTATAGATAAGGAGCCCATTCTGCCGTATGCCCAAAAGGATCAAGATTCCGTTGTGGAAAATGACCAATGCAAGATCTACTGGAATTTTTCTTTTCCCACCACTCATCATATCAGTGCCACCAAGCCTGATATGGTCCTCCAAGATCATAAAAGTAAGATCATTTATGTAGTTGAGTTTTCGGCTCCTGCCGACAGAAACATCATTAAAAAGGAGGATGAGAAACGGATCAAATATCAAGAGCTCTTATTCGAATTAAGTAAAATGCATCCAGGATATAGAGTCCATTTGATTGTTTTAATTCTCGGCTGCTTAGGAGGGATGAAGGCTTCATTTGTGAGCCAACTGAAGAAGATCCCAACCTGCGAACGTCAAGCCAATTTGTTAGCAGGTAGAATGCAAAAAGCAGTTCTTTTGAATTCTCTTTTTGTGGTCCGACAGCACTGTTCCTTGTAAAAAAAAACATCTTTAAAGGTAGCTCTAAAAAAGCATCCAACAATTTCATGTCGGCCGCATAAGAACATCGGCGGCAATGGACATGAAGACCCAAAGAACAGAATGGTGAAACTGTACAGAGTAAAAAAAAGAAACTTTTGCTTACCTTCCAGGACGGAAGGAGCAAAAGTTGATAAGAATAAGTAAAGCAAGAATTGGGAGAGGTTGTTTTAGTGCGGTATTGCCACAGCACGTGGTCGAGTCCCACACGAACAAGTGCGTAAATGCATTTTTTCCTCTCCTAAACTTGTTTTGTAAAAAAAAAAAAAAAAAAAAAAAAAAATTCTAATAATATGATTAAAAAAAATTACACAGTTTCCAAGGTGGATATTATTTTTACTCTCACAGTATTTTTTTTTTTTTTTTTTTTTGCGTAGGATGTGAAAACCTGCCTTCAGGTACCCTGTAGCCCGTACTACAGGGTTATGCGGGGGTGGCGATGTTCTGCCGACCCGCTAAAAACACACCCTTATTTGGGGACCTTAGGACCACTCCCGGCTAGCACTTTTCGCGCGTATCGCCATCGGGAGTAGTCTTATATCCCCTCCTCTGTCGCCTAAGCGACTTTCTCCCTTATTCTACGGGAACCTCCATTCTTTGGCGACCATCGAGGTCTTTGACCCTCATAACATAATGTATGAAGGTCTCGATGGTTCGCCAATCCTCGGGAGAGCGAGTCATAAGCGTGATCATGTTTTCCGGTGTAACCTTGCGATTAACACCGGCAAACATAACCTGCCTCTCCGCGTCCCAACGCTTACAGCTGAAGAGTGTGTGCTCTGGGTCGTCCACTGGGAACTTGCAGTACACACACTCCGAGCTATTGACTTTCTTAAATCGCTCCAAATAGGAGCCGAAACACCCGTGCCCTGTGAGAGCTTGGGTTAAATAGTAGGAAACCACTCCGTGCTTCCTACTTATCCAGGTGGCGAGTGTAGGTATCAGCCGATACGTCCATCGGCCTGTCTCCTCCCCGCTCCATCGTTCTTGCCATCTGTCGACGAGTCTGCTTCTCGCATCTCGGCGAATTTGGTCCTTGCTGGGTCTATTATCTTTCGTATATGCGGAAGAATTTCTCTTCTTGAAAAGGAGAAAAACTTCCTCCCTTTCTTGTGCCAAAAGATCTGCCGGTGGGACGCTGGCAAGGACCTGAGCAGCACACGTCGGTACTGTCCGATAGGCCGAAGTAATACGTTTCGTAATAGTTCTCTGCGCGGACAGCACTCTTCTACAGATGGTCTTGCTTCTGGCATTTCGCAGGGTCGGAGCCCATACAGGTACTGCGTATAGCAGCTTTGAAAGGGCAACACTCGCCACCAGTCTCCTCTTTGCTTCAGAAGGCCCACCAATGTTCGGCATTAGACGAGCTAAGCTTGCCGAACACTGTTTGGCCTTCCGACATGCTACGGCTATATGGTGTTTGAAATTCAAAAATTTGTCGAGTTCGACACCTAAATATTTAATATGATTCCTCCATTGGAACTCGAATCCGTCTATCTGAATACCAGGGGCTGTATAACCACGTCTGTCTGTGACTAGCAGCGCTTCGGTCTTTTCCAGAGCCATTTGGAGGCCTCTGGCCTCCAGCCAGCGCTTTGCCCGTCTCAGACATTCGTTCACCAATATGCCCAGAGCTTCTACTGTTTCGGCAGTGCATACGATCAACGCGTCGTCCGCGAAGCCGATGATCACCGCGCCTTTAGGTAGACCCATTCGCAAGAAGTCGTCATACGAGACATTCCATACGAATGGTCCTATCCTCGAGCCTTGGGGGGCACCTTTCTGCATCTCCTCTTTCAGAGTGCAGGTGTCACCCTCGTATATTACCCACCTGTCGCTAAGATAATTATCCATTATCCGCAACAGGTAGGGCGGTATTCCTTTGTTTCTCATCGACTTGATGAGATCTTCCCATCGCGCGGTATTAAACGCGTTGCGTATATCATTGGCTACCAACGCGCAGAAGCTCTTTTTCTTCCCTGGTCCCAATTTGTTTTTTCCTTCTCTAGCTAGGTCCACCGCCTTCTGAATGGCGTCTACTGTGGACAGGCCTTTGCGGAATCCAAATAGGTTGTCAGACAGACTATTCTCTCCGGTCAAGTGAGATTGCATTCTCTGCAGAACCATGTCCTCTAGAAGCTTCCCCATCGTATCTAACAGGCATATAGGCCTGTAGGATGAGACTTTATCTAGAGGTTTGTCTCCTTTCCTTAGGAGGACCAGCCTCTGTCTTTTCCAGTCGCGGAAAAACTCTCCTCTTTTCAGGCAGTTGTTATAGCAGTCTAGGAGAATCTGGGGTGAAGCAACGATCACTTCTTTAAGGATCTCGTTGCTTATCCCATCTAATCCCGGCGCTTTGCCTGGCTTTAACCTACTGCCTGCTTTTTGTAATTCTGTAAGAGTGAAGAGTTCTTCCTCACCGACATGACAGTTACTCCAGTCCATCCTAGGCCATGGTTCTGCTGGAGGAAACAAAGCCTTTATGATTTGCCGGACCCAATCGGGATTGTCTAGACCGGGGGTCTTTTGCCTCGATAACAATTTCTTGTTAACGATTTTATAAGCCAGACCCCATGGGTCATTTTCGACGTCACCGATTAGGTTCTTCCAGATCTTTTTCTTTTTGCAGCGCGTATTTCCTTCCTGAGGATTCTCTTGGGTTTCTGTATATGCCTCCTTCAGCAGAGGATCTCCGTTTGAACGGTCATATCTCCTTCTTGCTTTGAGGCATGCCTTTCGCAAAGAGGCCAATTCCTCTGACCACCAGTATACATTTCTTCTTCTTGGGGTTGTGCTTCTACAACGCGGCATAGACGCGTCGCATGCGGTGACAATCATATTTTTACCGTCCGCACTTCCCCTTCAAGGTTATTCGGCCTCTTCACCCATCCCAGATCCTCTATGAGGCGGGATTCTTCCAGGGACCGGCCGAACTTCTCCTTGTCGATTTTCTTAATGTTCCACTTCGGGCCATTTTCACGGAGAGCCCCGTGGTTCCTGGCCCGCAGCGTGTCTCCCCTTGAGACTGAAAACTCGATATAGTGGTGGTCACTATGGTTATAATCCTCCAGGACGCGCCAATCTTTAATACGTTTATTTAGGAGGGCCGTTGTGATCGACAAGTCAATTATCGATCCCTGACCGTTTCTCCTAAAAGTCCAAGACCTCCCACGGTTCGCAACCATTAGGTTGTTCCTGGAGATCATTTCTCCGACCAAGATTCCTCGATTGTCGAGCCTTTTCTCGCCCCATTCTGGTGACTTAGCATTGAAGTCACCTGTAATGAGGGTATCCAACCTGTATTCTCTAAGGCTCATTTCGAGGTCGTATATCTGATCTTCGAAGGTTGACAGTTGATCGTTGGGTGAAAAATAACAGCTATACATACGTATTCCTGACATTTCCACCCACACGAATCCACTGTTTGTCTCCAGGAACTTATCTGCCCGTAACTCGGAATTGCAGATCTGAATGGCTGCTCTTCCCGATTTATCTTGGTACCAGGGAGTGAGATCGTTCTTTCTGTTCTGTTCTGTGCAGAACAAGACATCGATCTTCTTCTCCCCGGCTGTTTGCATTAGGAGGTCTTGGGCCTCTACGCACTTATGCAGATTGATCTGCAGAAACTTTAGGCTTTTGCCTGTTTAAGTTTCTGCAGTTCCTGTTTGTATACTGGGCAGGCATTGCTGCCGGCCCAGTGTGCACGGTTAGTGTTACCTAAATCGGAGCAAGTGATACACTTGGGCTCCGTTAAGCCACAATTCTTGGCCATGTGACCCGCTGCGCCACATCTCCGACAGTTTCTCATTCTGTCTGGGCCCTTGCAAAGACGTGTCGCATGACCAAAACCAAAGCACCTTTGGCATCTAGGCACCTCCACGTGTTCTCGGATAGCGGCGTTTATCCATCCAATCCGGATTTTGCCTGCCTTGGCCAAAGTAAAATACTCTGTTTCTGGCAGACGTACTAACGCTACCTGCGTTCCTCGGAAGCGAGGAACGACGCTTACAGTTCTCACCGGATTAGATGACCCAAGCTTTTCGTTCAAAGCCTGGATGATGTCTTCTTTAGAAGCACTTTCATCGAGGTCCCGGATCTCGAGAACTCGTTTATTCACCAAAGCTGTAACAGTTGCCTTGTCTTTCAAGGCATCTGTCAGGGCTCCGGCGAACTTGGAGGTGTCGCCTCCTTTCTTCACTATCAGGAGAAATTCATTGTTCAGAGTCCTCCTCGTCCTAATCACCTCGGTTCCCAGGTCTTCGGGCTTTAACGACTTTTGTAAGCCCTTCAGGATTTTACTGTACGAAGTCGGGTCCGTTGCTAAATTTTTGACGGCTTCGGTGGTTCGGGGTTTTCGGATAGGCGCTTTTTCTTTCATCGCCTTCTCCGCCTCCTTCGCCACTTCCTTCTTTGCAGCTTTTCGACGTATCCGAGCTTCTTTCCTTCTATTTCGGAAAAGCTCGAATTTCTCGTCCTTGCTGCTTTCTCCTGTAATGTTGTCTGAAGGGCAGGCCTCCTTGGTCTGGCTTGCGACAACCTCTGCCAACGTCTTTGCAAACTGTTAGCTTGCTGGTTTTTCTTGCCTCGGAGCTTGCCCTTGGTGCTGCCCTGGCCACTCCGAGTTTTTCCCCTTTTTCAAGACTTTTTCGGGGGGCGTTTCGGCAGCTCGCCTTTTCCCCGTCTGTTTTGTAAGAGAAGCATCTTCTTGAGTCGCCTCCTTGCGACCCACCTTGTTCCCTTTCTCCGTGTTATGGCTTTTCGACCCTTTCGGTTCTAAAAACCGCACATTTGTGCGGATGACCTCAAAGGCCGCCTCCAGTGCACAAAGTCCGTCCTGAACGTCTGCGCTTATGTTCTTTTGTCTTGAACAAGCGCTGCGCATGACGGAAAGCACTTTTGGAACCAAGGCAAGTTGCAAAGCGATATTTGCCTGGAATTGGTCCATGCCTTCCTTCTTGTTTTTAATTAAAGTCTCTTCAATGGCATCCATGGTATTTTTACCAAGAGCTCTTGGCAAGTTTGAAAAAACTTGCAGAGCTCTATCCTCCGGCCCGAAAACGATTAGAGGGGAAGCTACTTCCACTTCGTTTGTTGAAATGTTTTTACGTCTCTCTGTGGTCAGTCTAAACTATCTTAATAAATGTACACGTAATAATTAATTATAGTTCTCTTGTCACTCAACCTACCTTATGTTATTATATTAGTTCATATAGTTTGGTTATATTAGAATGTAATTTTTTTTTTAAAAAAGGACAAATAAATATCGTAACTTTAGATACAGTATTTTATTTCACCTAACCTTATATTAAGTTAAGATAGTTTAATGTTTCCTAAAAGAAATAAATTTTATAATATTTCGGAATATAAATTTTGAGAAAATTCAGACACTTAAAAAAAAATAGTTTCACTCACTAAATCTTTCTATTAAGTTTCTACACAGCCATAGTAATTCTTTCGTACAATTGGACTACCTAGGAATCATCCAATATCAAAATAACGTGCCCATTATATACCATTGGTTTCGTCATAGAAAAAATAAAAAAATCCCATCTACATATCTAGAAATTAGCGACCCCAGCAAACAAGTCTACAACCCAAATATTCCTTACTGCGACTTTACCAGCTTAGACAGACTGAACAAAAATTACTGGTGGCTACCATACGACTCGACACATCTAGCTGAAATAAGAAGAAGATCAAAAAGAAAAAGAGTACTTATTGAGGATGAATATATAGGGATCTTTCATCCATCAATACAATACTGCAAAAAATTATAAGACAATTTAAGTGATAATTAATAATTTATTTTTTCTTTATTTTATTTTATTTTATTTTTTTTTTTTTTCTCCTTATGTTATATTTTCCAAATTCTATTACCAATCCATAACATAAAGTGTCGACGAGAGTTTTCTAAAGTATTTTACTTTATTTTTTCTCTCAATATGAAAGCATCATCTGTAAAAGTGAATTGAATAATTATACACAGACTTTAATAAGGACACTTAATTATAACAAAATATAAAAACTTTTGATACGAGACAGGCCTTGTGTCTGCAAATTTCAATTATTAATGTCAAATAAGGAACAAGGTTATTTTTGTAAATTGTTTAATCAAAAATTGTATTCAAAAATGTTTCTCAATAAATAAATAATTTATTTAAAAAAAAAAACTTAGCTCATCAGACCGTCAACTCAGAAGTCGAGGGTTCGAATCTTGCCGTAGGTAACTTTTTTTGTTTTTTTTTTTAATATAAATTATTTTATTAATTTATTGAGTATTTTTAATAATTATTTTAAATATATATAATTTATTTACTTATCCCTTACGGGTTCGAGGGCCTCCGCACCCTTTACATTCAAATACAAATTAAGTACAACAACGCTTACATTTATCCTTCCTTAAACTTAACTTTAAATACATAATCAACTTAACCTAATTGTCGCTCTTTTAATATTCTACTTAACAAACTGCAAAGTGCCTGGTTTTCCGTTTCCTGTTCCTTTTACCCTTTCAAGGTTTATCCAGCTCATCGCCCACCCTTTTATAAAACTCTATTTTTACTCTTTTCTTTATCAGTCATATCACACATTCTAATCCTAACCATTCACTCATTTCTCTCCATATATTTCTCATCCGATCCTACAAACATCTCCATTCATCCACTAACACACTTTCTTCCTTTTTCTTGCTCTTTTTACCTTCTCCCTTCCTCTCTTAACATATTTCCAATCCCACTTTGATAACCCCTTCTGTATCCTCTTTCACCAGCCATTCCACTCCATCCACCCAAACACTTTCTCAATTCACTTTCACTACCCTTCCGTTTCTTCTTTCCACCCACGCTTTTTGTTCCAGCAGCAATTTTATTCTTCTCTCTCTCCATGTTCTATCAATATCTATTCTCTTTACACTTCCTTTCGACCTACATTTTAATCTCATTACTTCCATCCTAGCATTCCCATCTTCTAATTCCACAATCCACAATTTCGGTTTTTCCACATCCTCTCCTCTTACTCCCTTAACGTTCTTGATCCTAATTTTAGCTCCAATTCTTAACAAAAGTTTTTCTACCTCCTCTTTGCCTTTTCTCCACTCTACCTTTATACCTTTAATAACAATATTATATATATATATATATATATATATATATATATATATTTTTTCGTCATCTGCTTTTTCTCTACTCCCCACCCTTTCTTCTACTCCTTCATTTAATGTTACCCTCTCCCTTTCTACGAACTCTCTCTTCCTACTCTCCTCACTCTCTATTATATCTTTCTCTAACTCCTCCATTCTCTTCCCCATATTTTCCGTCTCCTTATCTCAACTTGCCTCCGACTGGTCATCCCTCTCTAAAATTGCTTTCACTGCCTTTCGTAATCCCTCAATTTGCTTAAACCTCATTTTTTCCAGTTTCCTAATTTCCTTCATTTCATCCCATGCTTCATCAAACTTATCATCAGTTTCCTTCATTGTTCTTTTGATTAGACTTAGTAAAACTTGACAATCCTAGTATTCAAAATTTTTCCTGTCCAATCCCATTTCAAATTTTCGCGCCTTAGACTCATTCCCGCCTTTAACACTTGCGTCATTGCTTTCCTCTTTATTCGACATTGTCAAGTTCTACCTTATTTACCCAGAAGCACTACTTTTATCTTTGTCACTCTCTCGCTCTCTCACTCTCACTCAACACGCTTTTATCGTAACCTCACAATTTTGCCTCATTTCTCACATCTTTTTACCATTCATTTCTCGCCCTTTTCCACATACACTCCTTCCATTCACCTCACAGCCCTTCACTCTATACTCACCACTCACTCCACTACCCACCCATTACTTAATATCAACAGATTTTCAAAAAACTATCTCCTCTTCACAAAACGCGTCAACTATTCATCGGTACCGGGAACGGAAGCCAATTATTTTAAATAATTATAAATGTTTTAAATTAAATTCAAATATTAAATTTCAACATTGGACGATTTTTAGTTTTTTCCAACTCGTAGAATATTTCAAGTTTCTAGTTTCTCAGCTCTTTGCATATTTTTTATTTTAGGGAAACACTTGCATACCTCGCAAGCTTGTTCCTTTCCTATTTTTCTCTCCCCCTCCCCCACTAACTCACTGCCAAGTCACTCGCTCTCCCTTGTTTTGCCAGCAAGTCATTCAGACGCGTATTTCATGCTTCTCTTCTTCACTACCCCCTCTCCATCTGTTTACCACTCTCTATTCTAGTCCCAGATGCTGGGACCGAGCACAACAATACCTTCACCCAAATTTCCATTCTTAATTCATTATCGCACTTTTCAAACCTTTCTCTAATAACCTGTATTCTTGTTGTACTAGAAAAAAAGCGCGCGCTAGAGCGCACGCCAAATTTTATTATTTCTTAAGGGGGGAACATCAGTTGTAACTAAAAAAAAGTGCTTTTTTCAAGAATTTTTTCCTAGAAAACCATGAAACTTTTTGAAGAATACTATTTATTAGTTAAAAGTACATGTTAAAAAATGTAATTAAAAAAAAAATAAAAGTGTTTTTCAACTAAACCTTTTGAAGATGTGAGCCATTGAAGCGACGCCTTCCAAAAAAAGGTGTTTCGTTGTGATCAGGATTCTGCAAGTATGCTTCGTATGAAATGAAAAAATGAAATTGATTTATTATAAGATTATCCTGGTAGTGATCGAAGGATTTGAAAAAAAAAATATTCGACAAAATGGTGACCTGTCAAAGTCAACAGTATGATTTTCGTTAAAATAAACGGTCGATTTTCAGCTATATAAAAAAAAGTTTTGCATAAAAAAAAATCCTTCCATCACTTACTCGAATTAGATGTGTAAATTAAGAATACCAAATTTCAAGTAAATCGGTTTACTGGTTTTCGAGTAATCGTGATCACCGACTTTGAAAATGTCATTGTGAGAAAAACGCATTTAAAGTCTCAACGTAATTTTTTGTTAAATACTGGAAATGACCTTTGCTTCTCATATTATTCTTTCTGTCCTCAAAATTATAAAGTAAGGGTACAAAAACTGTAAATCTAAGCGTAAAACAAAAGATGAATAGCCATGGAGCACCTGGTGTAAGTGTTAGCTGGACTAAAGCGACCTTGGCGCGCCGCCGCATAGTGCTGTATAACACATTTATTTTTCACTAGATCAACTTAGAAATTTACAAACACATTTTTAAATATGTATACTTTAAGAAAATGCAAAAAAAGAAAAAACGATTTTTCGAAAATTACAACTGGTGTTTCCCTCTTAAAACAATGTTTCATTTATGTATAATTATGTGAAAGAAAAGAAATACATTATATAATGAAGAAATAAAATTGATGATAAGAAGACATTGCAATAAATTTAAAATGATGCTATCTTTGATTCATCGTGTATATCAATTTGCAAATTTTGATTAATTAAAAATAAATTAAATAAAAAAAGATGAAGAATAAAATGAAGAATATCAAGAATAATTATAAAAAATTATAATATACCTAATACAATTTAAAAACTTTACTTTAAAAAGTTTACCGATCAACACTCTCTGCTCTTAATATTTTAGAACCTTCTTCCAATATAACCAATAAATGAATGTGAGGTAAACCGCGCTTTTGAAATTTAATAACATAAACATCCCACACAGCACAAGATATTCTTTGAAACTTGCCTGGCCCTTACACTTTAAGTTTCGGAATATTCCATTGAATTTTCAGGCAACATTGGTGCAAGTAGTAAAATGTCCGCTTGTGAGGCAATGTTGACACGAAACTTGAGAGAACATTTCATTGTAATATTCAGGCAATTTCCAACGTTAAATGATGCGCACTGGTCGATCTTGGCTTCTATGGCCCGTAGGTCTGCGCAGTAGTTTTTAACCTCCTAGACATCTGCGGATGTCATATATGTCACAAAATTCTTATTGGCTGCATATAAAAAAAATTTTGAACTTTTTTTCAAATATTGCCTGAATATTGTAGGAATCTTTTTTTGCAATATTTTCTGAACATTACATTGCAATTTTCAGGCAATTTTCGGGATGAATATTGCCTCACAAGCGGACATTTTCGTACTTGCACCAATGTTACCTGAACATTCATTTGAATATTCCGAAACTTAGAGTACAAGGGTCAGGCAAGTTTCACGAAATGTTTTGTGCTGTGTGGGATAGGACTATACTTGTCCAAATAGCTTATCATCTACTATAGTTTCCATTAATTTTTTTACTTTTTAATCAAAGACTCTTGCAACCGTGTCAGGTTTATTAGAAGCTGACTGATTAAGTAATAAATTTTCATAAATTTCTTTCCATTTTGAACTACATGTCATTGTAATAAATAAATGTGGTCTACCATGAAAAGCTACATAATGGTCATTGCATATTAATATTGTTTTAACATGTTACGAGGTGATCCTATAAATGTTGAAGGCAGTATCAACATCTTGCCAACATGTACATTATTTTCAATTTCTTGTTTATCTAAATGATCAATTAATCCTTTGTAAGTTTCATTTCTTAATTTTCTTTAATTATATTTAAAAAATGTAACCTAACTTTTTTAACTTTGAAATAATTATTCTCTAACCATTGCTGAAGCATTCTTCTACCATATAAAAATTGAGTGAAGGTATGATCTCTTACTCCTACTTTATATTTTATACATATAAGCAGATCTGGACACAGTTTGATTTCTGGTTGGTTTGTCACTATGAGTACGAATCATATCGAGACTATAACTCTTACTTCCTAGAAGATAAAGTATAGGATATACCCAAGGTTCAACATTTGGATCTAAATGACTAACCAATTGCAATTGTTTAATCGATGTATTATAAATCGTTACATTAGACTCTGGTATTAAACCTTCAGCATTCATATTAAAAATAGCAATTTCATTACAATTTTTTTAATTCATGAGGGTATTTTTCTGAAGGCAACGATACACCACTATGACTGCAACAATAATTATAAGTTAATTTCTTTTGAATTTTTCTTTCTCAAAATGTTTAGCCTTGCATCTTTTGCAAAAACACGACATTTTACCAAAATAATGTTCGTTATAGTTTGGAACATGTATGGTATTAATTTTTTTTTTGCATAAGCAACATCACGAATATTCATGTTGTTTTAATTCCCATAAATGACTCCATTTTTTTACCTCTATGTTCCGAAACATCTATTTTTTTCTCATCGATTACGTTTCTTTTTAATTTTAATCTTTTACGTTATTGTTTTTGTTATTTTGCGTGACTTTTTTTCATTTCCTCATCACAAATCCTTACATCTTTCTCCTGCATATCTTTTGAATATAGTATTTCATTATTTTCATCCTTATCATGGCACATCTTCTGTTTCAATTTCGATCTTTGACGATAGCTTTTTTTACATTCTGCTCTACTTTTTTTTAATTTTCTGATTAGAGGTATTAACAATTTTTGTCTGGCTCACTATTCTTTGTAATTTCTTATTCTTATCATCTCCTTCTACTTCTTTAAGATACTTTAACTGACCTGCAACATTTTTTGATATTCTGCACGAATTTTTTTACTTGTCTAATTACAATCGCTAAAAATTATTAATTTTTCAGAATTGTTATCTCTCTTTTCTTCTTTAACAGCACTATTTATGTGTTTTTTTAAGAAAAATGTAAATCTGTTTCCCTACTTATACATACTTCTTCCATAACTGATATTTCTGTTTCTTTGTTATCAACTTTTTTCGTTTTAATTTCATCATTTCACTATATTCTTTCTGATATTCTGCTCTAGTTTTTCTACTTTTCTCATTAGAATTGCTAAAAAATATCTTCTTACTACTATTGTTTCTAATATTTTATAACTATTACCTTGTTTTACTACTTTAATAGAATTTGACGCACTTTCCACATGTTTTTTCATACAAACATTTATATTCTGTCACTATTTACACTTTTCAAATTTGTTATTTGTCTCTCTTTTCCATCTCTCCTTTTAACTTAGGTCTTTTACTATACATTTTTTCATATTTGGTACTGTTTTTTTTAGTTTACTAGTCAGGAATATTAACAACTATTTTCTGTTCTATTTTTGTATGTAATGAAGGACTACTACTATCTCCTTTCATTTCTGTAAAGCCGGCATTAGTTTAATAATCTAATTTTCTCTTCTGTGTCGCATCTTTTACATTCCTTACATGTAAATTATTGTTTTTTATTTATTCGATATTGCCAATTCCAAGTTTATAGAATTTTGTAAAATTATCCCAAAATGAGATGACACATTTTTTTCAAACATCATATACAAATCAGTTCTCATTAAAGCATAATTGTATACAATATTTTCAGGTTTAATATTAAAATATAAAGAAACAGCAAACGCAATGACGGATACACCATAATCAACAAAATTTAGTTGTTGTTGTACTCTTAAAAAACTGCATTAGGTTTAAATGAATATAACCTGCATAAATATTCTCTTCGATCTTCACTTAAACATCCTTCATTAAGACTATCATAAACAAAAAGTTCATTTTCATCATAGTAAGTGCAAATCCAGTAACTCAAAAGTCGATTTCCACTAAACAATATTTGAATATGTGATTTATTCTTATTAATTGCTTTAACCCATTTAGTCCCAAATGTCCGTTTTTTCTTGTCCACATTTAGGCTTATCGTGTTACATGTTTGAGCTGTAGAAAAAATAAGCATAAGGTATTTTTTATGTATTTAAGTGTCCTCTTTTAGAATCTGTAAGAAAATTTAACATCGGAATTAAGGAAAAAAAGTTACGATTGTTTAAACAAAAAAAGAGCGTGATTTTTTAATATTTTTTTTTATTTAAATAAAATTCTCTAATCGAAACTGATGTAGGAAAATTTTAGATTAGCAAAATATCGCGTCCAAAATGTTGGGGCTTTTAGATAGGAGTGATAATAATTATTGATTTTATCCAAAAACAAAATGGCGCCTCCAAAATGGCCGCCAAAAATTGAAAGTTTTGAAAAATATTGTAATAAGAAAATTAACATATTTTTTTTTAATGAAAAATGCTTAAATTACATAGAAAACTACCGTATCATAACAAAATTTTGGTTTGGCGATGTTATTGAACAATGTTATGAACAATTGTTATAAACAATTAGCAACGTAGCGATTTTTGAAGGTACAAAAAAATAGTTTTTTTTGCAGATTATTTTGTATCAACATAGAAGAGCTCTGAGAGCTAAAAAATTTCATTTGTCATTATTTAACAAGGTTTAACAATGCTTAACAATGTTATAAACAATTCTTATAAAAAATTAGCAAGGTAGCCACTTCTGAAGGTACAAAAAAATAGTTTTACTTGGCAAATTATTTTGTTTCAACATGGAAATGCTCTCATAACTTTAGACTTTCATTTGTCATTGTTTAACAATGGTTAACAATGTTATAAACAATTTTTATAAACAATTAGCAATGTAGCCATTTCTGCAGGTACAAAAAAAAATTTTTTTTTGGTAAATTATTTTGTTTCAACATGGAAAAGCTCTCAAAACTTCAGAATTTTATCCGTCACTGTTTCACAATGTTTAAAATGTTATAAACTATTTTTATAAACAATTAGCAAGATAGCGATTCCTGATGGTACAAAAAAATTTTTTTTTTTGGCAAATTATTTTGTTTTAACATGGAGAAGCTTTCATAACTTTAAACTTTTATCCGTCACTGTTTAACAATGTTTTACAATGTTATAAACATTTCTTATAAACAACTAGCAAGGTAGCGATTTCTGAAGGTACAAAAAAAAATTTTTTATCTGATTATTTTGTTTTAACGTGGAAGAGCTCTCAAAGCTGCAGACTTTTATCCGTTATTGTTTAACAATGTTTAACAATGTTATAAACAATTTTTATAAACAATAAGCAAAATAGCGATTTCTGTACAAAAAAATAGTATTTTTTGGACCGATTATTGTGTTTCAAAGTAAAAGAGATCTCAAAGCTGCAGACTTTCATCCGTCACTGTTTAACAATGTTTAACAATGTTATAAACAATTAGCAAGGTAGCGATTTCTAAAAGTACGAAAAATAGTTTTTGTTGTATAAAAATATTTTTTTTGTACCTGTACTCATCGCTATCTTGCTAATTGTTTATAAGAATTGTTTATAACATTGTTAAACATTGTTAAAAAATGACAGATGAATGTCTGCTGGTTTGAGAGCTCTGCTATGTTGAAACAAAATAATCAGCCACAAAAAGCTACTTTTTGTACCATCAGACATCGCTACCTTGCTAATTGTTTATAAGAATTGCTTATAACATTGTTAAACATTGTTAAACAATGACGAATGAAAGTCTGCAGCTTTGAAAGCTCTTCCACGTTTAAACAAAATAATCTGCAAAAAAAAAGTATTTTTTGTACCTTCAGAAATCGCTACCTTGCTAATTGTTTATAAAAATTGTTTATAGCATTGTAAGACATTGTTAAACAGTGACGGATAATAGTCTGAAGTTTTAAGAGCTTTTCCATGTTGAAACAAAATAATCTGTCAAAAAAACTATTTTTTTGGACCATCAGTAATCGTTAAACATTGTTAAACATTTACGGATGAAAGTCTGCAGCTCTGAAAGCTCTTCCACGTTTAAACAAAATAATCTGCCAAAGAAAACTATTTTTTTGTACCATCAGAAATCGCTATCTTACTAATTGTTTATGATAATTGTTTATAACATTGTTAAACACCCAGTTAAAAATTTCGTATGTTTTCCCACGTGTGTTCCTGTACTGGTTCCCGTATGGGAACCCTTAAAGGTTCCTACATGGGTTCCCATATGGGATCCTGTGTACCAGGGAACTTTGGCAAGAAGTGAATCTTATTTTTTATTTCTCACGATCTAACTCCATAAGCACCTCTTTAGCCTACATGTCACCAAAGTATCTTTATATTTCAAGTCTTAATGTTTTTTTGTTTCGGTATCTCATATGTTTATCTCATATCTATTTATCTCATCTGATTATCCCATCTCTTTACCTGATCTCTCTTATTGTTTCACATGTTTATCTCATCACATTGTCTCATGCTATTATCTTATATTTTTTCGTCATTTCTCTCATTCTTTTATCTGTTTATTTCATATCATTGTCTCATGTAATTGTCTTATGTTATTGTCTTATGTCATTGACTTATATCTTTATCTCACCTCTTTTATATAATTGTATTATTAACACTTATTTTACACTGTAACGACTCTTTAAAATCATTATAATTACTTTCTTATTTTTTTAACATTTACAATTAATTTATTTATTAAACTGTTATCAATCACTTGTTTAATGAATCCACAATCCCATTTTATGGACACTTTTAGCATTTCATAACACTAACTTTATTGAAAATAAAAAATTTAAACACTTTCTAAATATTGTTACTTTAGTCAACACATTTTGCACACTTTCATTTTAATCACTGTCACTTTTTACATTTAATTTTTAATGTATATTTACTATTCGAGTCACTTTATTATTTATTATTTATCACTTACAGTTCATTTCTTTAATAAACACTTTTTGTTTACCGTATTAAGAACTATTTAACACAAATTCTTAATAAACAATAAGCATATTATTACTATACACTTTCACATTAAACACATTTCTATTACAAACACTTAATAAAAAATACACAATAATTAGCATTATTCGCTTCCACATTATACACACTCAAGTTCTATTCATTAATAACTTTCACTACCATGCACTTCCATACCACGCATTAATTTATTTATCTCTCTTTTAGTTAAAGCTCGAAAATTGTTTTTCTTATCCAAAACCAATTATAACACTCATTATGCAACAGTTGACTCGAAAACCAATGGGCTTATTTAGTCTATTGTTCGTATTTAGAAAGAAAATTTTAAATTTGAAGAATATTTGAGTAATTTAAATTTAAATTTAAATTTAAATTTCAAGGTAATTTGTATAATGAGATAAGAGTTTCCTTTTCCGTAAACTTTTAACAAATACCTTTTCTCCCTAACCAATGAACCAGGTATAAAATATCCTTTTTCGTTAACTGTTAACGCTTTTCCGTTAACTTTTAACGCTGACCTTCAGTACTCGTTTCTTATACGAGACCGAACGCGCGCTGCAGCGCGCGAGCTTACGTATTCAGGCCTGGTATGTTGGAGAGTTATAGAATGTATGTTTTAAGCTTGACTTGTAAAATTTCGAAACCAAATGGGAATAGCAATTATTGTATTTATGATTTAATTATAAAGGAAATGAGTTTAACTATCAAATTCTCGTGTTAAAAGAATGAACACAAAAAAATACAATGTGACAATTCTGTCCTACAATGAAAAAACACACGTAAGTGACATTTTGGTGGAAAATGACTTTTTGGTATCAGTGTATTCATGAGAGAAAACTTTATCTAACTGTAAAGATTAAAATTGAAAATATTGATAATTTATAATAAATAATTAACATTGAATATATTGCAATTCGCGAAAAATGAAAAATTACAACCGACAAAAATACATAAAGTTCTTTGCGGAGTCCAAAGTCTGTAGGAGGAATCAAATACGACATAAAATACACAATAAAAACACACGCGAAGAACTTTGCGGGTTTCTTACCTTGTAAATGTGTCGGGCTTGGCATCTTTTTTCTTTGTTCCGCTCGAAGATTTTACAGCAGAAAAATCCGCAAAGGACTTTGCGTTGGATTTAATAGTTAATTTAATAGTAGTGATTTGAAAGTACTTAATTTAATAGAGATTGTGTAAATAATAAATTGTTAATTGCAAAATTGGAAAGAGCAGGTATGATTTACCCATATACACTGACTTTTATTATTGTAAAATGATTATAAACATACGTTCTCTTTAATAAATTATTTTTAAGTTCTAAAATTTGTAGTCGTATTCCATTACACATTTCTTCATGAATACTTGGATTGCGAATTAACATGGCAATCCAATTTAATCTAAATTTTAATTCGTAAGTCGAGAAGTTTGGAGGATTTAAAGTATTCAAGTATTCAGGTAAAATAACGTCGTCGATATGACCCATTATCGCAATTATCAGTACTATCAATATTTCTATAAATACGCTCTGTTGCTTTATCAAGCAATTCAACAACTTTTCTGTTCATTTCTTCAACATAAACATTCCTATCAGATAATATGGCAAGATCTGCAACATCAATGTATCAACGATTTCTAATTAATTCTCCAGATATTTCTTCAACGATACCTGTAGCCTGTGGAATGAAACATTGTTCTGGATGCACATAATATGTGCATATAATGTTGTTATCACTAATTTCCATAATAATGAAGATTTTATTGGTAAATTAATTAACTCTGATCGATTAGCATTTGGTTAAAAGGTATTAATTGTCTAAAGTTCGATTAATTAATTCAAAAGCATATCGTGGTGCCATTGGAGCTTCGTCCCAAATTAAAATATCTACTGACTTAAGGAAGTCAGCTTCTTTAGTTAGGCATTTACTGTTAAATGAAAATAATCGATTATCAGGGTTTGCTTTTCTAAGACAGTTGTAATGAAATCCCTGTTGTCTCTTAGATGAATAACCTTAGTTTGTTGATTAGGTATATGAACTGGTAAGGGAGTGATTACATGAATTTTACATAGTAGTAGTCTTCCAAATATTCTATCACACGCTTCAACAGGTCCAACATAGAGTGTATCTATCAAGTGTTTTATTTTATTATGTTTTAAAATAGGATTGATACTGTCGGATGCAGTAATAACAACAGCAGCAGAATCATTTCTTTTCTAAATGTACTTATACAAATATTAAACAGACTTAATGCTTTAAGCAATTTTAACATGATTGTGACAATTAAATCTTTGTAGTAATTGTTTATTATAAGGTACTACACACTGATTGTCTGCTATTTGTCTGTTCGGATTATTATAAACACCGGTATTTCTTCTACGATAAGTTGGATAACAATATTCATCAAGTGTTGTTTCTTTCTAAAAGGGTTTGGGGAAATGTTTGGAACGTTGTCTTTTGTCATCTTAACGTCAAGAACCTCATGGACCATGAATCATATTTGTCATAACAATATCATGAAGCTGAGAATCATCATTTGGAAATGAAATTTCTGCAGAAATATATTTATCGACAACTTCACATACAGCTATTTTATAATTTTGCTTTAATGTGACTCAGATATGAACATGTGGTAATACACGTTTTTGATATTTAACAGCATAAACATATGCAAGTATCTCATGGAATTAATGTTGCTCAACTTTATAATTTATAAGTCCATTCATCTTTAATTGGAAAACCCGTGAAACAATGTCGGGTCTATCTGATGCAGTCTGATTTGGTAATAAATTTTATTGAATTTCACGCCAATGTGGATTGCATGTCACTGTTATGAATATATCTGGCTTATCAAAGGTACGTACAATTGCAATCTTGATAATGTTGCAAAATATTCCGTAAATGTAGATGGTAAAATAAGAATTTTTCTTACTTTTAATATGATTCATGTCCTCGTTGTTGCAAATCTATTAATTCTGCATAACTACAGGCAAGAAGTGTCTTTTGATTCGTTCTACAAAAATGTGTTCTGTCTTTTTCAACTTTAACATAACTATCAACAATCCATTGTTAAATAAGTATTCCTAGTTTTAAAACAATTTTATTATTTCTTGTTGTCATTCTATACTTAATATATGCTGTCCGTGTCACACGGTTATGAGATTCATTTTTTAATAAAATATTATTATACCAACCTATTGTACCATGTGGATAAAATATGTGATAAAACCAAGGTTCAACATAAGGATTCATGCTGCTAATAAGGGGAGGTGGTGGCAATACGCGGTTGGTGGCAAGACGGGGTACCTGTCTGAATTAAGAAACTAATTAACCAATCATGATCATTTTTTGCACAACATAGAACCGTTACAATAGTTTTTGATTGGCCAAGTCACTGATTGATGAAACCGAGTTTCTTATTTGTTGCATGAAAAAAACTGTTTTTGACGATTTTCTTGTCATTTTTGCATTTTATTTAGAACGTGTTTGTTATTTTAATAACAAAATTTTATATACTATATAATTTTTTTCATGTTCAACAATGATTACACTTAAAGTTAAGCACTTGTTTATTTCCGTTTCGAAACTTAATTTTAAGAAATGTATTTTTTAATGAAATTCCGCATGTGGGGGCAAGACGGGGTATAGGAAGTGAGGGCAGGATAAGGTACTGAAAACCAATCATTTTTATATTTTCTGAAAAAAAATCTTCTTTTGGTGATTTGACACACTATTTATAACGTTCTGTTATGTAAATCATACATTTCAAATACAGGAGTAGATAAAAACTTGTTTATTTTTATTATAAAAGTTATTGTTTATTGAGGTTACCTTTGTAATTTAATTTTACATGAGAGAATTAAAATTACACATTAAACTGGTTTTTTTAGTTTATTTTATAAAATCAATGAAGGTGCTTGCGAAATTTGTAGGCAAAAATAAGTTGGTTTTTATACTACCCCATCTTGCCCCCAGGGGTACCCAATCTTACCCCCAAGTTTTGTAAAATGGAAAATTTGAATTTTTTTACTTATTCTTGATTCTATATTTAATTAAATAAGAAATGTTTCAAATAAGACTTTTTCATGGAAGACTGATTGACAAAGATTATTATTATAATAAATAAAATGTTTTTGAATCGATAATATTAGTTTTATTGAGTTTCAAACCTTAGGTACCCCGTCTTGCCCCCACCTCCCCTATATTACAATTCATTATTATTTTCGTTACGTATACTGACATACGACTCTGGAATTTCACCGCCAGCTGTTGTTGCGAAAATAGCTGCAATTTCATTAATTTTTTGTACATTGTACCGTCTAGTATCCATTCCTGGTTTTAATGTAAATAATAAATGCATTTGATGTAGAATATCTTTGTTATTATCCCATGAACGCCCAAAACCTAAATTTTTTTTGTATATTTTCAAGCTATGATCCTAGAAACAAACTAAATAATATTTTTTACAGAAGATACATTTTCTTTATGTTTTGAGTGTGTTATTTTGGAATATTAAGTCACAAATTAATATTTGTCAAACCAAAATAAAATACGGTGGTTTTAATGTAAAAAAAAATTCAAATTTTCAATTTTGGTTTTTTTTTACTCAGAGAAAGTATGAATATGTAATTCTGTTTTTAACCAAAAGTGCATTAAAGTTGTCCACTTTAAAGATATGGAAGACAGAATTAAAATTTTCAAATAGCGGGCCTAATAGGGCGTCAAATCCATTGCAAAATTTTCAAGTTCATACACACGTTTTACTAATCGACAAAATGTCGTCGGATTCTCCTAAATTTTCTTATTTGAGGGTGTTTGCAGTCGCTTATTACAAATCTGAAGTTATATTTTTAAAATTCAAAATGGCGGATAAAATATGACGGATGACAAATTTAAATTTTTATTTGATTCAGTTCAAATTTTTTATCCCGGGATTTTTGGTGTCGCTGCTTACGAATCTAAAGTTATATTTTCAGAATTCAAAATGGCGGATCCAATGTAGCGGATGAAAAGTTTTCATTTTCGTCTGATTCAGTTAAAATTTGTTACTAAATATTTGGCATAAATTGTAAGTTCTAATGACACAATGTTTAGAAGAAAATATGTTTTGTTTACTTTTATTACATGTGTCGTGTGGATTTCCAACTTTCAAAGCATCGTTTCCAGTATACGTATAGTGTTTTATAATTGCAAGAACAAATTTCTGTGTTTTAATATTATGTTCCTTCAAATTAGCTGAACTGTGTAATAATAAAATTGCATTCACAATTCATTATTCCTGATTACTTGTCTTTCATGTTTTTTTGATCAACAGCGAAAAAAGTTATTATTTTTGAGTATTTTTGTATATGTTTTTATATACTTTACGAAGTTGTGCAACAGATTGATATTATCAAGTCATTTCGCTTTGTGAATGCAATTTTATTATTATACAATTCAGCAAATGATAATATACCCCAAAAACTTCCGGTTAACGAATTTAAACTGAATCGGACAAACATTTAAATTTGTCATCCACCATTTTTTATTTTAAAAATATAACTTCAGATTCGTAATCAGCGACCCCAAAAATCCCCAGGTAAGAAAATTTCTGCGAATCCGACGATATTTTGTCGATTAGTAAAATCTGTGCATAAAGTTCAAAATTTTGCAATGAATTTGACGCCATATTAGAACCGCCATTTTGAAATTTTTAATTCTGCCTTCCATATCGTAAAAATGGATAATTGTTATGCACTTTTGGTTGAAAGCAGAATTATATGCTTACACTTTCTCTGGGTAAAAAATATCAAAATTGAAAATTTGAACATTTCTTGGTGTTGTTTTTACATTAAAACCACCGTATTTTATTTTCGTTTGAAAAATATTAATTTGTGACTTAATATTCGAAATAACACACTCAAAACATAAAGAAAAAAATGTATCTCTGGTAAAAAATGTTATTTAGTTTGTTTCTAGTAAAATAGCTTGAAAATGGACAAAAAAAATTTGGTTTTGGGCGTTAATGGGTTTTTATGCATTATTTCTTGTATTTCTTCGTGTATCATTCGATACGCTATTTTCGAAAAATCAACTCAAGATACCATCTTTCCCTATGTTGGCGTCTTCACAGAAGCTAGTTGTTCCCAGGTGCGAATTGCGGTCGGTTGCCAGAGTTGAATGGTCGGCCCCTGGTTGGCCCAACTCTGGCTGCCAGAGTGTCGGCACCCAAGGTTGGCCCGACTGAAAAAACCTAAGTTGGGCCAACTTTGGGTGCCGACCAAACTTGCCAACCATGTGCCGACGGTCGGCCTAACTGTGGCCAGAGTTGGGCCGACCGTCGGCACTTGAATGGCAAGTTTGGTCGGCACCCAAAGTTGGCCCGACCAGAAATACCTAAGCTGGGCCAACCAAGCATGCCGACTAAACTTTGTCAACCAAATGCCGACGGTCGGCCCAACAGTGGCCAGAGTTGGGCCGACCGTTAGCTAGACTCTGTCTCTTAAATGATATAATAAAATAATAATATAAATAAAAACTAAATCAAAACCAACACTAGAAGGTCAGCCTAATCTGGGGCTAATAGTTGGGCCAACGGTCTGTGTTACTCTACTGTCTGGCTATAAGGTTCATTTGGTATTGATCACTCATACCTCTTATGGGCTGGTGGTTAGCCTACTAGACTGGCAGCTGGAAGACCGGGGTTCGAATCTTCATGACTGGTGGAATTTTTCTGTTTCAGGTTTTCATCATTATTATATATCTGTGTTCTTATTTGATTATATTTGTGTAATTATATTTATAACTTGTGAATTATGTAATTATATGTGTCTTCAATAATAGAATAATTTCGTACAAGTAGTCTCAAGTTGGCCCAACCTTGGGCCAACCATTTTAGCGCATTTTAGCCGACGGTCGGCAGCCAGAGTTGGGCCAACCTTGGTAGCCGACGGTCGGTAGCCAACGTCGGCCATGGTGATCATCTAACAGGTTGGCCCGACCTATGAGCCAAAGGTGGGCCAACTTACTGCACGGTTGGCCCAACCATGGGCCGACCGAAAATTCGCACCTGGGTTATGGCGACGAACTAATGCGCAGTCGCTGTAATAAAAGCTAGCTTATCATAAGATGCTTTTTCAAAAGTAGCTTATTACAATGAGAAAAAGAAACTGTTGAATTAATAGTGCCGATGCTATTGAATTCAATTCTTTTTAATCAATAATATCTGTAATCAATTATACTAATACATATTAAAATATAACAATTCATACTTTTAAATTAAAATCATGATGTTTTTAATAGAATTATTTAAAGTAGTTATAAGATAGAGAGAAATAGTTAATTTTAAGTTATTTTATATGGTTTCAAATAAATATAACTTGTTATATCAATAAATATTATTTACAGTTTGTACAAATATATATTTCAGATGATGCAATATGCTTTTGAATCAATAGCACCTGCTTTTGTTATTATAAACGGCATATTTACATACGTTCAAATGCAGATGCTATAAAATTGAAAGTACATTAAATAGATCGGTAAAACTATTTATTGAATTGTATTATATAAAAAATAGAAATAATAAAATGCATTCTTGCATTTTTTAATTTTAAACCTAGGAACTTTATAAATAAATAAAAAATAAATAAAATAAAACAAAGTACATTATGTGACCGCGTCTGAGAAAATGGTACTTATGACCAAAAAAATCGATTTTTGGTTTTTGACGGTTTTGTGTACGTCTAGGTCTTAAAAATGTAATGCGATCAGTCCTGATCGAAAACAAACTTTTTTTTTACTTTTTCCAGCAAATTTAAAAAAGAAATGTTTACTCCGACAAAATTTTTAACTTTTACTACTCAACTCTGACAAAATTCTTTTATGAAAATATAGGTCTTTTTAAAAGAAAAATGATTCTTGGTATTTTTGATTAAAATCAATAGTTAAAAGGTTATGAATTTTTTAAAATTGTAAAATTGTTATTTTTTTGGAAATTTTTGATACAATTATTCCTGCTTTAAACAAATAATTATTGCATTGAATCTTAAATATGAATATCAAAACTATCTGAGAAAAATTAAATCTTAACTCTCGGAGACGAGGTAAGATGTATACCCGTCATTAGCGACCTAGTTAAATAGATCAATAATAAATTGTTAATTATGGTATTGTTGTTAGTTCTGAATGTGCATATAAATTTTCAGATCTCTAGATCAATTAGAAATTGTTTAAATTCGATTTGAAATTTTAAGCATTTGATTTTTGCAACATAATTTGTTTATAACAATAACAGCGATGTTCAAACAATTATTTTATTACGAAAATCGTATTTGGCGGAAAAAATTACATAAGAAACATCTATCTGGGTAATTATTAATATGCAACATTCCCAGTAATCGAGTATATTTTAATGAAAAACTTTAAACTCATTTTACTCGAAAGGCGCGGTCACATATATTCAAAAATACAATTTTTTAAAGGATCTTTAGAGAAAACGATAACTTGACGAATGAAGGGGCATTTTCATAAACTATTATAATTATTAAGAAAATCTTGAGGACATGGTAAAATAATATTCTGAAACCGTTAGCTTATATTAAAGATAAAAAAGAATTATTTCAATCCTTAATACCAGGTTGCGGAGCGGCTCTGGCCTCGCGATCACGAAAGTTAAGCAAAGTCAAGCGTGGTTACTGGTTAGAGAATATATGGGTGACCGTCTCCGTTATATTGCTACAGCTAGATATTTTTCACTAAAATTAAAAATATTCTGAAATAAAAAAAAATATTTACGGCGAAATTAGGTATACGCATATTTTTTACACTTAGTATTAAAAATTTTTCTACCTAGTTGCACGACGAACTTATAAAATTTATTTAAATCAAACTAAGATTCGGATCATTATGGGACTTGTTGCATTTTATTTGTTACATATTTAAGTTTATTTTAAGAAAAAAAAATATAGTTTTTTCACGCCCGAATTTAAAAAAAATTAATTTGTTTATAAAAAATTGTTATTTTGTTATTAAAAAAACACGAATCAATTTTCTTGCTAAAATAATTGTAAAGTTGACAAGAAAATAAGTACACGGGGAAAACGTTTGAGGTAATCTTTCCCATATTATATGCAGGACCTCGGATCAAAGTTACAATTGAGATATTGTGTTCAAAATTCTGATAGTTATTTTCAAAAAATAAGAAAAATTTTCCCATATACGTGGTATTTGAGAGTCAAAAGTAGACTGAAAAAGGCTACTCGCTTAAAGCTATAAAGCGTCAAGTTCAATGACTCTCCAGCATGGTAAACTCTCCTCAAAACTCAGAATTTATTCCTATCGCATGATAAATCAAACTTTTCCCCTCTTTTTCCATTTTTAATTTGCAGATGCGATCACATATCATTTGTCTGTTAATTCCACAAGAACTCTTTCTATTAAAACGAAGAAGAATGATTTTTAAATTATTAATTTTAATACTTATATTAGAGGCTAGCCTAGCTTACGTTAAATTATAACATGAAACTATGACAATAACATTTTTAACGAAAACTTGTTAGATATTTCATATTTTTCTGACTACTCTTTCAATTAGTATATTTTTTTAAATTCTTATAATAGTTTGATTCTTTAATTGTCTATTTCTATAAATAGTTTAATTCTTAATATTTATTTACATTTAATACTAAAATGATAAATTTTATAATAAATTAAACAATATTTGTATTTACGTTAATTAAAAAGTAAATTACCTAAATATATTTCAGATATGATGCTCTACTTGATTTTTTTATCATAGTAAAATTAAAACATCAAACATATATTTTACAACTTCTAAACTTCTATGTTTGTAAATTTTTTTTAAATAAAAATTTCTTGTAATTTAAAGGAAGATTTTTTTTATTTTAAAGTTTCTTTCTTGCTTAGAAAATTCTCAATTATGGTAATTTTTACTCTTTACTATTTTTAAATAGCTAAATGTCATTTTTTAAAATTATTATTTTTCTTACATTTTATTTATTATACCTTTATAAGATCTACTTAATTCATTACTTTAAATTTTTGTTGTAATTACTTTTATTTATTCAAATTCTTATTCAAAATAATATTTATTTTCATAAATAACGTTTAACAAATACTCTAAATCTGAGTTAGTTAAAAATAACTAGCTTGAAATCAAAAAGTTAGCTATTAATTCAAATAGCTATATTTTTACTAATCATTTAGTAAAAAATAAATAATTATTAGTTAAGTTTATTTTTAGGTTATATCAAAATAGATAATATTTTAGTAAAATTCTGATTATTAGTAGGTACACATTATATATAATAATTTTTAAAATATCCACAAGTTATTTTTATAACAAGACCTTTAAATTTTATTTAATTAATGTACTGAATAATTATAACTTTATACATTAAATAAAAAAAATTTTTCAAATTAAAAAACTATTTTACATGAATATAATATTTTAGTCATACTTTTTAGAATTTAAAATATAAAATAATTTCTAAATTAACATTTTGAATAAGATTCACAGATTTGTGCAAGAAAAAAAAGAAGGATTTAATAGAAATTACCAAAATTTTGAAACATGATTTATATAAAAAATTGATCAAGGAAGGAAGCAATAATTAATACATAATTGTTTTAAATTATAATTATTCAGTCTAAAGATATAAGAATTAAAACCGTTTCTCATAAAGGGATACAATTCTACTCAGTTAGTATATAAGGAAAGTTTGAATCTCTAATTCCAAATGTATTCGAGCGTGTTCGGTGTGCGTGAATGTGTATATATATTTGTATATTGCGGCGTAAGTTTAGTTTAGGTAAATCGCGTCTTGTATAGTTCAAAAGAATATTAAATTAATCTTAAGGTTAAAAGTATGATCGTGATTGTATCGTTAAATGTAATTATAATTAGCGAAATAAGTAATCTTGATAGGAAATAAATCTGTAATTAATATGAAGGAAATCTTTTTATTTTTTGGTTGAATAGAAAAGATCATCTAGTTAGCAAAGCTTTACCATGCTGGTGAGCAGGAGCCTTGACAAGAGCATTGTCGAGGCATTGTCGATGACCTTGTCATCCAGCATGGTAAAGTTTTCCCACGTGCTGTGTATAATACTACTCAACATTCTGGCAATCGAGGAATCACCCTCCAACCATCAAATTACCATGCTGGAGAGTGATGTGTATCCATATTTTTGTATAAAACATTTCTAATTCTTGAATGATTTCTATTATAAATTGAATGGTAAAGTTTTCTAAAAATCACTTTGATCCGAGGTGTATCATGCTAACATGGTAAACTTTACCTGAAACATTTTCTCCGTGTATTTTATCGCTTTACATAAATTTTGCATCTTCAATATTTTGCAAACTATAAACAATTGAAAAAAGGTCTAAATTTGCAAAATCAAAACTTTGAAAATTCGTAACTCAAAAACTTGGCCTTCAAAATTCAAATAAAAAATTACGTATACAATATTTTTCACCCTAGAATTGAAAAATATACATTAAACTTAATTTAATTTTTTAATAGGTAAATGTCACTTGGAAATGCCCATATATATATATGACAGGAAAAGTTAAAAAGGACCAACGGTTCGAAAAATTTTATTTTTTCAGACCGTTTTTTCTATCAGAACCACTAATCAATAAAAAATCAAATTTTTCGAACCGTAGATCCCTTTTAACTTTCCCCGTCACATATGCTAGTTTGTAATACAATTTTCATGTGTGCTTAAATTCCAAAATTTGAAAAATTGATTTTTCTTTATAATTATAAAGAATACTAAAAGAGACTTTATGTAAAAATTTTACCAAATATTTCTCATTCTTCATTAACACTTTAACAGAAAAAATAATATAATTCTTTATCAATTACTTTTTCGAATTTAAGGAATAATTTACAAATGATGTTTTCTTAAAAATTTGGGAAAATGTTGAAAAACTCGACTGAAAGTTGGAACGTTGTTATAAAACCGATTCCTTACATGTAAATATAACATAAATTACAATGACTCATTAGAAATGTTATTAAAGACTCATTAAAGATGAATTTGTAAATTTAAGTATCAAGGCCCTAGACACTCAGCTCATTGTCAGTGAAAATGGGACAAAAAATCGATTTTCGGTTTATGGTTGATTTAACACCAATAAAACTTCCTTTTTCATTATTTAAAGTCAGAAAATGTTTTTATTAATTATTTTTCAAGTTATGACATTTCAAACATCATCGATTTGTACAGAGCACCATGCGCGTTCGTCTTTTGTTTTCGCTCTCCTGTAAAATTACCGATTTGCCTCTAAGGTCCCTTTCTTCAGAGCGCGTCATACATATATTAGTATTTGATTTTGTATATTCTCTACTGTATACATATATATATATACATATATTCGAGCGCGCCCGGGTATTTGAGATGTATTTTTGACAGAAGTATTTAGAGTTCCACTCTAATTTTTACATATCTTATAGGAAAAAAGTCAAGCTTTCCATTGAGATGTGTTAAAATTTTTTTTAAATCTCCGATTTCGAGATACAATCAAATTAACACTTTGACCTTGAATTTAAAGGTCAAATTTTTTGTTTACAAAAAAACAATTATTTTCATCGAATAGCCTGTAAGAAAAGCTTTAAAAATCACTATATATATGTTAACTTTTATGCAATATACTTAGAAATATAATTAATTTAAAAAACTACATTTTTAAAAAATTCAAAATTTTAAAACTGTGTAACTCAAAAACTATTTCATGGAATTTGAAAATATTTGGTATTCACACTTCCACTAACAATGCAAACATTTTAGCAAAGTTTGAATAAATTTTATTTTTTGACCTGGACAGTTCAGGAATTTTGCCCCATATTTATATTTATTTAGTGAAAATTGTTATTAAAATGAATTGTCGTTTACTTAAAGAATTATAGTTACACTGCATGTAATTTCATTGGGAGTTTAGTCAAAGTTCAGGTTCGCCACGTGTTTTTTGTAAACAGTGAAGTTGGTTTTAATTTAAAGTGTGTTTACGTTTGTCTTTAAAAATATATAGTGAAAGACATATTTATTCTTTTAATAAGTATTTATTTATATTATTATGAAGTAATAGCGTAGTTTGTAAAACGATTTTTGTTAAAATTGTGTAAAATGTGTAATTTCGTTGTGGAAGTGATGTTGACAGGTAAAGCTTATGTATTCTTAACGACTCACCATTTCTAATTGCATGTTATTTTAGTAAGTATAATTTTATAATAATAAATTAATAGTGCATCGTGTATTAAAAATATTAATTTTTCAGAAAATAATTAATGAAAATGAGTTTAATACAAATTTAGCGTAGGGTAAGTTATTGCTTTATTTTATTTAGGATTCAAAAGATTTTAATTTTTCTTATATTAAGGAATATAATAATAATGTATAAGTTTTATGTTGGAAATATTTGTTAAATTTATTAATTATAATAAGGTCATTAATTACAATTATTTTATTATTGTTTATCATCAAATCTGATGATTATTATACTATTCATAAAATTATTTTAATAAAAGATTAAAAAATTTATTTTTATTAAAGAAAAAAACATAAATTAATATTGTTTAGTTTAATAATAATAACAACAATTTCTTCAATAATTAGATTTTATATAAAAATGTTTATATTGATATATTTCTTACTAGATGATATACCTATACATACATATATATATATATATTCATAAAATGTCTTTACAAGTATTCATACAAGTCGAGAATACATATTTTTATACTGCCGGTATTTATTTTTTCATAATGTATCACAAAGTTCAAAGGTTACTAGAGAGACGGCGTTAGAGTAGTTATGGATTCCATCCCACACAGTACCCAAACTTCCCTGAAACTTGACAGAACCTCGCACGGAGAGGTTAGGAACCTTGAGTGCTGAAGTTCATACAAGTTTGTGTTGATGTTAAAATGTCCGCACGTTTAACACGAAACCTTGAACGAATATCACATTTCAATGTTCAACAAATTTTTACGTGCAATGTACAGTCAATATTATTGTGTCAATATTGACATCGCATTTTCGCTTAGTTATAAAAATACCGTTTCCTATGCATATATGTATAGGTGAATATTGACACAAGATTGACTGAACATTGCCCGTGAATATTTGTTGAACATTAAAAATGTAATATTCGCTGAAGGTTTCGTGTAAATATTTTATACGCGCGGACATTTAAACATCGACACAAACTTGTATGAACTTCGGCATTTAAGGTTCCTAACCTCGCCATGTGAGGTTCTGTCAAGTTTCAGGGAAGTTTGGCTGCTGTGTGGAATGCTTATTTACAATCTAAATCCAAACAATACCTGAACCTAACCGGACTAGACTTGAACTACGTTTGTAATTCTCGAAATGGTTTTTGAACGTTGCAGATAGGTACCCAGTAAAAAGGGGGTTATTGAGCAAGCGTTTTGGCTAGTTAATCAAGCCGTCTGCTCAATTGTCCAAGCGGCATTTGGACAATCAGGGTGGTTGCTCGATCATCCAATGCATTATGCCCAATCATCCTAAATGTATTTCGAGCTTAAAACTGGAGAAAAGCAACTTAACTTTTGAGAAAACATTAAGAAATGTTAAATTATGGATAAATGCAAAAAACTGTACAATAAAAATACGTATATTAAGAATAAATAACATTTCAGAAAAGTCGTGATATATTGATACACAGGGAGCAGAACACCTGACTAGCAGAATAGACGTAACCAATAAAAATCTTTCTACGGTGAGAGAATAAAATGTGATTTGCTACACATTTATTGTACATTTTTTTGCATTTATCCATAATATTACGTTTCTTAATGTTTTCTTAAAAGTTAAGTTGCTTTTCTCCAGTTTTAAGCTCGAAATACCTTTTGGATGATTGGGCATAATGCATTGGATGATCGAGCAACCACCTCGATTGTCCAAATGCCTTTTGGACAATTGAGCAGACGGCTTGCTCAACTAGCCAAAACGCTTGCTCAATAACCCCCTTTTTACTGGGTAGCGCAACAATAGCTAACCATGTTTTACATTTCTGTTTTAAATTTGGACCCAGACTATAAACTATGCCTGGTCCAGATATAGCAAAACAAAATCTAATCCACGTCTCATGTGGAAATAATAGGAGAATTTCTAGTCGGAATCTGTTAACGATTTTTAATTTTTTTAAGTTATTATTCTATTAATTGTGTTATTTACAATTTACGATAATATTAGGAATCATTTCAGTTATAAAGTTTTTACAATTTTTACACAACTTATCGATCGAGGGGGATTTGGCTAAAATAACGGATTCAGACTCAACTGTTAATTCACCGGACGTCAACTCTGTGATGCACACGTGTATGAAGGAGATTGCAGAAAGAGATTCTCGTAGGAAAAATCTTATTTTATTTGGCATATCTGAGTTTGATCCAAGCACAAATGAGATTATGCATGCTGAGTCACAGACTAAATTTTTAAAAGATTTTTTTGCATCATACGTGTCTTCTACTGATCTCTCATTACTTAAATTTATTCGTCTTGGGAAATTCCAGACTCGGACAAAGCCCAGACCAGTAAGAGTGGTATTTCCCTCAGAGTTACTAGCGAGACATACCCACAAAATATTTCTTTCGGCAAAAAAAAGTGTCAACACGTCGACTTCTCTGAGGGGCATCTCTCTAACACCAGACAGAACTGTCATTCAATTGAGAGAGCTCGCCGGTCTGAAGAAAGAGATGCAAGAGAGGCGCCTGAAAGGGGAATCAAGTCTTCAAGTGATTCATCGTCGCGGAATACCAACGATAGTTGCTGTAGGCAATCAGCCCCACCAGCAAGAGACTTCCCTTCTGCCTCAGAATCTGCCGGCACCTCCCACTTCTCATCTTCATCAGTAGACAGGACTGTACACACTATCCATCGATTCAAGTATTGTAAGAATTCCGCTCTATCTATTTATTACCAAAATGTTAGAGGTATGAGATCCAAATTACGACAAGTTCGAACAATTTTTCCATCATTATCTTATGTTATTTTTATTTTGACTGAAACTTGGCTTAATGCCAATATACACAGTTCCGAACTTGGCTTTTTCAATTTTGACGTCTTTAGAAATGACCGAAGTGTTTTAACTGATTCAAATGTACTGAAGGACGGAGGAGGGGTCCTTATTGCCACTAATAAATTTCTCAATGCTAAGCGTATAGACACGGTTAACTCAGTTTTCGATCATGTTTTTGTTACCTTTAACTACCAGTCAATTAATTTTGTTATCGGTGCTTTTTATCTGCCTCCTAATAGTAGTTTGCAAATTTACTCTGAATTTTGTAATTTGGTCGAAATAATTTATTTAAAATATCCGTCTTCAAAAATAATTATTTTTGGAGATTTTAATCTACCATTTATTACTTGGAGTAAGGGTCCTAATTGTGTCTCCTCTTGTTCTTACACTTCTGGTTCCTCACGTCAACAAAGATTGATTACTGATCTTATTTCCGATACGTTAGAGTATTCAAATCTTTATCAAATTAATTTTTTTCCGAATCACATGGGTAGAATTTTAGATTTAGCTTTTGTTAATTTTTCGAATTCTATTTTAAAATTATCATTAGATATATTATTGCAGATAGATAATTATCATCCGCCGATAGTGTTTGAATATATCTTTGATGACGTCAAAAACCATTCTAATATGAATGATATTACTCAATGCTCCAGTTTCGATTTTTCCAGGGCGGATTTCGGTACCATCATTTCGTTTTTAATATCAATGGATTGGAATTCCTTATTTCTTAATACCGATGTTAACGATGCTGTTACTATTTTTTATGATCATTTATTTTCAGCTTTTAATTCTTTTGTGCCATTTAAATTTTTTCGTAATTCTAAATTTCCGCCCTGGTTTAACAAGGAGCTGATGGATTGTGTGCGAAAGAAAAAAATTGCGCATTTAAATTGCAAAATTTATGGTAATGAACGGAATCGTCATAAGTTCGCATCACTTAGATCAAAGTGTAAGGCATTATCAACTAGATGTCATAACGACTATTTGCGCCGCGTTGAATCCAGTCTAATTTTGAATCCGAAACATTTTTGGTCTTATGTGAATAAAAACCGGAAGAGGAGTCGTATACCGACATCTATGTTTTTGAGGGACAGCACATCTGCTAATAATTTCGAATCTGCTCAGCTCTTTGCAACACATTTTAATTCTGTTTTTGACACTAATAATTACGACAATTACAACTTTGATTTTTATAAGAATATCATCGACATTGATAGTGTTGTTATTACGCAGAGCGATGTTAAAAATAAGATTCTTCAACTTGATGTTAATACAGGGCCAGGCCCTGACGGTATCCCACCAAGTTTGATCCGAACGTGTTGCTCATCGATGATTGTCCCTCTAACGTTATTATTTAATTTGTCATTATCACAATGCTCTTTTCCTAACATTTGGAAAAAATCAATTATAACACCAATTCATAAAAAAGGTAGTGAGAATGATATTGAGAACTATAGGCCAATATCTAATCTTAGAGTTTTCTCAAAAATTTTCCAGGGTATTATCTATGATAGACTGTATCAAGCTTTTCGGAATATAATCATCGATGAGCACCATGAGTTTGTCAAATCAAGGTCTGTTAACACAAACTTGGCCACTTTCTTGCTAACTTTATCTCCTAATTTGAATGTGGGTCATCAAGTAGATGTCGTGTATACCGACATTTCTAAAGCTTTTGACAGAGTCAATCATTTATTATTGCTATTTAAGTTAGAATCGTACGGTGTCGGTCATCGATTGATCATGTGGCTGGAAAGTTATTTGTCTCTCAGACCACAGTTTGTTCGTGTAGGTAGTGAATTTTCTTTTGAATTTTTTTCTTCTTCAGGTGTCCCGCAAGGATCAAATCTCGGCCCTTTATTGTTTATTATTTACATGAATGACATTAAGAGTGTAATTAAGTATTGCCCGTTTTTGTTGTACGTCGATGACCTGAAAATGTTTAACGTTATAAAGAATATTTTTGATTGTATTAAATTTCAGACTAACTTGAATGGTATTACTGACTGGTGTTTGCGTAACGGCATGTCGATGAATACTTCTAAATGTTCGGTTATGACATACACTAGGATGAAAATGTTTCTTGTTAGTGACTATGCTATTCATGGCATTATCATCGATCGCATCGACGTTGTAAGGGATCTAGGAGTTATTTTCTGTAAATACTTGAATTTCAATAAACACATGTCAGCGGCAGTAAGTAGGGCACTCCAGGCTCTTGGTTTTATAAAGCGTAATGCTTCCGATTTCAAAAATTTGTCAACTCTTAAAGTCCTTTATTTTTCTTTTGTTCGCTCGACTCTTGAGTTTGGTTCTATTATATGGTGTCCATATTATGGTCTCCATACACTAAGACTCGAGCGTGTCCCAAATCGATTTCTACGGTTCGCTGCGTCTCAATTAAATATTGATTTCGATTTCTTTACACACGATTATTTAGATTTGAGGCGCAGATTGGAAATACCAAGTTTGGAGTCCAGACTGCTGTTTGCGGACATGTTGTTTTTCTTTAAATTAATTTATAGCTATATAGATTCACCTAGTTTATTATGTTCAGTAAATTTTCACGCTCCTCAGAGATCCTTACGTACTGTCTTGCCTTTTTATGAGTCATTTCACAGGACTAACTTTATCAGAAATTCGACATCGAATAGACTTGTTAATCGTGCTAATGCCTTGCGCTATGATATTGATTTTTTTAACAACAGTTTGTCGTTATTCATTGCATCTTTAAAAAATGTTATTTTTCGATCAAGGCCTGGTAATTAAATGCATTTTTGTTTTTGTTTTTATTGCTATGAAACATATCTTATCTTCTCAATAGATTTAAGTATGTAATGGGTTTATAACCCGTATATTTTTCAAATAAATAAATAAACTTATTTATTACATTTAAACAATTATTCCTAACGAGGAATCGAACCCTCGATGCCACGCCACAGTGTGGAAAAAAGCGTGTTTTTTGGACAAAAGTCTACCGACAGCTAAAAAATGAACCGATTTTGGTTTATTCTTTTTTAAAATACTCGTAAGGAATTCTACTATAATGTCTGACTGCCAAAAAATCGATATGAATTAGATATAACCTATAAAAATGTCAGTAACTTAAAAAGCAATAGTAAAGTGTTCATTTGACAAGTATAATTAGTCTTGTGGTTTGTTTCATGCCTGACTGATACTTGAATGTTTTTTGCTAGACATCCAGCAATGACATAAATTGATGACCGAACATATTCGACCCCTCAAACTCACCTCTTATCAATATTTTCATCCCTTATGACTTTTACTCCCTTTTGTGACCTAAATGATTTTTTTTTAAGCCTGACTAACAATTGAATGTGTTTTGTTTGACATCCAGCAATGACATTACTTGATGACCGATCATGATCAACCTCACAAACTCACCCCTTATCGATATTTTCATCCCTTAAAACTTTTACTCACTTTTGTGAACTAAATGATTTTTTTAAGCCTGACTAACAATTAAATGTGTGTTGTTTGTCTATAAATACATTTCTGAACAAATATTTATTGACCATCCATTTCTGTTTTACAGTTTACAAGAAAACATTTAAAAAAACTCTAAACTACAAGTTTATGGTGTAATGAGCTTTTTTTATAGTAGTAAGTAAAACAAAGAAAACAAAAAAATTAAAATTATACCTACCTGAGGATAGATTAGTCACGGTGAAACGAAGTCTGACCGATTGCTTCGAAAGTCAAGACACATCAAGAGGAAATAAAACAAAGCGGATTCATCGAGATGAATAATAATTAGCGAAGCAATAATAAAAAAAAATTTAAAGTCTATAATGGATTTACTAAAAATAAAACGTTAATAATAACAAACAAAACCCTTAGTAGAAGTTAATTCTAGATAGCTAAAGTCTCAGCGTTCAATACAATCAAACAAAAAAAAGGAAGGGGACAGAGAGGGGAGGCACGAATACCGTCAAGCCTTTCTATTCGCTCGGAATCAAAAAAGTTATATGTCGGGCGCCAGTCCTTTCTTGGAACACAAACAACAAAAAGAATTAGTTAAACTACTACGAGATCATATTCCAACAAAACGAGACAAAATTCCGTAAACATACAAAAATAACAAAACACAAAAAAAACAATAGAAATTGTAAGAAAAGGGATGATATGATAAATCATCAATTAACAAAGCAAGATAAAAAAAATACTAATAACCGGGAAGAAACATTATACAAAATTGCACAATAAATACTCCAAAATAAAAGCAGATGATAGCAATAAGAAAGGCGTGACATATTCTAAACCAGGAGGGGAGAAAATTACCAGGGGCTCAGGGCCTCATGGCCATTAGCACAGAGCGCCGTGGCTCCAAGAAATTATACTCTATTATATATTGAATATAAACTGATCGTTTATTTAAACAAATTAATAGTTGCTAACGACACATGATTACAAATAATACGCGACATTCAACTGAGAACTTTAACGCTAAGCTCTTGGTACAATGCTCTCAGGTCTAGACAACAACAAAATACTCTTATAATAATAATAATACAATATTCTAACGTTACGGCAAAATAAACAAAAAAATATGACTAGGTTCGACAGAGCGTCAATAAAGATAACGGGGCGCAATGAGTGAGGACAAAAAAAAGGGGAGGCCGATTAA
Source organism: Ganaspis brasiliensis (assembly GCA_037103525.1). Lineage (NCBI taxonomy): Eukaryota > Metazoa > Arthropoda > Insecta > Hymenoptera > Figitidae > Ganaspis > Ganaspis brasiliensis. The sequence continues at coordinate 269,890 of JAZKLR010000573.1, forward strand.
GTCGGCGTGGTAACGGGGAACGTAGTATTTATATCATTCCGTTAATATCATCAAATTCATTTTTTTTTAAATATAATTGGGATTATCAGGGTAACGGGGCAAAAGGGAAAATCACACTTGAACAAATTCACCAGTTAGTATTGGGACATGACTTTTCATGGTAACGGGGCAAAAGGAGAAAATCACACTTAGTCTACACTATCAATATTTGAATGAATTCACGTGCCAATATTGGGGACGGGACTTTTAATGGTAACGGGTAAAAGGGAAAATCACATTTAATCTACACTATCAATATTTGAACGAATTCACACGCGGATATTGAGACGGGACTCTTAATGGTAACGGGCAAAAGGGAAAATCACACTTAATCATCACTATCAATATTTGAACGAATTCACACGCGGATATTGGGACGGGACTCTTAATGATGCACTCTGCCGAACGACGAGAAGTAAAAAAAAGGATTCTAGGACCACGTGCTCGAGTATAAGACACAGTTTTGTTAAATATAATCATTATAAATTCTCTTTGATAATTCAAACTGAAGTATACTTAACCTTCATTAATTAATTAAAAGAAATAAAAAAAGGAAATTTTAAGTTAAAAACCCGATATAAGATATCTCTCGTGGCCAATAAAACGATCCCACACTCGAACACGCGGTCGGCCCGTTGAACCGACTCGTCCTCCCTCGATGGTCGCTGAACTGGAAGAGAGCGATCGTAGTGTCTCCTGCCAGCACGCTACGCCGTTCCGCCCCTCCACTCGCCCCGCCGGTCTCCACTCTTAGCTAGTATTCCTACGCCTGGGCCAGGCGCGTAACTGCAACAGGTTGTGGTCACCCCACAACGACTCCTGCTGCCAGATTCATGCTCCCTGACTTGCACCTTTGGACCGTGGATTTCCTTGTCTACTCTTTTTGAAGCTTCCCCGCTTGACCTGGTAAAAACCTGGAAATCTTAAAATTAGTTTTAAAAGTCTAATAAATATTACAAATTAGCCACTTGATATTTTATTTTTAGACAGTATTAAGATATTTTTAAGATTTCTTCTTTCCGTGTAGGAATCGAGACCAGGCTCCGTGGAAAACAGTTCGGTGCTGCTCACACTGGTGTAACAACCACTTGAGACAAGACAAGAATATTCTCCTGAATTTATCGATGTTTTATCTCGCTATTCCCTCTAAATCCTTTCAAATTTCATCTAGTGGGAGTTCTTTGGGTAACAGGAGAGTGATGTCAACGATATTCTTCACAGGTTGGTCCACAGATGGTTTTCGTTGCGAGGGTCATTGGCTGGTATCTTGATTAGTGTAGTCTCTTTCCCCGGTCAAGGCGAACGGAAGCGGCAAAAACAGCGCATGCGTATCGAACCTCCTAGTTCGGTTGAATAGTCGGCGGGAACTCCTCGATAATTTGAATGGCTTGACAGGCGAGTGATTTTCATGAAATGAGTTTTTACAAAACAAAAAAACAACGTATCGTTCACGTTATCTGTGCTGCCCCTTTATGCTTTCATTAGGTATTTTCGCAACCAAACTTTGCAACGTCACAATGGAAAAAGAACTAAAACATCGAATCTTTATGTATGTAAAATAAGAAAGAACACAATTAAGTTAAAATTTAATTAAAATTTACAATTCAGAAAATTTAATGATTCAAGTTTTGTTCTTCGATATTCTTTAAAGTATAAAATACATAAAACCCAGTTTGAAGTTGAATAATAGGAATAAGAAACAGAAAATATTTCTCTAATAATTTTGTTAACAGTTATCAATAAATATATTTTTTTCTATAATATTTTTAAACAATTGTATCAATTAAAAAATATTTTAAAATATTAAGATTTTAATAATAATGCTTCTGCTTTCTGTTAAAGGCTTCGGATTTTTAGATTCTTTAATCCTCAAAGAGCTAACCACAGGATCTGAAGAAACCAGCAAATGATGAATGAGGTAATTATTCGTCAATTTTCTGTTGGACATTCTACAATTTTGACTTCTTGCCTGACGAAAGATCTTATTATTACATTCTTGTGGTTCTTCTGAGAGACAACCGAACGGTATATCAAAAGATTTAACAATCTCACTTACATGAATGAGTACTTTATGTACTGATGGAGGCATTGGATACCAACCATACAACTGTATGCAAATCTCAGCAGTTTTTAAACAATAAGATTTAAATTGATTACAATCGATGTTGTTATTGCAAGTTAAAACTTGTAATATTGAATGAAACCTGACAATTAAATTTTTATCTATGCCAATACATTCAGCAATATCTTCAGCCTGAGCAAAAAAAGAACGTGCAACGTTATCTGTGTTTGTAGTTCCAGAACCTTGTTTGACGATATCAACTAGTAAAGATAATTTCGATTTTAATAGACATTGAATATGTTTCTTTCTCTGCTTTTTCAATTCTTTTTCTGTTACTGATCTTGCCGCACCTTTCTTGAAATCTAGATTATATGCGATATGAAGAAGATATTCCATGCACCTTATCCAACAATGCAATGTAGAAAGCCCGAATTGGTAATAAATTACCATACAAGGAAGTTTTTTTATATAAGTCAAATCATTAATATATTTCGGACCAACTCGATATATATTGCTAGAATTTGAAGCTTTCTGGTCACAAAGAACATTACACACTTTTCCATATATCATAGTACATTTCAGATCAAAAATTACATTAAAAGATGTATTATTAATTTCAATAATATATTTTTTGACTTTCTTTAAGGGGGTTGACCCGTGTGACGGCCGCTTTTTTAACTGTTTTTGGGATGTTTTTCTGAAGGTCGATTAAAACTTACAACTTTGAATTTTCCACCATAGATTTAGTAACTATTGAAGTAAATTCAGAAATTTTTTGAAGTCAAAATAATGAAAACTTTACGTGATACAGCGCAAGGAAGTAATTCATTTTAAAAAAGTACAGCATTGGTCGCCAGGTTTCCGACCGTCTGAGTGGTCTAAAATTAAAAAATAAAAAATAATTTTAAACTGTGTTACTGTAGCTACGAGCTGAACTAGGATTATTTAAAAATATTGAAAAATAACATTTTTACGCGACTTTGAATTTTTATTTCTAAAAAAAAACTCTATTTTGGGCCTGTTTTCTTGATTAAAAAAAAAGACGTGCCCTTTTTAATTATCCTAGTTTAGCTTGTAGCCCCACATGCGCTGAACAAACCCTATAAATTTCAAGGTGATCGGTCAAGTCCTTTTTGAAATATCATGGCGACCAGTTGAAAAAAGTGGTTTTGAGAAAAACGCATTTGAAAGTTCAAGTACGAATAAGTCAGTGAATTCGGAACCATTACTAAAACAACGGTTATATTCGAAAATTTATTTTAGGAAACTAAATTTTTTCTAAATGTACTTATTTTTTACTTATATAAATGTGTATGGAATAATAAAATTCGCGGATAAAAAACCAAAGCGACAAAGCTTCAATGCAAGTTAAAAGCTCGACCGCGCGATCGAACATCATGCGTTCTCACTGTAAAAACTTTTTAACAACGACGAATATGACAAAATCGGTTTTACCACATATCCTGCATATGTTATAGGTGCGAGATATGAAAAATAAAAAAATCGATTTTTCGAATTTATCACACGGGTCAACACCCTTAATGAATCTGAATAAATATTATACAATTCTAATGTTCTCGAAATATTTTCCTTTACGAATTCAAATGTTACTGTCCTACAAAAGTGAACAGAATTTGGAGTATCATTACTCCAAATAACTGAATCATCAGTTTTTAATTGAAGTGGTACAAAAGATACTAAAAATACAGAATTATCTGACATATTATAGAGCACAAAATTTTCTTCACTTGTTCTTTCTTCACAGGAATCAAAACTGTCAGAATGATTAGTATCATTATATTTGTCAGTACTGGTAGAGGAAGTTTTGCGTTGCATTTGTGAAGACCACTTTTGACGCGTTGTTTGTTGTCCACTAGCCCTATCCATTCCCCATTTTCCCACAAGTGTTATATTTTTATTAGAAAATTTTTGTAATTCTTCGATTTCGAATTTTTTGAGAATTCGTTTGGTTGTATGCTTTAACAATGATGTGAACTCTACATCAGCTCCTAATTCTGATGAAGTTATGTGGTCAAATGGTGGATAGCACTCTTCCTTAGCTTTCGCAATTGTTGCATAAGGAGGATACACTTGATGATCTGAAAGTCTTTTGTTATGCTGTCTTAACTTTTCATACTTTCTTGATGACAAATTTAAATCTACATACATTGTTAAAATTTCCGAAATATTAATCTGATTGTTTGAATCAGCACTTATATCTTCAGTTTTATCCTCTAACATGTTTCTCTTCTGTTTTAAAGCTCTTTCTAATTCCTCTTTAATGTGATTTAAAGCAAGTTCTTCCACGCGTCTTAATTTTGTTTTCTCTGAGCCTTCTTCATAAGACAACTTTAGACGACCCATTTTTGTTTCTTTAAAAGGGATATTTTTTGTTAAAAGAGTATTCCCGTTTTCCGAAGAAGTATTACAATCATAATTAAACTCAACTACAAAATCACTTTCCAAGAAAGTTTTATATTTACTGACAAATAATTTTTTACTTTTTTTTGTATTTTGCCACTTCTTATAATACTGAGGATAAAATATATTCTTGAGCTTACATTTTATTTCAGCTAATTGACCTGCAGAATAATTACTCGCATCCCCAGTGTCTCCACAATTACGTCTATTTTATTTCTTTCTCCATTTAGAACCGAATTCCAAAACATTTCACACAATCTTAAGCTATTTACTCTATAATTCATTTTGTCCTTAAGGCTGTTGAAAGGAAAAAATTTACAGTGGTCGTCAAACACTTTCCCCTCCGCTGGTCGAAAATTTTGACTTATGAATTTTTTTAAAAAAACCCAGACACTTTTTTAAAAAAAGGGCTCTGGCTGACCATAGTATTTGAGATAAGGAATTTTTTGAACCTTTGCTTTACTCGAACCGGTGTTCCTACGAGCGTCAAAATGATCTCCCGTTTTGACATTGACAGACATAAAAGTGTCTAGTGTTTTATAAAACAAACGGCAACGATCGTGTGAATTTGTAGTGTTATTATTTCCATGTCACGTTTTCTTCAAAAAGTGTTCACACACTGAGAAAAACAGGAGTTTTTCTAGTTTAATGATTCCACTATTACCCATAGTTCATAAAATTCCAGCAAGTTTCTTCAATCTTTTTATTTTTCAATCCAATTCTGGCCAATGTTTTTATCAAGCACTATACTCTGACTTGATAAAATATTGACATTTTAACACAATTTCTGACCCGTCTGCTACAATGTGTCAGAATCAATGACAAATTTGAAATTAATTTTTCCACTCATGAAAATGTCAATTCGTGAAAAATTAATTTTTCCTAAATTCCTCATTCCCCAAAATTTTAAAAAAAGATAATCATCATATTAAAAAGTGTCCAGTGTTTTGTAAATCAAGACACTTTTATGGAAAAAATATTTTTACTGCCAAAGTTTTTGAGATAAGGAAATTTTTCAATGTCTCTTTTATGCGAACAGATGATCCCACGAGTTTCAAATTTATCTCCCGTTTCGACATTCACAGATATTTTGTATCGTCTACAACATATAAAATTCTACTGTCAGTTTCTATGACAAACTTGAAATTTATTTTTTCATCAACGAATATGTATGTTTTATTTTATATTAATTTTTTCTAAATTCCTAATTTTCCCAACCATGACAAAATCATAATCATACTTTCAACATTGATTCGATTAGAATTTTATGCAACAAACGTCAAAGAACTTGTGTTATTTATAAGTCAGTGTGTATTCCAAAAGTTTTTCCTGACAGGGAAAAGCAGGTTTTTTTCCTTATCCATCTTTTTCATTCTTCCCCTTATTTTTAAAATTCCAACAAGTTTCTATTTTTATTTTTCCGAAAAAAATTCTCGGCAATATTCTTATCCAGCAGTCAGCTGACTTATCGACCTTATTTCGCGACAAGTCAAACATTTACCACATATTTCACAATTCTTTCTTTTCTACTCAAGAGATTTATCAGAAAAAAAATCGCTGTGTTGCCAAACTTTGTGCAATAACGAATTTTTCTACATATTTCTTTTCAACCAAGAGATGATTCTACTAGCATAAAATTGGTCCCCCGTTTTGACATTTACAGATTTTTTCTTCAAAATCTCGCCAGACAGAAGCTTTACGCCTGCAGGCACAGGTGGCGCCTACTACATACAAAAATCAAAATAAAACTTCAAATTCATTTTTTCATCCACGAATATCTATGTTTTATTTTATATTAATTTTTTCTAAATTCCTAATTTCCCAAACCATGACAAAATCATAATCATACTTTCAACATTGATTTGATTAGAATTTTCTGCAACAAACGTCCAAGAACTTGTGTTATTTATAAGTTCGCGTGCATTCCAAAAGTTTTTCCTGACAGGGAAAAGCAGGTTTTTTTTCCTTTTCCATCTTTTTCATTCTTCCCCTATTTTTAAAATTCCAACAAGTTTCTATTTTTATTTTTCCGAAAAAAGTTCTTGGCAATATTCTTATCCAGCAGTCAGCTGACTTATCGACCTTATTTCGCGACAAGTCAAACATTTACCACATATTTCACAATTTTTTCTTTTGTACTCAAGAGATTTATCCGGAAAAAAATCGCTGTGTTGCCAAACTTTGTGCAATAACGAATTTTTCTACATATTTCTTTTCAACCAAGAGATGATTCTACTAGCATAAAATTGATCCCCCGTTTTGACATTTACAGATTTTTTCTTCAAAATATCGCCAGACAGAAGCTTCACGCCTACAGACACAGGTGGCGCCTACTACATACAAAAATCAAAATCAAACTTCTAATTCATTTTTTCATCCACGAATATCTATGTTTTATTTTATATTAATTTTTTCTAAATTCCTAATTTCCCAAACCATGACAAAATCATAATCATACTTTCAACATTGATTCGATTAGAATTTTCTGCAACAAACGTCCAAGAACTTGTGTTATTTATAAGTCCGCGTGCATTCCAAAAGTTTTTCCTGACAGGGAAAAGCAGGTTTTTTTTCCTTTTCCATCTTTTTCATTCTTCCCCTATTTTTAAAATTCCAACAAGTTTCTATTTTTATTTTTCCGAAAAAAGTTCTTGGCAATATTCTTATCCAGCAGTCAGCTGACTTATCGACCTTATTTCGCGACAAGTCAAACATTTACCACATATTTCACAATTTTTTCTTTTGTACTCAAGAGATTTATCCGGAAAAAAATCGCTGTGTTGCCAAACTTTGTGCAATAACGAATTTTTCTACATATTTCTTTTCAACCAAGAGATGATTCTACTAGCATAAAATTGATCCCCCGTTTTGACATTTACAGATTTTTTCTTCAAAATATCGCCAGACAGAAGCTTCACGCCTACAGACACAGGTGGCGCCTACTACATACAAAAATCAAAATCAAACTTCAAATTCATTTTTTCATCCACGAATATCTATGTTTTATTTTATATTAATTTTTTCTAAATTCCTAATTTCCCAAACCATGACAAAATCAAAATAATACTTTCAACAACGATTCGATTAGAATTTTATGCATCAAACGTCAAAGAACTTGTGTTATTTATAAGTCAGTGTGCATTCCAAAAGTTTTTCCTGACAGGGAAAAGCAGGTTTTTTTTAATTAGAACGAGAATATAACCGGGAATATAACCGACCAAAATTCTGATAGAGAATTTATAAGAATTTAATTTTTTTATTTATTTATAAAATTAAATTAACTTTGCTCAATCAAAAAATGAAAATAGAATCTATAGTGTCATTCTTATTAATAATAATTTGAATTTCAATATTAATAGTACTAATTACATATAATAATGTATTTCAATTACTTTCTATTCGACAATAAAACAACTTCATTATTTATGGCAAATTTCATATTATTTATGACAAGATGAAATTAATTTTTTTAATTCACCATTATTTATTTTTATTTTGCAATTATTATCTTCAATTTTTTATTAGTTTCATATTTTATCTAAATTAATTTTCTAAAATTTTAATTACCTTCATCATAAATCAATTATTTTTTTCAATTTATATAATTACTATATTCATATTTGGTAAAATTATTTTTCACGTTTTTTAATCATTTTTCTCAAAATTTAATCGTTTTCATTTTTTTTCATAATTTTACAATTTTTTTTATTAATTATCTTCAATTTTAATTATTTTTAGCATTCTTTAATTCTTTTATTCATTTATTAATTCATTCTCCTCTTTATTTTCTACTTATTTCTCAGATTTTCAAGTATTTTCTTCAAAATTTAATTATTTTTGTTTATTTCAATGGAAATTCTGCAGTTTTCTCATTTATTTATTTAAAATTTAAATTATTTTTTCAATCTATCATCATTTTTTTTATATTTCAATAACTTTCTTAACTTTTAAATTTAATAATCAATTTTTAACTATTTTCGCCGCGTTTTAATTATTTCAAATATCTTTCAATTAATTTTCTAAATTTTCAGTTATTATTCCAAATTTAGATTATTATCTTCAATTTTCAATTTTTTAAACAATTGTCAATTATTTTCTTTCGCTCAAAAATAAATTACGTCATTTTTCTATTATTTTCTCCCATTTCTAATTATTTTCATTCTTTTTGCATAATTTTCAAAAATATCAATAATTTGTCAGAAATTTTAATTTTTTTCATCATATTTTAATTAGTTTTTAAAATTTTAAATTTATTTTCATCATAAATTCGATCACTTTTTTTAATTTTACATTACTTTTATCATCTTACAATTATTTTCTAAAATTCTAACATAATATTTTTCTAAAATTTCCCTTTCTTCTCTTAAATTTTTAACCATTTTCAAAAAAAAAACACGTGATTTCGCTACTGGTACGCCTGCAGCGTCTGTGGTGAACGCGAATTCATCGTGAATCCCCACCACAGGCCCTTGGCGCCAATCGTGTTTCATCTTGTCGTATAGTGCGTAGTTCTTCATGAAATCTCGGCGTACCAGAAGTGGCGGACAAGGACGCCGAGAAGGTTCCATTGCTCGTCGACTGAGACAAATATCAAATATGGGTAAGTAATTAAAAATAGGGTGTAAAAGGGGTCATACCCACAAAGTACGTGATACTTTAGTGGGAGGGGGGTGTCAGCAGAATATCACGCTACAGAAAGAGACATATTACAGAATAAATTTCATTGCAGACGCAGCACAAGAACAGCAACCTCAAGAACGGGGTGAGAACGCATTTGTTCCCAATGAACCTGCTCCTCAAGAGGACGTTGTCGAAGATGTTGCTCAAAGTAGTTGCTCCGGAGTACCTGCTGCCGAGCCTGTGAATGCGGAGCAAGCAGGCGACAACGTGTCTCCTCATCGTCGAGATGAAGAAGACTTGGGACAACAGGTACCTGTTGAGCCGCCAGAGGCTGGTAGCCGACAACGCGGTCGACAACCAGGTCGACAGTGGGGTCGACAACGTGGTCAACAACGGGGCCAACAACGGGGTCGACAATGGCACCGACAACGAGGTCAACAACATGACCGACAACGGGGTCAGCAAGAAGCACGACAAGCTGGTTAGTATTTTTTAAATTTAGTTTTTTTTTATTATTCAGGCTGACAACGCGTCAGCAATGTCAGAGAAATTTTTTTTTCAGTCTAGTCATGGCTAAAAATATACTACATAAATTTAAAGTAATTTAAAATAAATTTTCAATTATTATTTAAACGGAGTGTCTATTCGTACAGAAAATCTCGATCAATCAGAAATTTGTAATGCAATTCTCGACAAATCAGAAAATTGCTTCAATAAGTACGAATAGCTCGTTCTATGTGAACTGGCTATTTGTACAGAAAATCTGTACGAATAGCCAAACCTCAATGGAGCAACTATTCATACAGAAAAATGTCAAAATCTTTCTTTTTGTGAAAATTAATGTTACACGGATATCTTTTGGTTAAAAGACCACTGTTTGTGACACAAGAACCCCCCCCCCCTTAGCATTTCCAACATTTTATTATGATTTTTCATAACGCAGTCTTAAAAATGGCGTGATTCGGTTCTCTGTAGATAACCAGAAAGTTGCAGATTTAAGAACGATTCACTATGTGACGTCAGAGTGCAAACAAGTACAGTCCAAATTGCATGTCTCCCACTTTTCTACTTTTATTGCACTAGCGCGGCGTATTGACAAGTAAAAAAGTGTGAAACATTCAATTTGGATTGTATTTGTGTACACTCTGACGTGACATAGTAAATCGTTCTTCATTCTGCAACTTTTTGGTTATCTATACAGAGAACCGAATCACGCCTTTTATGACTTTGTTATGAAAAGTATCGTTCGTAACTGCGTGAACAAAGCAGTAGTTTTGAAACTCGCGCAATTTTTGAAACTCGTTTCACTCGTTGCAAAAACATTGCTCTCGGTTCAGAAACGACTGCTTGTCACGCATGTTACGAAATATACTATTTCACAACCAAAACAAAAGGTATTACGCTCCCAAAGACAGTGTTTCAATTTTCTGTACGAATAGCCGTTCCACCTTGGTCTGGCTATTCGTACAGAAAATCTGTACGAATAGTCACAGCCTTATTTAAAACTTATATTATTGTCTTTAATTTTCTATTCTTTTCTCCGATTTCTTTTTATTAATTTTCCTTTGGCATAATTTTCAAAAATTTTAAGTCTGTAATATATATTTGCCATTTTAACTAGGTATTTTCATCAAATTTCAATGATTTTTATCATTTTTCCATTATTTCTCTCCATTTTGTAATTATTATTCTACTTTATTCTATTTTTTAAGATTTTTAATTATTTTTCACAAATTTCTATTATTTTCTTTTATTTAAAAAAGTATTGCAATTTCTTTAATTCTTTACTTTAAATCTAATATAATAATGTTATTTTTTTAAATTATTTTCTAACATTTTAAAATGTTTCTCACAAATTTCCCATTCTTTTCCTTAATTTTAATTATTTTCAATTTCTTTCAAAAGTTGTAACTATTTATCTGGTATTGCAATTATTTAATTCAATTTTAAATTATGTAAGTTATTTTTCTATTATTCTCTCCAATTTTCAATTAGTTACGTTTTTTTTTGTTTTTCATAATTTCCACAATGTTATATTTATTTACCTGATATTTCCATTATTTTATTTAATTTTAAATTATATCTATGGTTCTTTTAAACCTCTTGCATTTGTATTTTTTTGCAATTCTTTTTCTTACATTAGAAATTTTTTTATTCGATTCGTTAATTATTTTAATCTACTTTAGTTTTTTTTCCACTTTTTTATTATTTCCTTTTCTGTTTCAAAAAACTTTGTAAAGTACCAAATGTTGTTCTGAAATTTTCATCAACTTTTTTTCATTTCTAATAAATGATTTCGGTGTTTTCAATAATATTCTCAAATTTTAATTATTTTTTTTAATTTTCTAGAATTTTTCTTATTTTTGAAATAATTTAATAAATCTTTAATTATCAATCATTGGTTCAATGTTCAGTTATATGCTCTAAATTTTTATTCTTTTAATTTTTTCTCTACTTTTTTAAAGATTTTTAATTATTTTTCACAAATTTATATTCTTTCCTTTTATTTAAAAAAAATGTGTAATTTCTTGAATTCTTTATTTTACATTTAATATTCTCGTCCCCCGTCAACTTATCATTGTATTTATAATATTTCAATTATTTTCTTCAACTTTCAAATTTATAAATCATTTTTCAATTATTTTCCTCAATTTTTAATTACTGTTATTTTTTTAAATCATTTTCTAACATTTTAAAATGTTTCTCACAAATTTCCCATTCTTTACGTTAATTTGTAATTATTTTCAATTTCTTTCAAAATTTGTAACTATTTATCTGGTATTACAATTATTTAATTTAATTTTAAATTATGTATGTTAATTTTGTATTATTCTCTCCAATTTTCAATTAGTTACGTTTTTTTTTTGTTTTTTATAATTGCCACAAAGTTATATTTACTTACCTGATATTTTCATTATTTTATTTAATTTTAAATTATATTTATGGTTCTTTTGAACTTCTTGCATTTGTATTTTTTTGCAATTTTTTTTCTTACATTACAAATTTAGTCGATTCGTTAATTATTTTAATCTACTTTGGTTTATTTTATCTACTTTTTTATTATTTCCTTTTCTGTTTCAAAAAACTTTATAAAGTTACAAGTGTTGTTCTGAAATTTTCATCAACTTTTTTTCATTTCAAATAAATGATTTCGGTTTTTTCAATAATATTCTCAAACTTTAATTAATTTTTTTTTTAATTTCTAGAATTTTTCTTATTTTTGAAATAACTTGATAAATCTTTAATTATCAATCATTGGTTCAATGTTCAGTTATTTGCTCCAAATTTTTATTATTCTAATTTTTTCTCTTTTTTTTAAGATTTTTAATTATTTTTCACAAATATCTATTATTTCCTTTTATTAGAAAAAAAATTGCAATTTCTTTAATTCTTTATTTTAAATTTAATGTCTCCCTCCTCCTCCCCCTCCCAACTTATCATTGTATTTATAATATTTCAATTATTTTCTTCAACTTTCAAATTTATAAATCATTTTTCCATTATTTTTCTCAATTTTTAATTACTGTTATTTTTTTAAATTATTTTCTAACATTTTAAAATGTTTTTCACAAATTTCCCATTCTTTACGTTAATTTGTAATTATTTTCAATTTCTTTCAAAATTTGTAACTATTTATCTGGTATTGCAATTATTTAATTCAATTTTAAATTATGTATGTTATTTTTGTATTATTCTCTCCAATTTTCAATTAGTTTCGTTTTTTTTTGTTCTTCATAATTGCCACAAAGTTATATTTACTTCCTTCATATTTCCATTATTTTTTTCAATTTTAAATTATATCTATGGTTCTTTTGAACCTCTTGCATTTGTATTTTTTTGCAATTTTTTTTCTTACATTAGAAATTCTTTTATTCGATTCGTTAATTATTTTAATCTACTTTTGTTTATTTTATCTACTTTTTTATTATTTCCTTTTCTTTTTCAAAAAACTTTGTGAAGTTACAATTGTTGTTCTGAAATTTTCATTTCAAATAAATGATTTTCGTTTTTTCAATAATATTCTCAAAGTTTAATTATTTTTTTTAATTTCTAGAATTTTTCTTATTTTTGAAATAACTTGATAAATCTTTAATTATCAATCATTGGTTCAATGATCAGTTATTTGCTCCAAATTTTTATTATTCTAATTTTTTCTCTTTTCTTTAAGATTTTTAATTATTTTTCACAAATATCTATTATTTCCTTTTATTAGAAAAAAAATTGCAATTTCTTCAATTCTTTATTTTAAATTTAATGTCTCCCTCCTTCTCCCCCTCCCAACTTATCATTGTATTTATCATATTTCAATTATTTTCTTCAACTTTCAAATTTATAAATCATTTTTCAATTATTTTCCTGAATTTTTAATTACTGTTATTTTTTTAAATTATTTTCTAACATTTTAAAATGTTTCTCACAAATTTCCCATTCTTTTCGTTATATTGTCATTATTTTCAATTTCTTTCAAAATTTGTAACTGTTTATCTGGTATGGCAATTATTTATTTCAATTTTAAATTAGGTATGTTATTTTTGTATTATTCTCTCCAATTTTCAATTAGTTAATTTTTTTTTTGTTTTTAATAATTGCCACAAAGTTATATTTACTTCCCTCATATTTCCATTATTTTCTTTAATTTTAAATTATATCTATGGTTCTTTTAAACCTCTTGCATTTGTATTTTTTTACAATTTTTTTTTCTTACATTAGAAATTCTTTTATTCTATTCGTTAATTATTTTAATCTACTTTGGTTTATTTTATCTACTTTTTTATTATTTCCTTTTCTGTTTCAAAAAACTTTATAAAGTTACAAGTGTTGTTTTGAAATTTTCATCAACTTTTTTTCATTTCAAATAAATTATTTCGGTTTTTTCAATAATATTCTCAAACTTTAATTAATTTTTTTTTTAATTTCTAGAATTTTTCTTATTTTTGAAATAACTTGATAAATCTTTAATTATCAATCATTGGTTCAATGTTCAGTTATTTGCTCCAAATTTTATTATTCTAATTTTTTCTCTTTTCTTTAAGATTTTTAATTATTTTTCAGAAATATCTATTATTTCCTTTTATTAGAAAAAAAATTGCAATTTCTTCAATTCTTTATTCTAAATTTAATATCTCCCTCCTTCTCCCCCTCCCAACTTATCATTGTATTTATCATATTTCAATTATTTTCTTCAACTTTCAAATTTATAAATCATTTTTCAATTATTTTCCTCAATTTTTAATTACTGTTATTTTTTTAAATTATTTTCTAACATTTTAAAATGTTTCTCACAAATTTCCCATTCTTTTCCTTAATTTTAATTATTTTCAATTTCTTTCAAAATTTGTAACTATTTATCTGGTATTGCAATTATTTAATTCAATTTTAAATTATGTATGTTATTTTTGTATTATTCTCTCTTTAATTTTCAATTAGTTACGTTTTTTTTTGTTTTCATAATTGCCACAAAGTTATATTTACTTCGCTCATATTTCCATTATTTTCTTTAATTTTAAATTATATCTATGGTTCTTTTGAACCTCTTGCATTTGTATTTTTTTGCAATTTTTTCTCCTTACATTAGAAATTCTTTTATTCGATTCGTTAATTATTTTAATCTACTTTTGTTTATTTTATCTACTTTTTTATTATTTCCTTTTCTGTTTCAAAAAACTTTGAAAAGTTACAGTTGTTGTTCTGAAATTTTCATCGACTTTTTTTCATTTCAAATAAATGATTTTCGTTTTTTCAATAATATTCTCAAAGTTTAATTATTTTTTTTAATTTCTAGGATTTTTCTTATTTTTGAAATAACTTGATAAATCTTTAATTATCAATCATTGGTTCAATGATCAGTTATTTGCTCCAAATTTTTATTATTCTAATTTTTTTTCTTTTTTTTAAAATTTTTAATTATTTTTCACAAATATCTATTATTTCCTTTTATTAGAAAAAAAATTGCAATTTCTTCAATTCTTTATTTCAAATTTCATATTCTCCTCCCCCCTTAACTTATCATTGTATTTATCATATTTCAATTATTTTCTTCAACTTTCAAATTTATAAATCATATTTCAATTATTATCCTCAATTTTTAATTACTGTTATTTTTTTAAATTATTTTCTAACATTTTAAAATGTTTCTTACAAATTTCCCATTCTTTACGTTAATTTGTAATTATTTTTAATTTCTTTCAAAATTTGTAACTATTTATCTGGTATTGCAATTATTTAATTAAATTTTAAATTATGTATGTTAATTTTGTATTATTCTCTCCAATTTTCAATTAGTTACGTTTTTGTTTTTCATAATTGCCACAAAGTTATATTTATTTACCTGATATTTTCCTTATTTTCTTCAATTTTTAATTTTATCTATGGTTCTTTTGAACCTCTTGCATTTGTATTTTTTTGCATTTTTTTTTTTACATTAGAAATTCTTTTATTCGATTCGTTAATTATTTTAATCTACTTTTGTTTATTTTATCTACTTTTTTATTATTTCCTTTTCTGTTTCAAAAAACTTTGTAAAGTTACAAGTGTTGTTCTGAAATTTTCATCAACTTTTCTTTATTTCAAATAAATGATTTCGGTTTTTTCAATAATATTCTCAAATTTTAATTATTATTTTTTTTAATATTCTAGAATTTTTCTTATTTTTGAAATTTATTTATTTATTTATTTATTTGAAATATATACGGGATCAGCCCTTTCGTACAAAGTACTACTATCCTAAAGTTACAAAATCAAAATAATTTGATAAATCTTTAATTATCAATCATTGGTTCAATGTTCAGTCATTTGCTCCAAATTAATATTATTCTAATTTTTTCTCTATTTTTTTTTAAGATTTTTATTTATTTTTTACAAATTTCTATTATTTACTTTTATTAAAAAAAAATTTCAATTTCTTCAATTCTTTATTTTAAATTTAATGTCTCCCTCCTCCTCTCCCCCCCCCCCCCAACTTATCATTTTATTTATCATATTTTAATTATTTTCTTTAACTTTCAAATTTATAAATCATTTTTCAATTATTTTCCTCAATTTTTAATTACTGTTATTTTTTTAAATTATTTTCTATCATTTTAAAATGTTTCTTGTTACGATCGGACTATTTTTCTATTTTTTTTTTTATAAATCAAGATAAATGCATTTTTTAATCCAATGTTAAAGAATTACTTTGATAAAACTCTGCAAAGGAGTTAGAATAATCAATTAAGACAAAATCAAATGAAAACGCAAATTATTGCCTTAACGTGCACGTGCAGCCTTCTTTTCAGTCACGTACTCAAGGTATTGCCCGATTGTTAGGAAGAGCAAACCGATCCAAACGGTTTGACGATGCCTTCGAAGGTTTATATTGAACAAATGTTGAAGTACCGACGGTAATTAGATTGGTACCCATCTTTTCATTCGTCAACGAAGATGTGACCCCTCCTACTTATCTAGAAATGACCTAATCTGAGTTCAACCACTCTTTGTTGGTCACATATTGACAACACAAATGCAGATTTCATTTCTATAAAGGTTGGAGGATGTTGCACGCCCTTTCATCAGATTTCTCCAGTTCTTTGACGTGTGAAGATCGGTTTCTAATCCCGTCGACGGCGACGCCCTACGCGACGATATTCTAGAATTTGGTTTTGATCAACTTGAAATAAGTAAAACGTTTTAATAAAGGGGATCATTTCAACCATTGCAAATAGATTATCCGACGGCAAGTTGACGTAAAACTTTGAACTAATTTACGGTATTTAATTGTTAAAGTTCGGCAACGATAACAAACAATTATTTTCACCGCGAGTTAAACAAACTCAAAATTGTGCTACGCGCATCCTTGCTGCGTATAGGTAAGACTTAAGAGTATATTATAACACCAAACCTACACCTTCTATTGTACCTTTTCTGATTATCTTTTATAATAAATATCTATTATACCATATCCCTATTTTTGTCTCTTTTCATCTTTGTTAATTTTTTTACTTTTATAACCTAATCAAGAACAAAGCAATAACAGCTCCCATAGAGCTGAAACAGTAAGTATCTCAATAAATAAAAAGCACAAGCCTTACCAACTTGTGCGAAAAAGCAAAACAGCTCCAATCTTTTTATTATTTATTTATTGTTATTATTATTATTTTCAATTATTTATGTCATTATTCAATTAGTTTCTTCACATTTTAATTATATCGTTAATTTTTTTTACAATTTTTCATTTAATGTATTAAATTTTTATTTTTTTACTTCATTTTTGAATTTATTTCTCCTTTTTCATTAATTTTCTTTTAATTTCAATTATTTTTGTCATTATTCAACTTTTTCTACATCAATACATTTTTTTTGATATTTGATAATTATTTCTTTCAAGTTTTTAATTATTTTCTTGAAAATTCTATTATTTTCCACTTTTTCAAATATTGTATAAAAAGAGTAATTTTTACACCAGCTTTTATAATTATTAATGTCATTATTCAATTTGTTTCTTTACATTTTACTTTTTCTTGAATATCTCAATTATTTTGGGAAAAATAATTAAAAAAATATTGAATTAGAATTGAAAAATAATTTACACTAGTCTTGAACTTTTGTTTTAAACTTTAATTATTTTCATCATTCTTTAACTATTTTTTTTGTAACTTTAATTGTTTTTGAAGCTTTTCAATTATTTACTTCAAATTCGAATTATTTCGTTTCAATTTTTAACATCATTTTTTTTTTTTTTTTAATCACCTTTTTTTATTTGAAAGCTCACTATTTACTCACTTTTTCAAATGTAACCTGTTGATAAAAACTCTATATACAAGTAAACAAGCGATAGTAATCCAACTTAATATTATCATAAAGCTATCAGTAAATTAAAGATATTTAAAAAAATAAAGAAAGATAAATAAGAATAAATTTTCTTTTTATTTTCCAAAATTTTATATCTAAAGACAACATTTTCATAAAACCCCTTTAGAGCATAGAAATGAGTGTTTCACTAGATACAACTTACCACTCGCCAATATCCTCGACGCAAAATCTCTGTCCGCGGCTCTAACATCGCGAACTCCTCGCACCACACGAATTTCATATCTTGTCGTCGTGGTTGCTTGCGCCAAGGTTGCCCCTCCTCCCAAATAGCACCGGACGGCGGGCACCTAGGGTCCTACTCTTCCCAATCATTCACTTCCATTACGTACCTGCTGAAAAACATCACATTGTCACTTTCCTATTTTTTTAAAAAAAAAAAAAAAATTTTACATTACATATTTCGAAAACAAAAATTATAATCAACTAAAATTGGATGCTATATCCAACAAATCTAAAAATAAGTAAAATAATTTGCATTCATTTCATGAACATTTTGGCTTCACTTCTAATTAAAACATTTGTTTCCTTTATCCACAATAATTTCTAATAAAATATTAACCTAAAGGTTACCAAATCGGTTAATTAATTAATCGATTATTAACTAAATTAATAACGAATAATTAGTTCCATTCATTATATTTATTATATTTTCACTGTATTACAACAAAAATAATGTTTTCAATTATTATTGTTATTATTGCCCAATGTAAGGATATCGGTTCATTATGTATTGCCGCGACTTGATTGCCATTATTGTACCGGAGTTGGCCCTTGTCGTAGTGTTGGCATTTCGCACTTGAAATGACAAATTTTTTTTTACAATCAAGTACAATCTTTTAATTATACACAATTACAATAATACACTATTTAAGGTCCCGAAAAGTTTGAATTTTACTCCACAAGGAAGCAAGAAGGTTCAGACAATCTAATACAAATTTCTCATGACATATAATATTCCTTTTAACAACGCAACTTCTTAATTACGACACGTTTATATGTAAACACGCTCAAATATTATATCACTATAAAAAAAAATATATATAAAATAAAATAAAATAAAAAATTTAGTAAACATTTTAAATGTAAAGCCGCAGTAGGAAGCAAATCATCGGTACGGCACCACGCCAGTACTGGCTGCAGCTGGCGCAGTACGGAGAACCCGTACAAACGCACTATTGGCACTAAATTACTTAGATAATTGGAAACAAATGCCCGATCTTAGAATTTCTTTTTGAATTAATCGAAATATATTTCGAAAAACTTTTCTCCAGAGACGAATTTTTTTTATTGGCACTAATTATTAATATAATAAAACAGATAAACAAATAAGCAGTCTCAAACTGATAATTTCCGGCTCAAACATTCACGTGGTTATATTCATTTAGCCTATCAATAACATTGTTTATTTTTAATTAAGAATTAATTAGAATAAATCCAAAATTTTCAAGAAAACTATGCACCAAAGTTTCAAAAAATAAATCATATCAATATTAACGACAAAACTAAATATATATCCGAATTTCTTTGTTGTCTCGAAATTTTAAAACAAATTAATCTAATAATATTATATCTTGATTTCAACTTACCCTTTTTTTTTTTTTTTTGCGTAGGATGTGAAAACCTACCTTCAGGTACCCTGTAGCCCGTACTACAGGGTTATGCGGGGGTGACGATGTTCTGCCGACCCGCTAAAAACACACCCTTATTTGGGGACCTTAGGACCACTCCCGGCTAGCACTTTTCGCGCGTATCACTGTTCTTTCGTGCTTCTTGAACCTGTTCCCAACATCGTATTAAAATTCGGACCCCCATCTACAAAAATCTCAAGGACGACTCACAGCTTTTCAAGACATTTTCTGGAACTACATCCCACATAATCGGGATGTGCCCATACGCATCCCTAATCTCCCTGGTATCAACATCCAAATTCGGATACCTCGCTAAAGTCGTTTTCCACAAAACTTTTGTCATATCTGGTTCCTCGTCTTCACCTTACTCTCTTAACGGAGGAACACGATTTTCCCAGTCACACATTTTCGTTCCTAAATCTTTTCTCTCAAAAATCAAAGACACAACTAAAATCAAACTGAATACTAACTACTCTGGTTTCAAATACCCAAAAGAAACTAGAGAGAGGGAAGATCTTTTCTAAACACCACACTCAATAATTATATCAACAAAACGTGACACATCTTAACGCGACGAGAAGTAAAACAGCCACCCAACACAATCCACATAAACCAAGACCAAATTAAAAAGAAACTCTCAAACTAAAAATTTCTTCCTCTATCTCAACTCAAAATCATACGTCTTTCTTTAATTATATTATATGCCAAATTTCGTTCCCACCTGCATCATCGAGGACGATGAAAATTCCATGAGGGGAAGGCATTCATTTATTATATATATATAGTTTTTTTTACTTTTATCATGATATACTAAAAATTATTTATTATATCTTAACAAATATAATCTATTTAAATTTTTAATTGATTTATAATAACAAAATAATACAAAAATAAATAAATATCCCTAGAATAGTCATTTAAGTTTTGCTACAGTTTAAAAATTATATACTCATTCTAAAACTAACAATTATTACATCTTAACAAAAATAATCTAATTAAATTTTTAATTGATTTATAATAACAAAATATTTTTTTTTCCATTATTTTATATATCTATAAATAAACAATGGATAAATAATAGTAACCATAAATATATAAATAGTCAAAAGTAACAAGAAATCATTTTAATAGCATATCCTAATTATTTTTCGACTTATTCTGAACTATAGTTCATCGTTACCCAAGCTCTATACGCCGTGCAACGCCTTGCATAAGCTTTTCTCCTGCGTTCTCTTGCGTACTCTGTCCAACCGCTCCCCCTCTGCATCCAGGCATAGGCTATTTTTAGCCCTACGCGCGGTGGAAGAGGAATCTCTTGAACGAAACCTATACGACACCCAACACAGACTGTCATCTAGTAGAGGGGAAAGAATCTTCGTATTTTACCTATACCGGATGCGTCCCGAAGACCAACTTGTTTTCCACGTAAATCCGACTTTCTCTTCGCGGTGGCTGTTAAACAAGAGCAAAAAGGGGACGCGTTCTAATTTCCTTAATTATTGGTATAATTCAATAATTTTTTTTTGTATTGTTCTGTTTCATTTTCCCTACAATTTCAACTCTTATTAATCACACGAAGAACAATAAAAGCAATAATAAATAAAATGGTACAAATAATCATAATCATGACTTAACCTTATGCCATTCTACTAACAGGTATGCATTCGTAAACATTTAATTTGAACATCTCAAAAGTCTAAACGAATAAATTACCCGATATTATGCAAGGAAAATTGTAACTTTTCTTAATATTTAAATAACATAGCTTTTAAACTTTTCACAGATAAGGATGTCGTCACTTCGGAATTTGGTCATACTTTTCCTCATTACTATTACCAACGCTAATCCCGAAAATTACCAAATAACCATATTTAAGAAAAATCCGGGTCTGTTCTTCGAAAAATTAAACACGGTACGATTCATTCAAACTTATTGGCGGTTAACAATTTTTATCAATTTAAAAAAATTACAAGACAACTTTCCAACAAAGACCTTAATAAATGAGATTGACACTGTTTTTGTCAATTGTACAAAACCATATACCGAACCATGTACTGAGGCAATAAGACCTCATATCCTGAAAGAAAAGGTTTTCCAAGCTAATAACCTTTTTCAAAATGCAAAAAGTCTATTAACCAATCTAAATCAAGCCCCATTAGACATCGAAAACCTACCAATAACCATAAGAAAACGAAGATCCCCACTAGATTTCATTCGTCAAGCTTTAAAACCTATTATAGGCGTATTAACGACTGAAGACGGAGAACAATATGACGAAGCAATAGACGAACTCTACGAACTCAATAAAAATTTGTCACATCTTGTAGGACAACAAACTCACATAGTTCGATCTAACCTACACATTCTACAAAAGGAAGCTGAACGCCATTCGGAAATTTTAAATCATGTACGAAATAACTTAAAAGAATTAAATACTATAACAGAAACCCTAAATCGTAAACAGTACTAAGCATATCTGGCACAATGGACACAAAGTTTCGAATCAAAATTGGATCATTTTTCTCATGCTATCAAACAAATAATAAACATTATACTATCGGCTAGAGAAGGAAAATTTCATCCTGCATTATTAACTTTAGAACAACTCGAAGACATCAAGTCCAAACTACAAGAAATAAATAAAATTACTGATTTTCCGACACAAGGACCAAAAATTTTAGCAGAAGAAATTTCACTTTTAGCAAAGACAAAAATTGGTTACTATAAAGAAAGACTTTTAAATGCAGTAGACATTCCCCTATTAAATAAAATTACTCATAAATTATATAAAATCCATTCCTTTCCAATACCACAAAATTCTAACTTTAAAAACTATTCAGCTTACATTATACCCGAAACACCGTATATAGTTATCTCAGAAGATAAGCGCGCATACATTTACATGGACCAAGAATCTATTAACACCTGTTTAAAGACCGATTCATATAAGCATTTGTGACAATCACCAACCTATTTTCGAAACAAATGCCTTGAAAACTTGCGAAAGTCAATTATTACTGGAACCTAATGATAACAACTGGAATTTGTGTGATATTAGAATAAAACCTAACACGAAAACTTATTGGAATAAGATTGAAACTTTAGGAGGCTGGTTATTCTCTACTTCAATCCAAGAAACTATAACTATTTCTTGTCCAAATGAATACGAACGACAAATTAAAATCTTTGGATTCGGACTTTTGCGACTAGCAACTAATTGTGTTGCTAGAAGTCATTACGTGACCCTAATTGGGGCATCGATTCAAAATACTGGAATAGAATATTTATACCAACCCGACTTACCCCTAAACATCACTACGATCATAAAAAACGTAGACAATATGGAAAACTTGACTTCACTAAATGAATTCTTATTAAAAGATGAATTGTTCAGATCAAGTAAACGAGAAGATCTTTCGACAGGAACACCTCTTGCCGAAATCGAAAATAAGCTACATAATTTGAGCACCCATCAAAGACAAGCACATTCTAATTTTTACCGTGATCTTTTTAGAGGATTGCCATTAATAGGAATATTCGGAAGTGGACTCACGTTATATTTGATTTTCCAATTCGCCAAAGGACACTATAGAAAGTAACAAACAACAAAGGAAAATTTTTTTTTTATTATTAAGCTTTTAGTCATGCTTTTACTCTCTCTAAAGGCAGTAGCAGTATTACTTTTTTAAAATTTATTTTATTATTATCTAACATCTTATTTTATAATAACCTAATCTCTAAAAAGGATAGATTAATTAACAAATTCTACAAATAACATAATAGCAATATATCATGAAATGCGCTATTAATTTATCTATATAACCATAATTTTGTTGTTGTTACCACAATGCTTTAAAAATGAATAAATAAGTGAAATAATATAATACTTGACAATATTGAATTTTAGCATACTATTATTGACACTATTAATATAATATTACTATTACTCACTTATTATTTTATTACTAATATTATAATATTTTTCCTAACAAAAAGAAATATATATATATTTTAAGTACCATTAGCCCGCTTGTGTATGCATGCATACAGACTAAATACACACGTGCACGTACGGCATGATACACACCGGTAGCTCGATCTTAGCTCGCATAACACCGCTTGATTAAAGAGCAAAGAACGAGAAACCAAAAGCAAAAACTAGAAGAAATTTAATTGACTAAATTTCATTTGAATTTTCCAAAAATTTTTACTATTTAATATGAAACTAAAAATGCCTTTTCTATTAATCTTAATAAAGTAACTCTTGAAGTAAAATTTGAGTAAAATTTATTTTGACCAAGAGATATACAGTAATAAATTCTACAATTTCTATCTTTGATTTTTATTCAGAATACATAAGAGAATTAATGGGCAGATCAATTATTGATGCATTGAATAAAAATTCGTTTTAATAAATACCAATAATAAAATTTACTCTATATAAGGCACGTATATAGACCCAGTAAAAGATTCACAAATGGCATGGTGTAGCGCCAGTACTGGCGTGCCGCAAAACCGTTACAAAAACACCTCTGACAAGTAAAAATTTTTTCTGTTTGGTTAAATTACGTTAAAAATTTATTTTTGAAGGAAGCTCTTGTTGTAAATTAAAATATAATAAGAACATTCGAGAATCAATACAAGCGTGCACATAAATGAAAGAACTTACGGTTTCTCGACCTTTTTTTTTTTTTTTTAGATTTGATATTTCAAAGATAAGAATAAAAATAAAAAAATATATATATATAAAAGTCGAATAGACGCAAGACGTTAATATAAATATTTTCCATTAACGACGTGCATTCATTAAGCTAATCCAAATGAATGATCAAACGTTAAATTTGACAATCAAACAAATGAAATATTAATAGAAAATAAAAATTAAATAAAAATATATAACTCGAATCTATGTATTTTCTTTAAAGAACGATACAAATGAATACGAAAATTCATACAAGCTTATTATTGTTAGATACACGCGTGTCTTTATTTATATATATAAAAATATACTATATATTAAATTTATTAAAGGATGCGCGACGCTTTAGCACAAAGTACAGATTTACAACGAACAATGCCCTAAAATCTTAAGTTAAAACGTTATACTTTAAACAAAATGATAGATTATTATTAGTTACCAAAGTCTGTTTGATTTATCATCGTTATTTTTGTATTATCATAAAAGAAATTAATTGAATATTCAACTATGTATAAAGAAACGATACAATAATTCGCGTTGTTAAGATTTAAATACTCCATTTTTTTTGTCACTTAAAATTAAACGTAAATAAACCCCTCTCAAACAATACTCACTCTTGACGTCACATTCTCCGATATTGTAAACATTTTCTTTTTAAACACATATTATTATTGTTATGTATGATTTCTTCGAAACACAACAACACTAATTAAACTAAAATAACTTCGAGACTGCTGTAATTAGCATTTTTAGCGATTTAACCAGTTATACAAAAACATTACAATAACACTACACCTCGATCTTCCACAAATCGTAAATCCTACAATCTTCCCACAAAAATCCCATGTCTAGCAAGAATCTCGTGGAATCGTAGGACCTCATTTCTATCATCGAGGTTGGTGAACTTCAAGAGGACTCCGCTTCTGGAATCAAGAATATAGTCAACAATGGTGATCGAACCCACAGGATTGATGCTTAGAAGATCTCGAACTACATCAGTAACCTCAAGAGCCGGATTGATCATTACTAAACCCCACACAGCCAGGAGATGCGCCCCATGAAAATCTTCCAAGGCCGACAGCCGATTACCTAGTTAGGCAATGAACCCGGCCACATCAGCCCAACGGCCGAGTTCTGTTTGCCTTGAAGGTCCATCCACATTTCGAGGATTGCCACCTCTGGGCCCTGGAGGTACACGATGATCTGAAGTACTTGAAAGGATGGGAGGACTATGTGTACCCTCCACTCTAGGATTTTCAACTCTCAAGGATGACGAGGACTCGTAAATTATCTCTACACTTTCTGGCCTTGATGGACGGTGTTCTCCAAAACCATGAACTACTGGTCTAACTTCTAACGAACCACCACTTAATAGACCAAAGTTGACAGAATCTATTATAGTAATTGTGGATTCCTCCGCCATTTTTGATCCAAAATTCACATCAATGGTCTCTCTTACACTGATACCAAGAAAACTGTACTCAGTAGCAAAACAAAAATGTACATCGAGTCCTAAGCTCTTCAAGATGCTGATTTCAATGACACACTGAACAAGATCACCATACAATTATAAACCAAACGAAGGCGTCGAGAGCAAGGATAAATGAATTCGGCGATTACTAAGAAATATCCGATATCATGAACATCGATACGTCAATAACATCACGCACCTATCGACAGAGACTCCATACGCAACGAGAAACTCGATATAAACAAACAGCCATGTTCTTATCGCAGCTTCCTCAACGATGACTCAGTTCTGCAAAATTCCATTTCACTTACCTTCCAAATCACTTACCTTACCATCCATTCAGCTTTCCTGAATTAAAAGGACAAAACGTAAAATACACACTTACAAAACAAATAACCTCGAGCCATCATATCGATTTGAAAACTAAATGCATAAATATAAATTTTTAACCCTACTTCATATTCAATTTCACTTCTTGTATACATTTAGTAACGCCAAAATACCTCAGAATCAAGCGTAAATGGCCAACTTAAACTCTCATATTTCATCGAGGACGATGACAATTGTAAGAGGGGAAGGCTGTTACGATCGGACTATTTTTCTATTTTTTTTTATAAATCAAGATAAATGCATTCTTTAATCCAATGTTAAAGAATTAATTTGATAAAACTCTGCAAAGGAGTTAGAATAATCAATCAAGACAAAATCAAATGAAAACGCAAATTATTGCCTTCACGTGCACGTGCAGCCTTCTTTTCAGTCACGTACTCAAGCTATTGCCCGATCGTTAGGAAGAGCAAATCGATCCAAACGGTTTGACGATGCCTTTGAAGGTTTATATTGAACAAATGTTGAAGTACCGACGGTAATTAAATTGGTACTCATCTTTTCATTCGTCAACGAAGATGTGACCCCTCCTACTTATCTAGAAATGACCTGATCTGAGTTCAACCACTCTTTGTTGGTCACATATTGACAACACAAATGCAGATTTCATTTCTATAAAGGTTGGAGGATGTTGCACGCCCTTTGATCAGATTTCTCCAGTTCTTTGACGTGTGAAGATCGGTTTCTAATCCCGTCGACGGCGACGCCCTACGCGACGATATTCTAGAATTTGGTTTTGATCAACTTGAAATAAGTAAAACGTTTTAATAAAGGGGATCATCTCAACCATTGCAAATAGATTATCCGACGGCAAGTTGACGTAAAACTTTGAACTAATTTACGGTATTTAATTGTTAAAGTTCGGAAACGATAACAAACAATTATTTTCACCGCGAGTTCAACAAACTCAAAATTGTGCTACGCGCATCCCTATTTTTGTCTCTTTTCATCTTTGTTAATTTTTTTTACTTTTATAACCTAATCAAGAACAAAGCAATAACAGCTCCCATAGAGCTGAAACAGTAAGTATCTCAATAAATAAAAAGCACAAGCCTTACCAACTTGTGCAAAAAAGCAAAACAGCTCCGAAGGTAAATTCAAAATTTACATTATTTTTGGTCACGTAATTGTTACTTAATCGTAACAGGTGCTTTTTCTGGTGGCAGCGGTGGGATACTGCCAAAATTTTTGCATTGTTCTTGGTTCAAAATTTTCTTTCAGGCTTCCATTTCTAACAAAACGAATCACTCTAAATTATCCATTTTTGAAGCTCTCTCTAATTCCAAATTTTCCTCTCTATTATCGAGTGTAATTGTTAGAAAACTGATTTATTTGAATTGCCTGTTTCAAAAGTTTTTTTTGTACCATAATTCATTTCACCCATCCGCCTTACAAGTGTCATGAGAATACATCCCATTTAAATATCGTTTGATGTAACATCATGCAGTTCCCCAAATAATTTTGACAATCCGGAAATAAAACGAGTTGCTTATTTTATGATGTTGAATTATCATATTAGAGCAACTATCTAATTTCCGAAATTAATAAATTATTCTTTTTACAGTTTGAAGTAACCTTAACAGATTTTATTTTATTTTATATTATCACCCTTTGTTAAAACTATAGTCATTTGGTACAATCACTAAATAATCCTGAAACAATTATAAAGAAATTTTCATAAAACAAATCTATTTTTCAACACGGATTACTGATTATCAAGTGACATTTTCTTTTATGCAAAAGAAAAGGGGTTCATAACGGATTTAAAAGCAAAGATTTCTATTGTTTGGTGTTTTGCTTCAGTATACCTGAGTGCGAAAAATATCGAACAATCTTACACTGACCTTATTGGTCGTGACAAAGATTGACATATTTTGAATGATTAAAACACTTTTGATATTATTTTTTGGTTAAGACACTTGAGATGAATTACACTCGTGTCTTACTTTTATTTTGAATGACTGAAACCTTCCTTTTTTTTTGTTTGTTTAAGATGTCCAACAAAACGAAGCAATAGTTATATCTAACAAATTTTGACTAAAGTTAATAACTTTTTCTCTTGCAACAATACGTTTCTCCAATTTTAGAAAGCAAGCCTAAATTTTCAATTAAAAGTAAACAAATCTAAGCTCAAAAATTTAAAATATATGGAAACTAGCAAAGGAAAAAGACATAGTAAATTTAACAAAAAAAGAAGTATTGAACGAAAATGGAAAAAAATTGAAAGGGAATTATTTCCAGATTGTCCAGACACTCCTCCCGAAACAGACCCTGAAAAGGTAGCCAATAAGGAACAAGTGTTAAATTCTTTAATTGCAGAATTAGAACAGGAATTACAAGAGCTTACCCAAAACTTAAATTCACAGAATAAATAAAATTTTTTTGATTTCACTGTTTAAATTTTAAACTCAGGATCTTTACCTTAAAAATTACCTTATAATCCAAAATTTCTTGAAAAAAATAAATTCAACATCCGAAAATTTTTTTTTACCATTAATCAAACAAGCAATTTTTTTTTATTATTCATGAAACGACGACGACGAAGTGGCAATCTGTCCCTAAAGCAAAGCAAAAGATACGTAGATTTTCTTTTTAAGAGAATAATAAAGGACATATTTCCAGGTTGTACTGAAATCCCTCCCGAAACTCACCCAATAAAATTAGCACAAAGAAATAAAAATTTAACCCGTTTGCTTGATAATTTAAAACAAGAATTCCAAGAATATAACGAGACTCTGAAGCAAAATAAAGTTTAGATAAGAAAAAAAGAAGTACTCTTTTACCCTATGTCCCAAAATAGAACGGTTATAAATTCATGCCTTCCAAAAATAGAGATTGTTACTAATTTCGACTTTCCAAAGGGAGACATTAAGACCTTAAGGTACCTAAAATCGTGCCTCGAAGAATTGACCGCTGAGTATAATTTATCGAAACCAATCTATTCAATCCACCACAAAACTGGACCTGCACATAAGAGAACGTTTTTCATGAAATGTGTAGTTGAAGACTTTTATGAAAACAATTATTTTGAAGAAATAGGAAACGGCGAGAAAAGAATCCTTTATTCAGAACACTCAGCCGCGAGAAAAACTTTACACAAGGTTTATTCTGTTTCTTACGCGGCCACACCCTCCCTTCTTGTTACAAATTAAGATTGCGTAATAAATCAAAGGTTTCACAAAAACAAAATAAATAACATTATTTTCCGACATATTTTTCTGTAGGAAAAATCCAACAACATACCTAAAACATCTGAATCAAATTCATTAGAATAAAAGAAACCAGCGTTTATTATTATGGTCTAATATTACTATGAATTAAGTACTACCAAAAAAAAAATTATTTTGATATTTACAATCGAGAAGTAATATTTCAAATACTTGTTCTTAGAATAAATAATTTTTCACCCTTTAGCCAATATATTTCTTTTAATCGGGGGCAAGATCTTGCATGTTCACGACCCTGTCCGACTAAGAGTTTATCTCCTCTACGCGCGTGAATCACGTACTGACCTAATTACGTGCAGGCAGCCACTCATTAGAGTCAATCCACATTAACTTTGCATGAATACTCCTGAACAATTAGAATTTTTACGTCTATCCCAAATAACCATGCCTCGTCACGACGATAAAAATAAAGGTGAAGGAAGCGGAAATCCCCCACCCCCAGATAATTCTGAAGAAACTTTAGGCACAGAAATAGACCACAATATTACTACAGAAATGGTCACAAACATGGCGGAATGCATTGCATTACAACAAGGTATATTACATGTACCATATTTCGACGGTAAAAATTCACGGGTTCGCGATTTTATCCAGGATATCACAAATGGCGCAGCTTACGTCCCTGTAGAATGTCAAAAGAAATATGTAAAAGCAGTCTTAGGACGCCTCAAAGGTGCTGCTAGGGATAGTGTACGCGAACTACAAATTGATACGATAAAAGATTTAATACAACATCTAAAAAACGGTTTCTTAGTACCAAATCATATCCATGGTACTTACAAGAAATAGCTTCTATTAGAATGAGAAGAGGAGAGGGAGTGAATATCAAGCGGAAGCAACAACAATGACTGCACCCCTTCGAGACTGTGCTCTGGAAGCCTTTATTCGAGGTTTACCAGATGAAATGTCAACCAATGTTGACGTAAGAAATCCTAAAACCTTACAAGATGCGTTAGAAGCCGCTTTTCACGTGGAAACTCGACAAAGGGAACAATTTAATGGCCCTAGTGCTTACCGCGTATCGAGGGAAGACCAGCCCGGCCCGAGTTTTCCTATTCGCGATAGGAGCCTAAGTCCACAACAAAATTTAAGACACCCCTTTAACCAATCAACAAGCCAACAACAACCAACAGTCATATTAAAAAACCCTTATTCACATCCAATAAACTCTCCTTATCCGATACCTCCTTATCCTTATCCCTTTTACCCATATCCTAACCCTTATCCACCTTTCCCACCACAATTTCCGCCCCCTCAGGAACCAACAAACCGTTATTATAATTCAAAACCATCAAACTCTTTACCCACACCTCGCTCCTCTTCCCCAATACCACCAATACGATCTGAAAATTTAAACTACAATCACGCTCGACGGAACGACGCAACGTCGAGCGACACGAATACGAGTGTCCAATGAGCGTCAAATTTCTGGAAACCGCGGAAACATATTCCAAGCGACCGGAGAATGCCGAGAATCCCCAGTAATAGAAATTTTAGCACCAGAATTCAGGAATTCCAGAGTTCGACTTTTGGTTGATACAGGTGCAGACGTCAATATAATAAAATTAAATCAATTAAAAACAGAACTTTTAGTAGACCCTACCGAAGCTTTAGAACTCTCGGGAATCACAAAGCTTAGAGCAAACACTCTCGGGACTACTATTTTAACAATCAGAAAAACACCGGTCAAATTTCATGTTGTTATGTCCAATTTTCCCATTACTACCGACGGTATTTTAGGAAGAAATTACCTTCGTCAAGAAAAAACCGAAATATCATTTTGGCATAACACCATTGTAACCCAATCTGATCCGACTAAACCAATTCCATTTATCGATCAAGAATCACTTGAAACAGACTTTAACGGAATTCCAAAACCAAAAATTTTTAAAATCCAAGCCAGAATGAGAAAACAAATTCCTGTCGACATTTTAAATTCTGAGATTGAGGAAGGATACCTCCCCTTAATTACGACCAAACCTGGTATCCTTATAGACGAAGCAGCTTTAACAAACAGAAACGGAGTGGCATACATCTTGGCAATAAATACAAGCGACGATGACGTCACCATCGAATTAGAACCTCAAGAATTAATACCCTTCGAGTATTACAATATTCCAGGAGACGAATACCTCGAATGTTTTGAATCCACCGAAAGTATAACCACCCCTGTCGATCGAGTTGAAGCTATTACAGAAAGGATAAATTTAGAACACTTATCACCCGAAGAAACAGAACACATACAAGAATTAATCCAAAAATTTCAAAATTATTTTTACCTCCCTGGCGACAGTCTCTCCTCTACACCACTAGTCCGACACAAGATCCCTACAACCGACGAGATACCCATAAATACGAGACAATATCGATTTCCTCCCGTTCAAAGAGAAGAAATCGAACGACAAATAGCAAAAATGCTGACAGAAGATATTATTGCCCCCTCCAACTCCCCATATAACTCCCCATTGTGGATAGTCCCCAAAAAACCGGACGCCCAAGGAAACAAAAAATGGCGGTTGGTGATAGATTTTCGGGCCCTAAATGAAAAAACTATAGGAGACGCCTACCCCCTCCCTAATATAACCGATATATTAGACCATTTGGGACAAGCAAAATATTTTTCCACTTTTGACCTGGCATGGGGTTTCCATCAAATAGAAACGGACCCTGCCGACCGGCCAAAAATAGCATTTTCCACTTTTAATGGCCACTATGAGTATATCAGAATGCCCTTCGGACTGAAAAATGCACCGGCTACGTTTCAAAGACTTATGGATCAAGTTCTAAGAGGACTTCAAGGTGTCGAATTATTTGTGTACTTAGACGATATAGTAGTGTTCGCAAGAGATCTAAAGGAACGCAAAACAAAAATAGAAAGACTATTTTCAAAACTACAAGCAGCTCACCTCAAATTACAACCCGAAAAATGCGCGTTTCTTAAACGTGAAGTTATGTATTTAGGTCACATAATAAGCAAGGACGGACTCAAACCCGACCCTAAGAAAATTGAAGCGGTTCGGAATTTCCCTACGCCATTAAACCCGCGTAACATTAGACAATTTCTTGGACACGCCAGCTATTATCGCAGATTCATAAAAGATTTTTCAAAAAAGACAAAGTCACTGTCCAATTTATTAAAAAAAGATAAGAAGTTTAATTGGACTTCAGAACATGAAGAAGCTTTTACAATCGATGCTTCTGACTACGCTATTGGGGCTGTATTAAGCCAAGAAAAGGACGGGTTTGACCATCCAGTAGCGTATTTGTCGCGACTTTTGACAGGACCTGAGAAAAACTACTTTACTATGGAAAAGGAATGTCTTGCAGTCTAAGATGCCGTAAGATATTTTAGACCTTATCTGTATGGACGAGAATTTTTTCTAGTAAGTGACCATGAACCTTTACGATGGATAGACAATATCAAGGATCCGGGACAAACACTCGTCCGTTGGCGTTTAAAATTGCGAGACTACCAGTATACTTTTAAATACAAACCCGGAAAGCTAAATTGTTATGCAGACGCGCTATCGAGGAATCCAGTCAAAGTAAATGACGATGCGCCCGCTAAAATATTCATGCTTACACGAGCAACTAAGAAAAAACTAGAGGAACCATCAACTTCCGGCACAACTACTATGAAACTAAAAACAAAGCTTATGGTGCCACGCCCTATTAAAACGACTCAGAAACCTATGGTGCCACGCCCCACCAAAACGACCCATAAACCTAAGATAGATCAAGAACCAAAACTTCCAAATTCTAGTTCTACTTCAAGCCTCCTAGGACCAAAAGATACTAAGAAGAAATTGGTTGAAAGACCGCCTAGAATAAGACCTACTACAAATCCAGAAACGGAAAAGCAAACGGAATATAACGTTACCGGTATTGGAAAAAGATCTCATCCTCGAAAAGCAAAAGAAAAGGCTGTACAAACTGTAAACAAAGATAGCAGCAGCGAATCCGAAAGAACCGACTCTAGCGACGAGGAATCATCAGAGTCTGGTAACGACATTCCAATATGGAAAAGAAGGAAAAGCGTACTCCCAAGTTTAAATCTTACAGCTGATTCTACAAAATTTCCATCCCCTCTTAAAAGCGCACCCGCTTTACACGCCACAGAATCACTCCTTCAGAAAGACGAAGAAACGGAAGTCCAAATTGAACCAATAACAGACCCATCAATCGTCGGGATCCCGTTAGAAGAACCTCCCCTTAGTGAACCGGATACCGAGTATGAAATCACGAGCGAAACGACCGAAAATCTGACCTTAAATCAGACGCGCCAGGAATTAAAGGACGAATTGCAAAAATCAATTAATAAATTTAACGAATCTTTAAAAGATCACGAAATGGACCTTAATCAAGAAGAATTAAAACTGGAACCCCTGATCATCCCCTGTACTGCAGTGTCAGAAGGAGAAGAAGACCAAGAATTACTCGACACTCTAGAAAAGATAAAAATGCCAATATAACGCCAGGTCAGCCAATCTCCACATCCACTCCCCTCGTAACCACACAGGCCAGGGCCCGGCCAGCCCCATTTCCACGTAAATTTTCTTTAACTCATCCTTTCCTTGAAGAAGAAGAAGAAGAAAAAGAGGAAGAAGAAGAAGAAGAAGAAGAAAAACAAGAAGAAAAGAAGAAAGAGGAAGACGACACTGAAACTAAACGTCCAAATGAAGATGGTTCAAACGGAACGCGAGCAAGTTCAAGCGCTCCCCCTTTATCCCCTACAGATAAACAAAACGGATCCGGACCAAAAGAAACACCGTCTTATACTAATGCAAAAACCTTAGAAGAATCAGACACCCTACCCCTTCCCCAAAACTACGAGAATTTAACCAAAGGTTTATACGTACGTAATATGGTTATCCAAGGTTCCAGGGAAAATCTTACGTATAAACGAGATAATATTGTTCATTTCACCTCAGCTAATTGTGAGTTCTCTACTCAGGTCGACAAGTTATTGATTGACCTAGGGATAATAAATCCCCAAGAAATGAAATT
Source organism: Ganaspis brasiliensis (assembly GCA_037103525.1). NCBI lineage: Eukaryota > Metazoa > Arthropoda > Insecta > Hymenoptera > Figitidae > Ganaspis > Ganaspis brasiliensis. The sequence goes on from JAZKLR010000573.1 coordinate 304,298, forward strand.
ACAAAATCCAAAATTGGGCCAAATTTTGATTACTCCGCGAGGAAGCAATAAAATATTCACAGTGATAACGAAATCTAAACATTGCGACGATATCAACGTAAATAACATAAAAATTGCCTTGAAAAATTTACAAAATTTAATTTTTAACGAAAATATTAAAACTCTACGCTTTTCATTGTCGGGAAATTATCTAGAAAAAATTAAACCCAGACTTTTAACCCAAATTTTGTCTGTTATGGTAATGTTTTAGTCCCACCATTAGAAATACGGCCTAAAATCATTTCCGAAATGCATACAAGTTTAGTAGGAGGACATAAAGGTATCACGAAAACCTATCGACGAATTAGGGAACGATTTGTGTGGACTGGAATGAAAAACTATGTTACCGAATTCGTTAGGCACTGTAAACCTTGCCAAGAGCATAACATTGTCAGGTCTAGAATACGTGAGCCCTTATTAATTACGGATACGCCTATCGATACCTTCGAAAAAGTATCCCTAGATACCGTGGGAAAACTCCCCACTACACCAGATGGCAATAAATATATTCTAACTATACAAGATAACCTGTCCAAATTCTGCATTGCCGTGCCCGTCCCCGATATCTCGACTACCACTATAGCACACGCTGTAGCCAAAAATCTTTTTTCCCAATTTGGGGCCCCACGAGCAATTCTAACCGATAGGGGAGGGAGTTTTATTAGTAAACTCATGAGTCACTTGTGCCGAATATTTGGGGTAAAACAATTGACTACGTCTGGCTATCGCCCCCAGACCAACGGATCCTTAGAACGAAGTCACACTGTCCTAATGGAGTTTATAAAACATTACGCAAAACGATTTAACGATTGGGATCGTCTTATCCCATTCGCAATGTTCTCTTATAACACCTCTGTCCATGAGGCTACAAATTTCACTCCTTATGAAATTGTTTTCGGAAAACTTGCTAGGGCCCCAACAGCTTTTCCACAAGACGAAAAATTAATCACTTACGGGACCTACTTACGAGACTTAATAATAAGGCTCAATGAAATAAAAATACTAGCAGCCCAGAATCTAATCCAGGCAAAGTTACGTTCCAAATCCAAATATGACAGAAACTGTAAAGAGTTTGAAGGAAAAATAGGAGGATTAGCTTACATTTTAAAAGAACCCAGGACCAATAAATTTGAAAAGCGATATCATGGACCGTACAGAATAAGTGACATAACAGACAAACATAACGTTATACTAGAAGGAGAAGAAGGACAGCGATTCCAGAAACATATGGATAAACTCAAAATAGTTTATGAATAACTAATGCCTTTTTAGACCGACCTGAGCACTATTGGTGACTAGAAAATAAATTGAATTCTGGTCCTAACTAGTGCCCAATCAGTCTGGAGATTAATCAACTTCAAAATTTGAAACTCTCTGCCAATTTGGTATACCACTTTTATTCCAACTAAATTAACCGACTAAAAATCTAATTCAAGGCTACAATTCTGATATGAAATTGGTTTTAACTTCTATTTTCAGCAAAGCTCTAACAACATGCAGAACCCGATTACAGAATCGAATCCCGAATATGAATTTCTTCTTAAAAAATTGCAACTTGAAGAACTGAATACTGAAGAATTGACATTCATGGATCAGGTAATCAAAAACTATTCTTGGTTATTGATCGGAACGTGTTCAACGCCCCTTGCAGAGCACAAAATTTGCTTAAAAACAGAATTCGTGTTTTCTAAACAATATCAAAAGGTAACCGAATATACTGCCCAACAACAATCCGATATCTTTTCACAAATAAACAACCTTCTATCTTCGGGAACAATAATAGCATTCGACTCTAAAAATAATAATGAAATAACCCTTTCAAAACGAAAATCGGGAACAAAAGGGAGATCATTATGGCAAATATCCGTGCCTTTTCCAACCTTAAATAAGCGCACTGTTACCCAAGCTATCGACAGAAAAGGCCTAACACAAAAAATAAAAGGATTAAAACAAAACAACTACTTTTCCATCTTAGGGCTGGAAAATCTATGTGCGCGTATACATCTTAATAAGGAAGACAGTACAAAAACTGTTTTTACTACTCCGGTTGGTAAATATAAATTTACACACTTAGTCCCTTCTTTGGAAGGTTAGCAAAACACATTTCTTCGATTTTTGCGTCAGATATTTCCAGGAGGAGAAGACGATCATATGATAATTCTTCCGTTTGGTATAATAATTGCAACCACTACGTTAAACGATCATAAAAGAGTATTAACAAATATCTTCGCCACTTTATCCTACAACAATATTCCTATTGATCCAAACGCATGCAAATTTTTTAGAACAATCATCGATTGCTACAGATATATAAACGGTGCGGTGGCCATCGTATGCGATGAAGAAGAACTCCATACTTACAACAGAAAATTATTGCTTTATATAAGCCTGGAGCCAACAGAATTCACAATAGTACTATCAAAATATAATGAAGATAATGCTATACCTCTCGCGACCTCTTCCAGAGGGTACGTAGGACCAGAAAATCTCTACGATTATCACGAGAAAACTAGTCTTGCCATCGTGCATTGTATTCGGAGGTTCAAAGGACTTGTCAAGGACAACCGTATTCTATTCTCGGATGGAAGAAATAATTACGAATAAATGGAAACAATGTCTAAAGGATTTAAACAACAACAATGGCTTTTAGACCTTCTGAAGGTCAACTGGAGTTTTATCCCATATAATTAAAGGGTGTTTCATCTCTGTATATAACATAAAAAAAAATGGAGAAAAGTAACTTTGATTACGCATGTTATCAACCAGAATCGCGAAAGACTAATTCTCTTTTCCTTTTTTTGTTGTGTAATTAATTTACAAATGTCCTACTAACCATAATTTCTTTCATATAAATAATTTATTCCCCGCTATTACAATTTATAGGTTAACTTGGAACAAGAACTTCAAACGACTCGCGAAAGATATATAGAAGTAATTGACCAGCTTAAAACCGAAAGAATGGACTCAGCAGAAAGGGAATTCATAGCCCAACTTGCAAAAACATATTACGACCTCTTCACACAAGACAGCTTCGAACCATTCCCTCAAATACAACATCACATTATTACAACTGATAAATTTCTCAAAAATGGCAAAATAACCTCAAAATTGTACTCCCAAACTCAAAAACAACACCTATTAAGCCAAATGCGCAACCTAGCGAGCGTAGGGATTATCACTGAATCAACTTCTCCTTCCAACAACGAGATCATGGTAGAAATTCATTGGATCCCGTCTGCACGCAATCTTATGTGGAAATTATCAGTGGATTTTACAGAACTAAACTCAAAAATACCAGAACCACTCCTCTATTATACAACTATTGAAGAAATTCGCAAAAGAATCGACAAAACAACACAAATAACATTTTTTGACTTATTGGATTTATATTCACGAATAAAAATTTACCGGACTGACACAGACAAGACCACTTTTTCCACCCCGATCGGAAAATATAAGTTCCAAAGATTGGCATCAACGATTAAATGTGCAGAAGTGACATTCTTTAGATTCTTAAATAAACTTTTTCCTAATCCTTCTAAACTGGGCATAATATATTTTTTTTAAGGTATTATTATCATGAACGAAAACATAAACGACCACGAAATGGCTATATTAGAAATTTTCCATAAATTTGCCTGTAATAACATTACCATTTTCCCAAGCAGGTGTCATTTATTTTTGAACAAGGTTGACGCTTATGATTTCCTAAATAATGAAATAGCTTACACACCTCTAGAACCCCTACCGGACCCCATTTACACGGGACAACTAACCTTATATTTTCAAGTTTTAAAGGAACGACTAAGAATTGTTCTCGCAGAACGAAAAAATTATCAAATCAAATTCATTGGTAAATCGTCCAAAAGATTCCAAGATCATGAAAAATTATATAGTTACCAAGAAAAGGCTTGTTTAGCATTGATACATGCCAAAACAAGATTTAGCGACCTTATTGGAGAAAATCCCATTTTAATTCCTAACAGACATATTATATTTCATTGGTTAATCACGATTGATGTAACCAATGAACGACAGCAACAATGGATAACCGAACTGGATACAAGTGACTGGTTACTCCCACAATACAACTAAGCTATGAATACGATAAAATACGTTTAAGTTTGTATTTTCTACAAACAATGAGCTAATTTGAATACACATGTTTTATTTTATCATTATAAAAATCGGATGGTTTGTCGCGCATAATTTTTTTTTTTCTCTTTTCTCCAACATTATAATTACTCGCCATGGTACTTTCTCATAAAAAAGTGTGCCCGCCTCCTTACGACGTTATAAGAAGGAACCAACATCTCTGGAATATCGATTCTTGGTCTCTGAAAGAAAAATAGGAAACTGTACATTCCATCCTTTCAAAATAAATATAGATGGGTGATTCTCCAGAAATACTTATTTTTTGTGAGTTACAAAAAAAAATAAAAAAATAAATAAAAATAAAAAATAAAATCTATAAGACATATTTTATTCATAAAAATATATATATATGTTGCATTACTTAAACTTTGTTATGTCCCAAGCCCATAACCAATAAAAAAAAATTAAAATCTTTTTCTTATTATTATTATTTTAGTTATAAAATGGCGCCAGAATACAGGCAGCCCTTATAAAATAATAGAGTTCATGTGTAGATTGATAATTGACAGCCACGACAAAGTGTACCCAGGTACAATAAAAACTGCATGCGCCTACGCCTAGGCAACCCGGATAACATTGTCTAATTAACCAACCCCACTGATGACAGGGTGGAATTCGGTGATTAATCATGGTCAATAATAGAATTAGGAATCAGATCAAATTATATAGACGTGTATGTACATGTGTATGTGTATATATATGTATATAAGGGAGAGAACATGAAATTCATCGATTAATTAACTGTAGGATTAAAATGGCGTTAACCACAGGCTACTTCATAGCTATTGTGTATCTTTATTATTGATATTACATAGAAATTACTAAAGTTAGTCAATATATTATCAATCTCGACGTTTTGACACTTTTGCAATTTCCCTACAATTAAAAATTAATGTAATGAACATAAAAATATTATATAGTCATTCTCGGAAATATAAAGTATCAAGAACAAACAAACAACTATAATAACCAATGTGAAAGTCTCAAAACATCGATACGATAACAAATCATTCGCAAGAACCCAATATAAAATCAATGTAGAATCAATTTTAGAAGCGCCTGAACGTAGGCAGGCGTACTGGCGACCGCTTGGTTATTATCCTCGGTGATAATGGAACCTGGGGTCAAGGCATGATAAAACAGAAAGCTAATGGTATCACACTCCGTTTAAAATTTAAGATCAATTATCATAATTGGATAATTATCTTACTCGAGTACTAGAAGGCAATTATCATATTTGAATTACCCATATAGGTAACCACCACGAAGGTGTTTAAAAATGTAATTACCGAAACAAGTAAAAGGGGATCTATCACCCCAAAATGAGTACTTTATTAATTATTATAAATCTTACGGAATCAATCTAAATTTTGTGTGACAGGAGTAATTAATAAAGTAACAAAACATTAGATCTTAAACTATTACAAGAAAAATATCGGAATTTAACAAATATTCATTGATGTCAAGCTATAAGGAATGAAAAGTATGATAATTAAGTACATATAGTTTTGCCAGTATTGCCCCAGTGCGAGTGCCAGGGTTTAGGGTTGAAATCGTGCCTAAATAAGTTATAATGGAATCATTCTTGGACTGGTCAGTCCCAATACTATCAATCGACATTAAAGTTGTCAATAGTCAATAATAAGTTAAATTATTGATCTAATCAATCAATCAATGTATGATTGTGATAAATTCACATACATAGCTATACAGAGACTCATCAGTCTAGGAACGATCTCCAATTACGAAACGTGCTTTTCCACACTTTAGCATGGCGCGTGTCTTTCCACAATTTAGCATAGACGACCCCCCACAATGGGTGAAAAAGTCTTTAAATACAGAAAACGCTCAGTGGAAGGGGTCGATTACTCTGATACCGTCAAAGTGTAAACTTGTGGAGTGACCCGTCAGTCTAGGCAACGATTTCCGCCCTAAATCTTAATTACCGTGTAAAATCACATATAACCGAAGATTACCGCGTTCATCGATTGTGAAGCTGTCGCTAAATAAACTGTATTGAAGAGGTGTGTGTGTATGGAGGAGTGCCAAGCGATCATAAGCAACGAATCTCAACCCTTCGATTGATAAATCGCCGGATTGCTGCGCCAATCACCACTAATCTTACCTGAGAACCATTGAAAACTGTATATGTAAGTACTTTGCTATTATATATGAATTTGAATATTGTTTGAGATTTAATTTGATTGCATTTTGTGTGAATCACAAACTTACGATGACTGGCTTGAAATTGACTTAATGATTATGGTCTAAAGTACAACAATAAACTTACAACACGTTATAATTGTCATAAATTTACTAAGGTATTAATAAACTTGTTAAAGTATGTAATACTTGTGTAGTTTCACTAAAGCAGAAACCTTAAGCATTGGACCAATACCGGCTTGGTATAGGTAATAGTTTTCTTTAATTAATATAATTACCACTGCATTCAATTGAAAAGGAAGACTGGTCCTGTACTGGTAAATCATTAAAAGCTGTGTTTTATGATTAAATTATTGGTAATAGTTTTCTTTCATTAACGAAATCGCCATTACTTCAAATTAACAGGGAATACCGGTCCTACACTGGTTGGTTACTAAAAGTGGTGTTTCATGGTTAAATTAATGGTAGTAATGGAATTATTTATTTAAAACAGATCCCATAGATCTGAAAGTGTATACCGATCCCTAAAACAAAATAAATATAAAAACTAGCTCTTAGCTAGTTGATCAGTCCTGTTACTTGTCCGTCATATTTGAATTTCATTTAAATATTCTCGCCATCGCTAGGATGTAACAGCTTGATTTGGTGTCAGAAGTGGGATGACACTTTAGTTAAATAAACAGTTGATATTCGTTAAAATAGTATTCATTAGTCGTTAATTCAATTAATAATAGATGTAGTCAAAACAGTATCCTTGAAGAACAAATTGATGCAGTATTGAAACTTTTTCAGCTTTCATGTATTTTGTTGCATTGGTTTTAAATTTGATCTAATTTTGATTCAGTTCTAAAAGTGTTTTATTTGCTATCAATCATAATACTTGTTTTAGATTCATGATTTTGGTATGATTTTGGTAGCACTAAAAGTTTTGCTGAGATTTAATTAATTGTAATGCTTGAAAATTAAGTAAAGTGATATTGGTTGGGACTTTTAATTTGTTTGATTCAACAATTCAAGTTTGTTCATTTTAATTACAGATTGGAAAATTAAATCAGTCTTTTAACTTAACTCCTTAATTCATTTAAATTTTAATAAACACAACTTGTTTAATAATTAATCTAATTTCATTAAAGAAATTTTCACATGGCACTATTTTGTTAGACGTCATTTGACGCTATATCCTAAAGTTAAGATTTGATATTTGTAAGTTGTGTTTTCCATTTAGTTTGGAGGTTTAACTCAGCCAGTTATCTGGAAGATTCCAATACAATTAAGCTAAGGGTTAATACAATTTTTATTAACCACAGAATTCATTTCAAACAAGTTCTTATAAATTATTAATATGTGCAGTGTCTTCGGATGATTTTCTTTTTAAATCTAAGTTACTTCATTGTACTCGAATTCGTGATAATTTTGAATTTCATTGACCTTGTTCTAGAGAATTAAAATGTGATATTCGAAACGTGTACTTTCCATTAATTTGAAATTGACTTTTTAACTCATGACGTCATACTTAGCTAAGGTAGAAAGAAATAAAGATTATTTCTCATCTGTCAAACTAAGATCTATAATTCCAAACTATCCAGAAGGAAAATTTCTAGTTTATCCTTCTTTACCAATAAATCTGATTAAAGAAAGTAAGTTGTTTAATTGTGGAAATCCTTGTTTTAAAATTTTAATTGAACTAACTTCTTTAATGTTTTAATTAATAAAAATAATATCACTTTTAATAATTGAATGAAAAATTTAATAATTTTGTGTAAAACACAACCTAGTAGTAAGATTAAAAGTTGTTGTACAAATGTCATCTAATTTGTCTATCAAACATCAAAAGAAAATTATAGTCACTATATACTCTAATTGTTTGAGGAATAAATTGGGTGATTTTGTTTATGACCCTACTTTAACCATAAATTTAGTGGAAAAGGACTGTTTGGAAGGTTTTATGAAAATAAATTATTCCAAATTGTGTATAATACAGCAAAAACAGCTGACAACAAGCGGTGTTGTTCTAATCCCAATATTAGACAAAACCGTGCCTTTTAACGTTGTTAGTACAGGACAAGAATTAAGGGTAGCTGGAGTCGTAGGGCACCTTTTTATGAGCGAGTTTAACCTATAAGAATCTATCCTGATAAATTCAAGCAACGACAATAAGGTGTTTTGTTAACAATTTATGTTAGTTCATTGTAATGAACTCGTTTATTAATTTGCTGGAAAACGAGTACTTTTGTACTGCACTTTGGTGTGTCACATTTTGGACTTATTTAATATTCGGAACGATTGTGCTAATGCGTTTGCTTAACGTACTAGAAAACTAAAATCTAGCAAAACAGCTTGTTCAAGGAATGTATGTTTTTGCGAACCTACCGTTTAAAAAGGACCTACATCCCAAAGTACGCTTGAGTTCACACGATTTTAAAGAATCGAAAAATTTATTCATAGCAAGTCCAGTCGTCACCTTAAATCTGATCGACGAGAAGAAATTAGCGAAACACGTAAAAATCAATAAATCAAAGTCTCTCTTTTTGGATCAAGAAACTTTTTCCACGACAGGAACAGTGCGAATTTTGATCGCTAATCATTACGTAAATTTTCATACAGTTAAATCGGAACCGTCTGAAATAACGGGAATATTGGGAATACCGTTTTTGAGGACAAATCCAGACAATTTTACATTGTAAAATTAAGAACATTAAAATCCGTTTAGAATTTATCTAATTATTACAACTTTTACATGATTCCTACTATTCAGTTATTGCGTGATCAATATTTATTGATTTGGTTCCTAATAGTTTGGGCTTACATAATTCTAGGAGCCTTTTCTTTATTATACCTCCATAGAGTCCTACTTAGCTTAAGTTCAAGACCTGAATGATTTTCATTTAAACTTATTCATTAGTTTATTTTGCGACGAATAAGGAAGTTATTAACAAATGAAAAGTAATAAAAGTGAAGTGAATTTTAAATTTTCGTAAGTAAAAGTTTAGATTTTCGACTCATCGGAAAATTATAATCAATAAACAAATTTTGATTATAAAAATTTCAGTAAAAATTAATAATTTTGGAAATTTTAAATAATTAATTATCGATATTAATAAATAATTCGATATATAAAAAGAAAAATTTATCCGAGCCCTCTAGGATTCGATCCCGAGACATTCGGATTGCGAGGCCTGTAGGCTGACCACTGTACCATTGAGGCTTCTTATCAGTCGCTCGAACGGCATATATAAGCTACAGTGCGAGCGAGCGAGTCATCTTCTTAGGAAGAGCGGCCACAGCAACCGCGGAAGAGCCACGGGACTTCCCCGGTGAACAAAAACGGTCGAGCGCCAGAGACTCCGATGCATGGATAAGAGAGTGCAAAGTAGTAGGGAGCAATAGCTGCGTCTCTTTCTAAATCTGCTGATTATAAGGACGCAAATACTTCTTTCAGCGGAGCATATTTCATCCTCTGAATTGATAATTAAAATATGATTTTATTACTATATTATTAATTTTTTTTTGCTCGCAGCCTTTAATTACGTTAATTTGACATTATCTGCAAGCCTATTTTGTTGATAGTTAACTAAGCTATAGCGTTTGATTAAATTTGGAGTGAACAAATTTATTTTATTTTCCTATAATAATGACAGAAACCAAGAATCCGGGAAAGGATGGTTCCTTTAGTGGAACCATTGACCGAACTTTAAATGACGCGATGGTCACGTCTATGGCCGAATGTTTCGCTTTGCAACAAGGCGTTATGAATATCCCTTTTTATGACGGGAAAAATATACCCGTGAGAGATTTCATTCAGGACATCATAAATGGAGAGTCCAGTGTACCCGCGAATTGTGAAGCTCAATTCACCAAAGCAGTGTTATCTAAATTAAAATGTGCAGCCAGAGATAGTACCCATGGCAAAGTTTTCAAAAATACTGAACAAATTATTCAGCATCTAAAACAACGATTTGCACCACGCAAATCCTATTCTTGGTATTTGCACGAGATGTCTACAATTCGAATAGGTCGAAATGAGAGTGCCAGCGAGTTTTATGATAAACTAACTTTATTGATGTCAGGAGCCCAAGCGGCTTTAGAAGATAAATATGGGATGGAAAAGGCGAAAGGGATGATGGAACCTTTAACGGATTGTGCATTGGAGGCGTTCATTAGAGGTCTTCCAGATGGAGTTTCCAGTGTAGTAGAAGCTAGAGAAGCTAAAACTCTTAAAGGAGCGTTAAAACACGCGTTAGAGTTTGAATACAGACATCATTACCAACCGGCAAACTACAATAACGCTTATCATTTTTCGCGTTATCAACAAACTAATGAAAATGGATAGCGAGATAGAAGTCCTAGTCCTCATGTGAGATTTTCACCCCCCGTACCAGCTCCTAGAGATTATTCTCAATCACCAACCCCCTCAGGTATTTTAAAACATCCTTATGGACCACCCCCTTCAACTTCAGGGTATTACCAACCTCATCAATATTACCCATATCATCCACCTTATAATCCATATCCTTACCACCAACCACCTTAACCTCAACAACCTTATCAAGGACATTCCTATTCAGGAAATAGGACACCTCCCCGTTCTCAATCACCAGTTCCAAATAATGATAAGAATTTAAACTTAAATTCTGCTCCTCGTGCCGACGCGACGACGAGTTCAGACAAAACAGACCAGCGTCAAGCAAATGTGAGAATCCTCAAGAGACAAGAAAAATTCTCGTCGCAAGAACTAATCAAGAATCACCAGTGATAGAATTATCCTCCCCTTGTTTCATAAATTCTAAAGCAAATTTTCTTATTGATACAGGAGCTGACGTAAATATTATCAAACTATGTATGCTGGATCCGGAATTATTAGTATCAGAAGATGAAGCCATTCAAATCGCTGGATTATCCCCGTTCACCATTTCAACCCTAGGGACTGTACAAATAACCCTAGGAAATTCATTGATTACTTTTCAGGTAGTTTCATCGAATTTTCCGATTAATTCGGATGGAATATTAGGCAGGGATTATCTCAGACAAGAAAGAGTTGAGATTTCATTCTGGCACAATTCAATAGTCACTTATTCCGACCCTATTAAACCAATATTTTTCGCAGATAATGAGTCAGTAAGGGCAAGGGATGCCTTAGTCGAAAATAAGGCTAATCACAAGAATAAATTACTTATTAAGGCCAGGACAAGACAGGTCGTTCCGATAGAAGTTCTCAACAAAGAAATCAAGGAAGGATATCTACCACTAATAAGAACAGTAAAAGGAGTTTTTGTTGGAGAAGGAGCAGTCACTAACCAAAATGGTGTTTGCCATGTGTTAGCCATAAATACGACTTCAGATGACGTCAGTTTGGATGTACCACCCCAAGAACTAATACCTTTTGAGTATTACAACCTACCAGGTGAAGATTCAGATGAAGAATATTCCGAAGATTCTGCAACTCCTCCTGTTGATAGAACATCAGCTATTATTGAAAAATTACAACTAGAGCATTTATTACCGGAAGAAAAAGATCATGTCATACAACTAGTAAAGGATTTTCCGGAAAATTTTCATCTTCCTGGAGAAGCTCTTACTTCTACCCCTTTAGTGAAACACACAATACCAACAGTAAACGAGGTACCTATACATACAAAACAATATAGATTTTCACCATCTCAGAAAGAAGAAATCGATAAAGTGATAGAAAGAATGAGATCGGAAGGAGCAATAGCACCTTCATCTTCACCTTACAACTCTCCTTTATTAATTATTCCCAAAAAGATTGACGCTAGTGGAAAAAGAAAGTGGCGTATCGTGATCGACTTTAGAGCTCTTAATGAGAAAACAATAGGGGATGCTTATCCCATCCCTTGCATTGCCAGCATATTAGATTGCCTCGGAAAAGCACAGTATTTTTCGATATTTGATTTAGCAAGTGGATTTCACCAAATAGAACTAGACCCGTCAGACAGAATAAAAACGGCATTTTCCACGATTAATGGGCATTATGAATATATCAGAATGCCTATGGGATTAAAAAATTCACCCGCAACTTTTCAAAGACTGATGGATTTAGTCCTATTAGGATTACAAGGAATAGAGTTGTTTGTGTATCTAGATGACATAGTTGTCTATGCAAATGACCTTGAGGAGCATGATAAAAAGGTAAGAAGACTATTTGAAAGGTTAAAAGAAGCTAATCTCACTCTACAGCCGGAAAAATGCGAATTTTTGCGTAGAGAAGTGATGTACCTTGGCCACATCATTAATAATGAAGGTAGTAAGCCTGATCCGAAGAAAATAGAGGCGGTAGAAAATTTTCCCACCCCTAAAACACCCAGAAATGTGAAACAATTCCTAGGATTGGCTGGATATTACAGGCGATTCATCAAGGATTTTTCTGCCAGGGCTAAGCCTTTAACTAACCTACTAAAAAAGGAAGTTAAATTTTCATGGGGTTCTAAAGAAGAAAACAGCTTCAAGGATCTTCGATCGGCCTTGTGCGAAAGTCCGATTCTTCAACGCCCTGATTATGATAAACCGTTCACGCTAACAACGGATGCTTCAAACTATGCAATAGGCGCAGTATTGAGCCAAGAAAAGGATGGAATAGATTTGCCTATTGCTTATCTATCCAGAGTACTCAATCCTGCAGAAACGAACTATTCGACTACTGAGAAGGAGTGTCTAGCTGTATTACAAGCAGTACAACATTTTCGACCATATATATATGGAAAGAAATTCACTCTAGTGAGTGATCATGAGCCTCTTCAATGGATTGCAACCATTAAGGATCCAGGACAGAGACTTATAAGATGGCGTTTAAAATTAAGAGATTATGAATACGAGTTCAAGTATAAACCGGGCAAATTGAATTCGAATGCGGATGCATTATCCAGGAATCCTATTGAAGCAACAGAAGATTGCGAACTTGCAACTCTAGACCTTGCAAATCAGGATTCAGAAGAAAAAATAGTAAACATCCTGATGCATAGTAGACAATCTACAAAATCTAAATTGCCCGTGAATAAACCTACAGCCAGTCGTCTAACAAGGAGCAAATCACTGTCTGGACCTTCTGGCAAAGGCCTTCCATCGACCAGCAAATCTGCGCAATCTGCAACATCGAAACCAACAACATCAAAACCTGTTGTAAAGGATTCAACCTCAAAAGAAAAACTGGAAGAAAGTACAATAGGAGGAAGATTGCTTCAAAGAAGAAAATTAGAAAACAAGCCTAAACCAGCAATAATAGAAGAGGATGATGAAGAATATGGTTCAGATCACGAGACAGATGCAGATTTCAATCCTCCACTATTGAGGAAACGCAGAAGCGTACTGCCCAGTCTAAATCTGCCTCCACTATCTTCATCACACTTTAGGGGACCCAAAAGCGCGCCTCCAGGTGTATCAACAACTCAAGCAGAGTTATTTGAGCCACAAGAAGAGGAGCCCAATTTAGGAACAAATCAACAAGAAGTAATGATAAGTCCACCTATGAGTGAAAGTGATGAAAGCTCAGAAGAAGAAGAAGAAGAAGAAGAAGAAAATGTCCTACAACATTCAAAGAGTCCAGAACCGAAGTCGAGGAAAGAACTTGCCACCGAACTGGAAGAGGCATTTGCCAAGTTAAATCAATCCATATCTCAACATCAAAATTGGATGCAAGATCCAGAATTAGAGCCCAGGGATTGGCCGGTACATTCTGATGGAGATGATGATCCCGAAGTTCATGAAGCAGCAAATTCCATCGTTACAGGTACCAATAAAGAGTTTGCAAAGAAACTTGATAATTTATTGGATTGGGCCAGTATTGGCTTAACGGAGTTGGAAGAAGAAGCTCGATTACCAGTATATGAAGAAGAAGAAAAAGGCGAGTTAGGATCTGAAGAGGAGGAAGAAGCTCCCTCTTCAATACTTTTGCCTCCTTTGACCCCATCGCTCACAGCAAAAGGAAGAAAAAGTGTGACTTTCGACCTTTCAACAAAGCAATTGGAAACACCTTCTAGCTTCCATCAGCCTACTGCAGTATCCACTCCATACGTAGCTCCAAGGACAATTGAATCACCAATGATGGAGAAAGATAACGATTCAGAGGACGAAAATGAAGTACAAACAGTGGAAGTAACTACAGAAGAAAGTATGGGTAAAGAAGAGTCCTGTGACGACACTAATCAGGACTGGCAAGCCGGAGTACACACTTCAATAAGTAGTATTCAACCAGGTTTAACTTACGATCAAAATACAGAGGACACAAACTCTAAATTCACTTCTAACGTGCTAGGAAATAGAGAAAATTTAACTTATCTCAGAAATAACTATGTGCACTTCTTATCTGCTGATTGTGAGTTCACATCTCCCATAAGCAGGTTTTTGGTTGACATAGGAGCGATAGAACCCCAAGAAATGAAGATTAAAAATCCAAAAAAGGGGCAATTACTAATCACTCCAAGAGGAAAATACAACATTTATACATTGGTTGTGAAGCACAATCATTTTGATGAGTTAAAGAAAGAAGATTTGAGAATTGGACTTCTAAACCTTAAGGCAACATTCCAACGTGAAAATGATAAAGAAGCACGAATATCACGCTGGGGCGATTTCACAGATTCATTGGGAAAAGGAGAATTATTAGCATTAATACATTCCGTTTTCCAAAACAGCAGCATTAATATTTGTGTATGCTATGGGCAAGTTTCAGTCCCTGAAGAAAACCTTAAGGCAAACATAATTAAAGAATTTCACTGTAGTAAGTTTGGAGGACATAAAGGAGTCGTAAAAACCTATAGACGAATCCGCGAAAAATTCTATTGGCCAGGAATAAAGGATCAAGTGACCGAATTTGTCAGGAAATGTCCTATATGTCAGGAGCAAAAATTGGTTCGAGTGAAAACTCGAGAACCAATGTTAATAACAGACACACCCCTTGACGCTTTTGATAAAATATCGTTAGATACTGTCGGAAAATTACCTACCACTTCCGACGGAAATTGTCACATATTGACAATGCAGGATCATTTATCTAAGTATTGTATGGCCGTAGCTGTACCGGATGTCTCAACAACAACTATTGCTCATGCCGTAGCAACAGAACTGTATTCCAGATATGGGGTCCCCAGAGCGATTTTAACCGACAAAGGTGGATGCTTTGTAAGCAAACTAATGAGAAAATTGTCCAAAATTTTCGGCGTTCAGCAAGTGACAACGTCCGGATACCGGCCCCAAACCAACGGCGCGCTCGAACGAAGTCATGCCGTATTAGTAGAATATATTAAAAGTTACGCGGAAAATTACGATGATTGGGATAAATTACTCCCCTTTGCTATGTTTTCTTACAACACATCGGTGCACGAAGCTACTAACTTCACCCCTTTCGAACTAGTATTCGGAAGAACAGCTAGGACTCCTAGTTCCTTTCCCTCAGAAAGAAAACTCGAAACTTACAATTCATATTTGTCCGAGTTGATAAACCGACTTATCGAAAGTAGGGATCTAGCAGCTAGGAATTTAATGCTTGCGAAAGAAAAATCGAAAATAAATTATGACCGACATGTGAAAACTTTTCCGGGAAAAGTAGGAGATAAAGCATACGTAATAAAAGAAACTAAATCAAGTAAATTTGACCCGCGTTACCACGGTCCTTATGAAATAGTAAATCTTTTAGATAAGCACACTGCTATTTTGATAACCAATGAAGGTCACAGGTTTCAAAAACATGTAGACAAGTTAAAACTTGCCTATTCATAAGTAATAACATGAAATTTCTTTTTTTTTAGGATGACTACATCGATGATCAACACCCCAGCACTCAAGGCAGAAATAGTTACAAAAACTATTTTTCCAAAAGGAGACTTACAAAAAATTAATTTCCATAAAGGGACGCTAGAAGAACTAGCAGCCGAGTATGATTTGGATAAACCAAAATACCAAATTCATAGTGAAACGGGCTCCTCTCATGATAAAACATATTCCATGAAATGCAGTATTGTTGATTGGAAAAATGATAATGTTTTCTCTGTGATAGGGGATGAAAAGAAAACTAAAAAGCATGCGGAACATTCGGCAGCAAAGAAAATATTACTAATGTTGCATGATACTTATTTTTTTTGCGAAGAAAAGAATTATAAAAAAACTAGCGAATTATCATACGTCCTCGCGTTAGATGATCCACACACGCTAAAAATAAAATTATTCAAATGGGAGAACTGCTGTGAGCTCTGTTTTCACCGTGGTCATACTAGTGAAAATTGCAAAAATCAAATAAAAAACAAATTATTCTTAAAATTAAGTCCAATAAATGAAACTATAGAAAAAGACTCATGGGAACTCCCAGGTGCTTTCATCGACTTAAAAATCGAATAAATTTAAATCATAATATATTATGATAAATAAAATAAAATAAAATAACTGAAAATAGTCTAGATGAAAATAATATTATTATTATTTTGCAATCGCTAATATAATTATTATTCCGCTAATTTAAACATCGGAATTCTTATTGTTTAATTAGTAAAAATTATAAATAACCAATCATTTTATTATTGATTGCTATATATACCATTATTATTATATATTAAATACATTATTATTATATGCCAAATATAAATCTCTTATTTTAAAATATTATTACTAATGTTAATACTATTGTATTAGTTCTAAACCATAATCGGAAAATCAAATTTGAAATCCGTGTTTCGCTGCGATTCGAACAAAACATAGAATGCTACAGTTAGTGGGCACGACGTATACAGCTGCAAGAGCCTAGCTCGCACGGCCTCGCTATAGCACAATATATACGCACTATGCTGCGAGCATACTAGTATATGCCTCTCACTATCCGTTCTCTCGCGTACTCTCTCTACTCCCAGCAGCCTTGAAGCGCGCTAAGGGAAGAGGACTCTCCGGTACTCACCTGCCAGAAGAGAGGAACCCGCGAGCAAGGTTCGCGGTTCTACCTTTTTCTCGCGGTGGCTGCTGAGTGAAAAATGAAACGACCATAACTTTTGTTCTAATGACCCGATTTGAATGAAAATTGTTATGTGTACATATATGAAACTTGTACATTTAATAAAAATACATGCTTCATAAACAAAAATTAAATAAGCATTATATAAAATTAAGTCAATCTAACGTAATAACAATATAATCCAATTCAATTACCACGTAAATAATATAGTTTAAAGATATGTACATCAATTCTTTTAATAAAAACTAAAACATAAGAAAACAGAAAGACGAAAAGAAAGAAGGAAGAGGATTTGGAGGTTGCCTTCTCTTTTCCTCTTTCTACAAAAAATTCACCGAACTCAATAAACCGAAGCCATAAGAAAATACATATAATGAGTCATATGCTAAAATAATCATCAAAAACATAAAATTGGGCAGAAAGTATTATTTATGTTCGAATGGCAATTTAACTATCAACATACTATCACTTTAATCAAATAATATTATAATATATCATTTTACCCAAAATAGATTAAATAAAAGTTATAATTTAAGTCAATTTTCCCAATATAATCCATCAAATTATTACTTAATTAATGTTATTGTATAAATAATCCTAAAATTTCTTTAAGAAAATATTATATAAAAAATAAATATTCTAAGAATACCAAGTACAATGAGTCATGTCATAAATTGTTTTTCTCTAAAACATAAGTATCTTAACGAACACACACGAATGGCAAAATATTATTATTCAATATATATACTAAATAATCACTATTACTATTTTAATCAATCTATTTTAATAATTAATACATATTATTATAAACTAACTAACACAATAACCAGACTAGTATTGATATTGCTAGAAATTACTTTAAAATTTTCTTCAAGATGATATAATAAAATTAATTAAACTTAAGAATTAAATAATTATGGTACCTAGCTAATAGAGAAAACCAAATAGTGGTTACAGTTCGGAGCCTAGTTATAATATGCATAATATTAGAATTCTAATTACAAATCTATGATTCTCACCAAATATTTAAATATTCTAAAATAATAAGTTGACGAAACAACACATAACTATTTTAATATATGTTCAAATAAAATCAATTATATACATAAATAATAAAGCCTCATTATTATTATAAACATTATAATTATTCAAATAATTACTATTATTTTACAGGTATTTTTATTATTATTCTTATCGACAATCACGTTATTTTATTATTAAATAATATTATCACTAATAATACAAATAATATTATTTTATTAACATTGCTATTATCCACAAATTTCTATTATCGTTTTAATTACTAACAGTAGAAAAGGCTATGACAGTCAAAAAAGAATCATATATATATATATATATTCAATAATGAGTAAAAGCGCATGGGTTAAGACATATTAGAAACTATAATAAATAACGGAAAATAGATTCTAAATAAAAAGACCTACCAGAGGAAACATTATGCAAATAACCCAATCACACCAAACTAACAACTAACCCAAGGAACAAAATAGCATTTTGTTTCTAAATTCCATCGAAAATATACTAAAGTAACACAATGTTTACAGATTTGCAGTTAAAGGAAACAATGAACATACCAATAATCGGTTGGATTCTCGACGCAGTTGACTATGCATGGACATTCATCGAACTTGCTATGATTTTATTAGTACTCGTTTTGGCCAAATATATGTATAGCTTCCTCACGCTATTAAAAGGAAGACGTCAACGAACCAGCAATAACCCCACAACACAAAACAAAAATTTATTCAATCTACCAATAACCAAACTTTTAGAAGAAGGAACATCATGAGGAAATCAATAATAGCATGGATTTTCTCAGCCAAGGATTACATTACATTAGCTTTTCAATTAATCTACAAACAACTACCGATAAAAGAAAGACCAAACATTCACATCAAAACTAAAAACTCATCGAGGACGCTGAAGTCTAAGGTTGGAGGAGAGACACTGAAAATTCAAAAATTTTCAAATCAATTGGCATTAGAGTAGCTACTCAGAGCATTACCATTGTAAGGTAAAAGAGTAATCTGTAACATTATCAATTTGTTATTAGTACTATCATTATAGTTTATATTAAGTAAAGGAAAACTAGTATTAGCAGAGGTAGATAACAAATTGCGACAATGTGTATGAATAATTTGTTAACGATTTTAGACAAAAGCCGACTGCGCAAACACGGCCTATTATATCTAAATATATGAATTCAACATGTTCTCTCTCTTTTCAATATATAGCGATTAAAAGACAGTGATTAATGGGGCGAAATTCTGACTCTCTTATCATTAAGTAAATTTACCGGTATTTTATTAGTAGAAATCCGTCACTAATCATGGCTGTCAATTCTAATTACCTGGACAACAAAATTTGGTTCCAGTTTTGAATCGATTGGTTAAATAATAACAAAAACTAAATAAAATAATATAAAACTTTATTAATCCGACATCAGGAAAGGCTTAAATTTCCATACTGGGGATGCATAGGCGTGTGTGCGGGTGACTACCGCGCATGCGCTGATGCATCCATGCAGTTATACATGTGGCGCACGAATCAGGTATGCGTGTGTGTGTATCCACACCAATACGTTAAGAGGTTAGTTTAATGTAGTTCTTCTCAATTTAAATATAGTTTTGATATTCGGGAAATGCCTTGCCTGATGTCGGAAATTAAAGGAAATAAATATTAAAAACAAGGTTTTGATAGTAACAAATAAGGAAAAGGTAAATTTAATATAGTTCAATCAATGTATTTGATAACAATATAATGGCATACATTTTGTAAATGGAATATTCTAGACGATGGATTTTATGATTATGGGTAATTGAAATTTGAATAACAATTGTAAAATGAGAACAATACAAAGAAAAAAATCGTATAAAAGAAGAAAGGCCTCAGTTGGGGAACCATATTGCCTCAATATCCGGTGTAGGCGAATCCGGAGAATCTGGGATATCGGCATTTTCCAGACTGAAACACATAGGGTCAAAGTCCATCAACTTAATTCATGACAATAAACAAAATGAATTGAAAGTAAAATAATACTGATTAAAAGTCAGTTAAGAATCCCGAAAACAACTGTAATGAGTAAAATAGTGCATATCTAATTCATACTCACACAATGACGTCAGGCTGACCATCCTCGACGTTCGCATCGAAGGGGAAAGGACCTGAAGAGGCTACTTCCACACGGGCTTCTGCTGCAACCCTCGGGGCTCTGAAACATTCCATACAAACAACAGTTACAACATGTAGACAATCTCATCATAAAGTATTAACAGTCGATAACAAAAATCGAAAACTGTCTAAAGGGAACAAATTAACATATTGCGCAGGTGCGTAAATACCATACTTACACTTGAGCGGTTGGAGGGGTGCGGAGTACACCCGAAGCTGCAGTAATAACCCCTGGATCCACAACTAAGCCAGAGATCAGGGAGAATAATTCCTCTCGGAAATCTGCAACCCTGCCGCGCCAGTATTCGAGGTCCTGCCAGTACTGGCTTTCATCCAAACTCGACGCTGGTTGCCCAGTAGCATTTTGTAACCTCTTCGGAGGACGCCCTCTCCTTTTGGTAGGCAAGGTGGCTAATGGGGCGGCCAAGTACCGTTGCAGGCCCTCCACGACACGAGAGCCAAAACACCATTGAGTGATGAGGAAAATGATGCGGGCCATCCGGACAGGGTCAGAGCACCGAAACGCCGTAGGCACAACAACTGAAAATACAGAAAAATATTAAAATTTCAATTGCAAACATCCAATATTAAGATAAATCAGAAGTAAAGGGGAAAGAAAGGGTCGCACTATTCAGATATCGGTAACAAATGATCAATCATACAAAATTTCTGCTCACAAAAGAAGTTAATGCAAACCAACATCGTATCCTCGGGAAGAAAAAAATTTTGCATTGTCTAAAATTAACATTTTTAATTCGAGTGTCGCTACTTTAATTAACGCACCACGTCGACGCCTATCTAATAAATGCACGACCGAAAAACTATCACGAGAAGCACTCCCGCCCAATTCTTGACACAAAACTACCAAAATGTCGATCACTTTCCTTGGGTCCACGTTCCAAACCGCCAATTTAAAAATTCCCAACCCATTTTCTACGTCAGATAGTCTACGAGATAAAGCATCTGTATTTGAAACAGACGCCTCCCGGAGATTAGAAAAATTAACATCTCTATTTGATTGATGATCTACACTCTCGATAACTGTATCGAAATCCACCCCGGCTTCTTCAAGAACCGATAAATCGAATGCCAGAATACTACTTTGAAAATCTGATGCACTAAGTTCTGGAGAGGATTCACTTGGGGAGCACATGTCACTTTCGCGAGTATATTAATATTAATTCATTAAACTTACCAGTGTTTGGTTGACCAGGATTCATTTTGCAATATTGTCACTATGTCACTCAAAAGACACTGAGATGTCCCACTCCCAGACATCACGCTTCTCTTGGACAGCACATCCACGCAAAGAAGGGGAGAAGATAAGCATTTCACACCTGGGAATTCGCAAGATCAGCATCAGGGATGCAACGAAGTCACAAACACTAGGAGGCTTCAATAACAACGGATAATTGTTGTCGCGTAAATACATGTAGTGTGAGTGTATACATTGGTATGCTCAGTTATACACTCATATAATATGTGTTGATGGGGTTAAATTTCCCATGCTCGTTTAATTGTCGTTTGGAAAGGACTATCATTGTTATGCCCCCCGATTATCAATTATCGAGGTCGATAATCAAATTCTAAGGAGGGAGGACTGTTATGTCCCAAGCCCATAACCAATAAAAAAAAATTAAAATCTTTTTCTTATTATTATTATTTTAGTTATAAAATGGCGCCAGAATACAGGCAGCCCTTATAAAATAATAGAGTTCATGTGTAGATTGATAATTGACAGCCACGACAAAGTGTACCCAGGTACAATAAAAACTGCATGCGCCTACGCCTAGGCAACCCGGATAACATTGTCTAATTAACCAACCCCACTGATGACAGGGTGGAATTCGGTGATTAATCATGGTCAATAATAGAATTAGGAATCAGATCAAATTATATAGACGTGTATGTACATGTGTATGTGTATATATATGTATATAAGGGAGAGAACATGAAATTCATCGATTAATTAACTGTAGGATTAAAATGGCGTTAACCACAGGCTACTTCATAGCTATTGTGTATCTTTATTATTGATATTACATAGAAATTACTAAAGTTAGTCAATATATTATCAATCTCGACGTTTTGACACTTTTGCAATTTCCCTACAATTAAAAATTAATGTAATGAACATAAAAATATTATATAGTCATTCTCGGAAATATAAAGTATCAAGAACAAACAAACAACTATAATAACCAATGTGAAAGTCTCAAAACATCGATACGATAACAAATCATTCGCAAGAACCCAATATAAAATCAATGTAGAATCAATTTTAGAAGCGCCTGAACGTAGGCAGGCGTACTGGCGACCGCTTGGTTATTATCCTCGGTGATAATGGAACCTGGGGTCAAGGCATGATAAAACAGAAAGCTAATGGTATCACACTCCGTTTAAAATTTAAGATCAATTATCATAATTGGATAATTATCTTACTCGAGTACTAGAAGGCAATTATCATATTTGAATTACCCATATAGGTAACCACCACGAAGGTGTTTAAAAATGTAATTACCGAAACAAGTAAAAGGGGATCTATCACCCCAAAATGAGTACTTTATTAATTATTATAAATCTCACGGAATCAATCTAAATTTTGTGTGACAGGAGTAATTAATAAAGTAACAAAACATTAGATCTTAAACTATTACAAGAAAAATATCGGAATTTAACAAATATTCATTGATGTCAAGCTATGAGGAATGAAAAGTATGATAATTAAGTACATATAGTTTTGCCAGTATTGCCCCAGTGCGAGTGCCAGGGTTTAGGGTTGAAATCGTGCCTAAATAAGTTATAATGGAATCATTCTTGGACTGGTCAGTCCCAATACTATCAATCGACATTAAAGTTGTCAATAGTCAATAATAAGTTAAATTATTGATCTAATCAATCAATCAATGTATGATTGTGATAAATTCACATACATAGCTATACAGAGACTCATCAGTCTAGGAACGATCTCCAATTACGAAACGTGCTTTTCCACACTTTAGCATGGCGCGTGTCTTTCCACAATTTAGCATAGACGACCCCCCACAATGGGTGAAAAAGTCTTTAAATACAGAAAACGCTCAGTGGAAGGGGTCGATTACTCTGATACCGTCAAAGTGTAAACTTGTGGAGTGACCCGTCAGTCTAGGCAACGATTTCCGCCCTAAATCTTAATTACCGTGTAAAATCACATATAACCAAAGATTACCGCGTTCATCGATTGTGAAGCTGTCGCTAAATAAACTGTATTGAAGAGGTGTGTGTGTATGGAGGAGTGCCAAGCGATCATAAGCAACGAATCTCAACCCTTCGATTGATAAATCGCCGGATTGCTGCGCCAATCACCACTAATCTTACCTGAGAACCATTGAAAACTGTATATGTAAGTACTTTGCTATTATATATGAATTTGAATATTGTTTGAGATTTAATTTGATTGCATTTTGTGTGAATCACAAACTTACGATGACTGGCTTGAAATTGACTTAATGATTATGGTCTAAAGTACAACAATAAACTTACAACACGTTATAATTGTCATAAATTTACTAAGGTATTAATAAACTTGTTAAAGTATGTAATACTTGTGTAGTTTCACTAAAGCAGAAACCTTAAGCATTGGACCAATACCGGCTTGGTATAGGTAATAGTTTTCTTTAATTAATATAATTACCACTGCATTCAATTGAAAAGGAAGACTGGTCCTGTACTGGTAAATCATTAAAAGCTGTGTTTTATGATTAAATTATTGGTAATAGTTTTCTTTCATTAACGAAATCGCCATTACTTCAAATTAACAGGGAATACCGGTCCTACACTGGTAGGTTACTAAAAGTGGTGTTTCATGGTTAAATTAATGGTAGTAATGGAATTATTTATTTAAAACAGATCCCATAGATCTGAAAGTGTATACCGATCCCTAAAACAAAATAAATATAAAAACTAGCTCTTAGCTAGTTGATCAGTCCTGTTACTTGTCCGTCATATTTGAATTTCATTTAAATATTCTCGCCGTCGCTAGGATGTAACAAACTTACACTGATTAAACAAAAAGAAAGGATTATTAGGAACGGTTATAATCCTTTAAATAGAATCACTCACGAATGAAATTAAGATAGTTTTTAATAATATACTAAAGATATAAGTTCACAATAAACAGGAAAGATTATTAAATTAATAAGTCGCACGTATTTTGAGAATTCCAACTAGTTTGAATTTATCAAATACAATAAAACCGATCGATCTAATCGCAGCTAGCTGCCTAACCAAAACCATGTTACTTCTCGATCGCTCAGATCCTTCTGCCCTCGTGCTCACTCGTAACGCTCACCCCTCCTTTCCCCCTCTCTCACTCTTCTCTCCCTTCCCATCGCCAATTGCAACTCGCACACAAGAGCGCGAATTTTATAAAATTTCTGACATATATATATATATATATATATATTCTTAAATATCATAACTTTTAGAAAAATTGATAAAGTACTAATTTTCATATTTTAAATAATTACTTTACGTATTGGAAAAAAATGAATAGCACATAGATGACAGGTTAAAACATTGATTTTAAGGAGGTAAAATTTATAAAAACACATTAAACAATAACATTTTACAACTTTTTCTTGCAGAACATTTAGAAAAAGTCATAAAATAATGAAACATAACTTGGTATTTTCCCAGTGTCATGTACTTTTGACCGGAATACCTTAGCCATATGTATTTTGACGCGCTGAATACGAATCCGAAGTCCATTTTGCTCCATCACGTCAGGATTTTTTTCTAACCTCAAAAAACATGTCGGATTCTGACAAGTAAAACTACCCAAGTGTCAGACGCCGAATTTATTGAAACTTTGCATACGTCAAGAGGGATAAAAAATAAGATATACGTGTTTTTTTTTATCGGCGGTAACTGACTTTAAAGGGTAGAAACTACCCTTTTAATTTTAAGGGATGTAAATTCAATAGTCATCTTAAAATTGCTTAAATTCGCTGGAAACTGGTTACTCGGGGGTTTTTGGGGTCGCTGATTACGAATTCGATGTCAGTTTTTCAAAATTCAAAATGGCGGTTCCAAAATGGCGGACGAGATTTCTAAAAAAAACCCAAGTAACCAGTTTCCAGCGAATTTAAGCAATTTTTAGAAATCTCGTCCGACATTTTGGAACCGCCATTTTGAATTTTGAAAAACTGACATCGAATTCGTAATCAGCGACCCTAAAAACCCCCGAGTAACCAGTTTCCAGCGAATTTAAGCAATTTTAAGATGACTATTGAATTTACATCCCTTAAAATTAAAAGGGTAGTTTCTACCCTTTAAAGTCAGTTACCGCCGATATAAAAAAACACGTATATCTTATTTTTTATCCCTCTTGACGTATGCAAAGTTTCAATAAATTCGGCGTCTGACACTTGGGTAGTTTTACTTGTGAGAGGTAGGCGATTTTTTTAAAATATTTATGGATTTACTTCAAACTTGGTATCTGAGGGTTTTTTGGGTCGCTGATTATGAATCTGAAGTTAGATTTTCAAAATTCAAAATGGCGGATCCAATATGGCGGACGAATTTTGAAAAAATTTGAAGATTTACTTCAAACTTGGTATCTGGGGTTTTTTTGGGTCGCTGATTACGAATCTGAAGTTAGATTTTCAAAATTCAAAATGGCGGATCCAATATGGCGGACGAATTTTGAAAAAAATCGAAGATTTACTTCAAACTTGGTATCTGGGGGTTTTTTGGGTCGCTGATTACGAATCCGAAGTTAAATTTTCTAAATTTAAAATGGCGGATCCAATATGGCGGTCGAATTAAAAAACATATTAAGATTTACATGGCGGCAAGAATATGGCCGATGAATTTTTTTAAAATATTAAAATTTACATAAAATTTGGTATCTAGTGGTTTGTGGGGTGACTGATTGCAAATCTGAAAACAGATTGTCAAAATTCAATATGTCAGTTCAGAAGTATATAATTTTCCTTTATTCCTTTTTATGGTAGCGCACTCTTTTGTTTTCGAAAGATCTGTGTAGCGGTTTTCTCTTTAAGTTCACACTACCTGGTACAACATCCCTTTTCAGCAGCCAGCAAAAGTCGGCCATCATATTTACGCCCCACCTTCCTTGATAACGACGTTCCATTTCTTTAAGGTCTTGATGAAATCGCTCTCCCTGTTCCTCACTGTAGTCTCCTAAATTTTTGGGGAAGTACTTTAGATGTGATTCTAAAAAATGTAGCTTCAAGCTCATCAAGCATCCTTGCTTTCCGAAGTTTGTTATCATATTATTTGCCATTTCTTCCCAATTCTCGCTTTTGTTATTCCCCAGAAAATTTTTAACAATTAGTTTAAAACTAATCCATGCATTTTTCTCAGTTTTACTCATGTTTCTGACAAATTTCTCATCTTTTAATAATTTTCGAATTTTTGGGCCATCAAAAACTCCCTCATTTAGTTTGGCATCAGAGACCTCAGGAAATTTTTGTTCTAGGTATTTAAAACATTTTCCATTTTTATCTAAACTCTTAACAAACTGTTTTGCTGCTCCTAGTTTAATGTGCAATGGTGGAAGCAATACCTTTGAGGGATGAATCAATGGCTTCTTAATGATATTTTTCGATCCTGGTTTAAAAGATTTTCTTTTTGGCCATTCCTTTTTTTTTGTAATGATTCTTTCTATCTCTACTATCCCACAGACACAAAAAACAGGGCGTTTTTGTGAAACCTGCTTGTTGTCCAAGCATAATACTTATGATCTTAAAATCCCCACAAATTTGCCAGTTATGTTCTTGATATTTTATTTTATCTAAAACTAGTTTTACAGATTCATAGCTTTCTTTAAGTTCTGTAGAATGAGCCATAGGAATCGAACCATAAATATTAGTATTATAAAGTAATACTGCTTTTAAACTTCTTTTAGAAGAGTCTATGAATAACCTCCAATCTTCATCTTTGTATACGCCATGTTTTAATTGATCTATTAACCCATTAATGTCAGAACAATATACCAATGACTGCTTTTTGTCTTCTGTAAAATATTTTCTGAATTCCTTTTCCCTATCGCGATAAAATAAAGATGTAGTTCCTTTCGATAGCATTTTTTTCTTCTTAAGAACTGATGCAAGATATTCTGCAACATCTTTTGGTAGTTTTAAATCTCTGATGAGATTGCTGAGTTCTTCTTGTGTGAACTTTTCAGGTATTTCTTCTTCCTGTTCACCAGTTGGAATGTAATAGTCATCTTTGTCATCAATACTCATGTCGTCATCTATATCACTAAATACATCTTCTACTTCTGAACAGTCGATTTCAAAATTTTTTCAAGAAGAAGGTGTATCACAAAAAATTTCTGGTTTTGTTACAGTTGTCACATCAGCGTACAATATTTTTCCTTTATTCTTGTTATTATAACCTTCTACATTGGTCATGCAAAAGTAACAATCTTCTTGTTTTAATGGTTTTTTCCACAGCATTGGTTTTTTAAATTTAAAGTACTTATCCTCCTTAGTATTATTCCAACGAGTTAACATTATGTGACAGGATAAGCAAATTTTGTGTGGAACCCAATTTTCATTTTGATTGGCTATCTCTAAATCAAAGCAATCTTTGTAAATGTGTCTAATATTGTCATTGATTGGTTTACAATTCTTTGGAACATCGAACTGTCCACATATATAACAAAATGCATCTGCATTGCTATTGCATATGTGTTTTGATCTTAATGCTTTAAAATTAATTTTTGAAGCATTTGAAGTTTTTGTGTTGTTTTGATTTTGAAAAGCCATGATTTATTGAATAACCCGCACGTTAGGGATCCTGGTCCGATCGCAGGCGAGTCCACCGTCCTAGGGGTGATAACTCTTATACCTCCCCAGGCCTAAGTATGAGAGCTTTCCGACTTTGACAAGGACAATGTCAACTCGTCGTCGGACACACTACGGTATCATCCTCACACCCTAACGCCGACCTGCAAGGCAGCGCGCCTACGCTGGCTTCGTTACTTCGATAAACAGGAAGCGAATCATTCTACACATCCCCTTTCGGGGCAGTTGTCATCGCCTACTACATTTATCGAAGCAGCAGGATTTAAATTGTGCCAAAGCTCAATAAGAACGTTAGACATAGAATGACAATGATATGTCCATCAGGAATAAGATGCAGAATGGAACAATGTACTTTCTTATTTGGCTTCTGCACCAAACCTATCCAATCTGTTACCAAGGAATATTTTATGATAAAATTGTAATAGAAGTCATATTTGAAAATGTGAGAAACTCGCTTCGAAATCACACTCAGCAACTTAAAAACCTGAAGATACCAAATTTCATAAAAATTTCGAAAATATGACGTCAGATTCGCAATCAGCGACCCAAAAAACCCCCAGATACCAAGTTTTTGAAGTAAATCCATAAATTTTTTTAAAAAATCGCCTACCTCTCAAAATTCGACATGTTTTTTGAGGTTAGAAAAAAATCCTTACGTGATGGATCAAAATGGACTTTGGATTCGTGTTCAGCGCGTCAAAATACATAGGGCTAGGGTATTCCGGTCAAAAATACATGACACTTTTTTTTTTTGTGGGGCTGTGTTATAATTATTTCGAAAATCTTGATCACATGAGGGGTGAGTTTTTGGAAGAATCACCCAGATCTTCATTTTAAACATGCTTACCAATTCCCAGTAAGAAGCCAATAATCGAGGTTTTCCTCGCCAAATTCCGTACTCTCTAACCTTAATCAAGATAAGGCAACTCCTTATTGGCACCCAATCCAAGCCACTCAATCCAGATGGAAGGTCTTCCGGAAAACATTCGGCCGACGAATCGCCTCTTTTTGTTAACTTCATGTCCCTCCTCTTTACCATAATGTTCGCATGATGTACAAAACCCCACTACAAATTAAAAACGGATATTAGTACAAATTATTTTTCAGAAAATTGGTTAAAGTTGCTGTTACCCCTTTTTCTACAAATTATTACCTATCGCACCCAAATGCAACAATTGATTGCAGTAAAACAAAATTGGTACTTGAATTAATTTAAACACGAATTAAAATTTATCTATATCTCAATTATTAAATAATAATAATCTCCGTAAACTCCTGAAGTTATTTACTATTTATATTTATTCATTTTTCTGTCCACGTTTTAAAATCAAAAGTGAAGTTAGTCCCGGCCTTTTTTTTTATTAATTTTAATTCTCTTTATCAGCGAATTTTAAAATTGTTTTACTTTACAGACAAAATATGTAGATGAGGTAGTCTTAATGACGAAATATTAATTATGACTAACTAACAATAATTTATATACCTAACATTACACACTTATATGAATTTTGATAATTTAGATTAATTTAAAGTGTCGAATAGTCGAATTTATTAAAAATTCAATTGACGTTATTTTACTTCATTAAAAAAAAAAAAAAAATGTAAAATTAAAAAAAAATTTAATACAGTTTAAATTATTCTGTAACTTTTTAAACCATTTTTAAGATATTTTAGTAAAATGTCTATTGATTATTGTCATGAATATTTAAATTTATTACACAAGTTTCATTTACTTCTGTCATTTTTCAATTATTTTCTCAACATTTCAATTCTTTTTCTATCTTTAAATTAGTGCAAGGAATATTTAAATTTTTAACACCAGTTTCTATTCTACCTTTGTTAATTTTTAATAATTTTCTTCAAATTTCAATTACTTTTGTCATTATTCAAGTATTTTTGTCATTTTACGATTATTTTTTTCATATTTCTATTTTTTTTGCAAGTTTATAATTATTTTCTACAAATATCAATTATTATTTTATTCAAATTATTGAATACAACCTATTAATATTTAATATCTTAGTTATTATTGTCATATCAATATTTTTATTTTATTGTCACTTGAAATACATTTTTTTTTAATTTTATATTGTAATGGGGTTTTGCACGTAAATAAATAAATAAATGCAAATTTTTTATTGCAATGAATTTTTAAATTTATTATATTAGTTTTTAATTATTTTCTACAAACTCCAATCATTTTCTTTATTATTTTTATTATTGTCATGATTTTATTAAATTTGTACATGTTTTTAAAATTGATTTCAACAAACTTCAATTATTTTGTTCAAACTTAAATTATTCTCTATAAATTTTTTTTTATTTATACACCATCTTTCAATTATTCTTTCAATTATTTTATTCCTACATAAGTTCAATTCACTTTCGTTATTTTTCAATTAATTTCTTCAACTCTCAATTATTTTTCTCAAACTTCTTATATTTTCTTTTAACTTTAAAATTATTGTCTATAATTATATTTTTTTTAATTATTTATTTCAATATTTCAATTGTTTTGTCAAGTTTTCAAGTATTTTCTTTAAATTTAAAATTTTTTTAAATTATCAATTATTTTTGTCATTTCTCAAATATTTTTTTTTCAAGTTACAACTATTTTTGTCAATATTAAAATATTTTTGACATTTTGGAATTATTTTTTTTAAATGCCATTTTCTCCAATCTTTTTATTATTTATTTATTATTATTATTATTATTTTCAATTATTTATATCATTATTCAACTAGATTCTTCACATTTTAATTATATCGTTAATTTTTTTAATGATTTTTTTTTACAATTTTTCATTTAATGTATTAAATTTTTATTTTTTTTACTTCATTTTTGAATTTATTTCTCCTTTTTCATTAATTTTTTTTTAATTTCAATTATTTTTGTCATTATTCAACTTTTTCTACATCAATACATTTTTTTTTGATATTTGATAATTATTTCTTTCAAGTTTTTAATTATTTTCTTGAAAATTCTATTATTTTCCACTTTTTCAAATATTGTATAAAAAGAGTAATTTTTGCACCAGCTTTTATAATTATTTATATTATTATTCAATTTGTTTCTTAACATTTTACTTTTTCTTGAATATCTCAATTATTTTGCGAAAAATAATTAAAAAAATATTGAATTAGAATTGAAAAATAATTTACACCCGTCTTGAACTTTTGTTTTAAACTTTAATTATTTTCATCATTCTTTAACTATTTTTTTTGTAACTTTAATTGTTTTTGAAGCTTTTCAATTATTTACTTCAAATTCGAATTATTTCGTTTCAATTTTTAACATCATTTTTTTTTTATTTTTAATCACCTTTTTTTATTTAAAAGCTCACTATTTACTCACTTTTTCAAATGTAACCTGTTAATAAAAACTCTATATACAAGTAAACAAGCGATTGTAATCCAACTTAATATTATCATAAAGCTATCAGTAAATTAAAGATATTTAAAAAAATAAAGAAAGATAAATAAGAATAAATTTTCTTTTTATTTTCCAAAATTTTATATCTAAAGACAACATTTTCATAAAACCCCTTTAGAGCATAGAAATAGGTGTTTCACTAGATACAACTTACCACTCGCCAATATCCTCGACGCAAAATCTCTGTCCGCGGCTCTAAAATCGCGAACTCCTCCCACCACACGAATTTCATATCTTGTCGTCGTGGTTGCTTGCGCCAAGGATGCCCCTCCTCCCAAATAGCACCGGTTACCAAATCGGTTAATTAATTAATCGATTATTAACTAAATTAATAACGAATAATTAATTCCATTCATTATATTTATTATATTTTCACTGTATTACAACAAAAATAATAATGTTTTCAATTATTATTGTTATTATTGCCCAATGTAAGGATATCGGTTCATTATGTACTGCCGCGACTTGATTGCCATTATTGTACCGAAGTTGGCCCTTGTCGTAATGTTGGCATTTCGCACTTGAAATGACAAATTTTGTTTACAAACAAGTACAATCTTTTAATTATACACATTTACAATAATACACTATTTAAGGTCCCGAAAAGTTTGAATTTTACTCCACAAGGAAGCAAGAAGGTTCAGACAATCTAATACAAATTTCTCATGACATATAATATTCCTTTTAACAAAGCAACTTCTTAATTACGACACGTTTATATGTAAACACGCCCAAATATTATATCACTATAAAAAAAAATATATATATAAAATAAAATAAAATAAAAAATTTAGTAAAAATTTTAAATGTAAAGCCGCAGTAGGAAGCAAATCATCGGTACGGCACCACGCCAGTACTGGCTGCTGCTGGCGCAGTACGGAGAACCCGTACAAACGCACTATTGGCACTAAATTACTTAGATAATTGGAAACAAATGCCCGATCTTAGAATTTCTTTTTGAATTAATCGAAATATATTTCGAAAAACTTTTCTTAGAGACGAATTTTTTTTATTGGCACTAATTATTAATCTAATAAAACAGATAAACAAATAAGCAGTCTCAAACTGATAATTTCCGGCTCAAACATTCACGTGGTTATATTCATTTAGCCTATCAATAACATTGTTTATTTTT
The DNA here is from genome assembly GCA_037103525.1 of Ganaspis brasiliensis. Taxonomy (NCBI): domain Eukaryota; kingdom Metazoa; phylum Arthropoda; class Insecta; order Hymenoptera; family Figitidae; genus Ganaspis; species Ganaspis brasiliensis. The sequence goes on from JAZKLR010000573.1 coordinate 337,179, forward strand.
AATTAAGAATTAATTAGAATAAATCCAAAATTTTCAAGAAAACTATGCACCAAAGTTTCAAAAAATAAATCATATCAATATTAACGACAAAACTAAATATATATCCGAATTTCTTTGTTGTCTCGAAATTTTAAAACAAATTAATCTAATAATATTATATCTTGATTTCAACTTACCCTTTTTTTTTTTTTTTTTTTTGCGTAGGATGTGAAAACCTACCTTCAGGTACCCTGTAGCCCGTACTACAGGGTTATGCGGGGGTGACGATGTTCTGCCGACCCGCTAAAAACACACCCTTATTTGGGGACCTTAGGACCACTCCCGGCTAGCACTTTTCGCGCGTATCACTGTTCTTTCGTGCTTCTTGAACCTGTTCCCAACATCGTATTAAAATTCGGCCCCCATCTACAAAAATCTCAAGGACGACTCACAGCTTTTCAAGACATTTTCTGGAACTACATCCCACATAATCGGGATGTGCCCATACGCATCCCTAATCTCCCTGGTATCAACATCCAAATTCAGATACCTCGCTAAAGTCGTTTTCCACAAAACTTTTGTCATATCTGGTTCCTCGTCTTCACCTTACTCTCTTAACGGAGGAACACGATTTTCCCAGTCACACATTTTCGTTCCTAACTCTTTTCTCTCAAAAATCAAAGACACAACTAAAATCAAACTGAATACTAACTACTCTGGTTTCAAATACCCAAAAGAAACTAGAGAGAGGGAAGATCTTTTCTAAACACCACACTCAATAATTATATCAACAAAACGTGACACATCTTAACGCGACGAGAAGTAAAACAGCCACCCAACACAATCCACATAAACCAAGACCAAATTAAAAAGAAACTTTTAAACTAAAAATTTCTTCCTCTATCTCAACTCAAAATCATACGTCTTTCTTTAATTATATTATATGCCAAATTTCGTTCCCACCTGCATCATCGAGGACGATGAAAATTCCATGAGGGGAAGGCATTCATCCATTATATATATATAGTTTTTTTTACTTTTATCATGATAAACTAAAAATTATTTATTATATCTTAACAAATATAATCTATTTAAATTTTTAATTGATTTATAATAACAAAATAATACAAAAATAAATAAATATCCCTAGAATAGTCATTTAAGTTTTGCTACAGTTTAGAAATTATATACTCATTCTAAAACTAACAATTATTACATCTTAACAAAAATAATCTAATTAAATTTTTAATTGATTTATAATAACAAAATTTTTTTTTTCCCATTATTTTATATATCTATAAATAAACAATGGATAAATAATAGTAACCATAAATATATAAATAGTCAAAAGTAACAAGAAATCATTTTAATAGCATATCCTAATTATTTTTCGACTTATTCTGAACTATAGTTCATCGTTACCCAAGCTCTATACGCCGTGCAACGCCTTGCACAAGCTTTTCTCCTGCGTTCTCTTGCGTACTCTGTCCAACCGCTCCCCCTCTGCATCCAGGCATAGGCTATTTTTAGCCCTACGCGCGGTGGAAGAGGAATCTCTTGAACGAAACCTATACGACACCCAACACAGACTGTCATCTAGTAGAGGGGAAAGAATCTTCGTATTTTACCTATACCGGATGCGTCCCGAAGACCAACTTGTTTTCCACGTAAATCCGACTTTCTCTTCGCGGTGGCTGTTAAACAAGAGCAAAAAGGGGACGCGTTCTAATTTCCTTAATTATTGGTATAATTCAATAATTTTTTTTTGTATTGTTCTGTTTCATTTTCCCTACAATTTCAACTCTTATTAATCACACGAAGAACAATAAAAGCAATAATAAATAAAATGGTACAAATAATCATAATCATGACTTAACCTTATGCCATTCTACTAACAGGTATGCATTCGTAAACATTTAATTTGAACATCTCAAAAGTCTAAACGAATAAATTACCCGATATTATGCAAGGAAAATTGTAACTTTTCTTAATATTTAAATAACATAGCTTTTAAACTTTTCACAGATAAGGATGTCGTCACTTCGGAATTTGGTCATACTTTTCCTCATTACTATTACCAACGCTAATCCCGAAAATTACCAAATAACCATATTTGAGAAAAATCCGGGTCTGTTCTTCGAAAAATTAAACACGGTACGATTCATTCAAACTTATTGGCGGTTAAAAATTTTTATCAATTTAAAAAAATTACAAGACAACTTTCCAACAAAGACCTTAATAAATGAGATTGACACTGTTTTTGTCAATTGTACAAAACCATATACCGAACCATGTACTGAGGCAATAAGACCTCATATCCTGACAGAAAAGGTTTTCCAAGCTAATAACCTTTTTCAAAATGCAAAAAGTCTATTAACCAATCTAAATCAAGCCCCATTAGACATCGAAAACCTACCAATAACCATAAGAAAACGAAGATCCCCACTAGATTTCATTCGTCAAGCTTTAAAACCTATTATAGGCGTATTAACGACTGAAGACGGAGAACAATATGACGAAGCAATAGACGAACTCTACGAACTCAATAAAAATTTGTCACATCTTGTAGGACAACAAACTCACATAGTTCGATCTAACCTACACATTCTACAAAAGGAAGCTGAACGCCATTCGGAAATTTTAAATCATGTACGAAATAACTTAAAAGAATTAAATACTATAACAGAAACCCTAAATCGTAAACAGTACTAAGCATATCTGGCACAATGGACACAAAGTTTCGAATCAAAATTGGATCATTTTTCTCATGCTATCAAACAAATAATAAACATTATACTATCGGCTAGAGAAGGAAAATTTCATCCTGCATTATTAACTTTAGAACAACTCGAAGACATCAAGTCCAAACTACAAGAAATAAATAAAATTACTGATTTTCCGACACAAGGACCAAAAATTTTAGCAGAAGAAATTTCACTTTTAGCAAAGACAAAAATTGGTTACTATAAAGAAAGACTTTTAAATGCAGTAGACATTCCCCTATTAAATAAAATTACTCATAAATTATATAAAATCCATTCCTTTCCAATACCACAAAATTCTAACTTTAAAAACTATTCAGCTTACATTATACCCGAAACACCGTATATAGTTATCTCAGAAGATAAGCGCGCATACATTTACATGGACCAAGAATCTATTAACACCTGTTTAAAGACCGATTCATATAAGCATTTGTGACAATCACCAACCTATTTTCGAAACAAATGCCTTGAAAACTTGCGAAAGTCAATTATTACTGGAACCTAATGATAACAACTGGAATTTGTGTGATATTAGAATAAAACCTAACACGAAAACTTATTGGAATAAGATTGAAACTTTAGGAGGCTGGTTATTCTCTACTTCAATCCAAGAAACTATAACTATTTCTTGTCCAAATGAATACGAACGACAAATTAAAATCTTTGGATTCGGACTTTTGCGACTAGCAACTAATTGTGTTGCTAGAAGTCATTACGTGACCCTAATTGGGGCATCGATTCAAAATACTGGAATAGAATATTTATACCAACCCGACTTACCCCTAAACATCACTACGATCATAAAAAACGTAGACAATATGGAAAACTTGACTTCACTAAATGAATTCTTATTAAAAGATGAATTGTTCAGATCAAGTAAACGAGAAGATCTTTCGACAGGAACACCTCTTGCCGAAATCGAAAATAAGCTACATAATTTCAGCACCCATCAAAGACAAGCACATTCTAATTTTTACCGTGATCTTTTTAGAGGATTGCCATTAATAGGAATATTCGGAAGTGGACTCACGTTATATTTGATTTTCTAATTCGCCAAAGGACACTATAGAAAGTAACAAACAACAAGGGAAAATTTTTTTTTTATTATTAAGCTTTTAGTCATGCTTTTACTCTCTCTAAAGGCAGTAGCAGTATTACTTTTTTAAAATTTATTTTATTATTATTTAACATCTTATTTTATAATAACCTAATCTCTAAAAAGGATAGATTAATTAACAAATTCTACAAATAACATAATAGCAATATATCATGAAATGCGCTATTAATTTATCTATATAACCATAATTTTGTTGTTGTTACCACAATGCTTTAAAAATGAATAAATAAGTGAAATAATAAAATACTTGACAATATTGAATTTTAGCATACTATTATTGACACTATTAATATAATATTACTATTACTCACTTATTATTTTATTACTAATATTATAATATTTTTCCTAACAAAAAGAAATATATATATATTTCAAGTACCAATAGCCCGCTTGTGTATGCATGCATACAGACTAAATACACACGTGCACGTACGGCATGATACACACCGGTAGCTCGATCTTAGCTCGCATAACACCGCTTGATTAAAGAGCAAAGAACGAGAAACCAAAAGCAAAAACCAGAAGAAATTTAATTGACTAAATTTCATTTGAATTTTCCAAAAATTTTTACTATTTAATATGAAACTAAAAATGCCTTTTCTATTAATCTTAATAAAGTAACTCTTGAAGTAAAATTTGAGTAAAATTTATTTTGACCAAGAGATATACAGTAATAAATTCTACAATTTCTATCTTTGATTTTTATTCGGAATACATAAGAGAATTAATGGGCAGATCAATTATTGATGCATTGAATAAAAATTCGTTTTAATAAATACCAATAATAAAATTTAATCTATATAAGGCACGTATATAGACCCAGTAAAAGATTCACAAATGGCATGGTGTAGCGCCAGTACTGGCGTGCCGCAAAACCGTTACAAAAACACCTCTGACAAGTAAAAATTTTTTCTGTTTGGTTAAATTACGTTAAAAATTTATTTTTGAAGGAAGCTCTTGTTGTAAATTAAAATATAATAAGAACGTTCGAGAATCAATACAAGCGTGCACATAAATGAAAGAACTTACGGTTTCTCGACCTTTTTTTTTTTTTTTTTGGATTTGATATTTCAAAGATAAGAATAAAAAAAAAATATATATATATATAAAAGTCGAATAGACGCAAGACGTTAATAAAAATATTTTCCATTAACGACGTGCATTCATTAAGCTAATCCAAATGAATGATCAAACGTTAAATTTGACAATCAAACAAATGAAATATTAATAGAAAATAAAAATTAAATAAAAATATGTAACTCGAATCAATGTATTTTCTTCAAATAACGATACAAATGAATACGAAAATTCATACAAGCTTATTATTGTTAGATACACGCGTGCCTTTATTTATATATATAAAAATATACTATATATTAAATTTATTAAAGGATGCGCGACGCTTTAGCACAAAGTACAGATTTACAACGAACAATGCCCTAAAATCTTAAGTTAAAACGTTATACTTTAAACAAAATGATAGATTATTATTAGTTACCAAAGTCTGTTTGATTTATCATCGTTATTTTTGTATTATCATAAAAGAAATTAATTGAATATTCAACTATGTATAAAGAAACGATACAATAATTCGCGTTGTTAAGATTTAAATACTCCATTTTTTTTGTCACTTAAAATTAAACGTAAATAAACCCCTCTTAAACAATACACACTCTTGACGTCACATTCTCCGATATTGTAAACATTTTCTTTTTAAACACATATTATTATTGTTATGTATGATTTCTTCGAAACACAACAACACTAATTAAACTAAAATAACTTCGAGACTGCTGTAATTAGCATTTTTAGGGATTTAACCAGTTATACAAAAACATTACAATAACACTACACCTCGATCTTCCACAAATCTTAAATCCTACAATCTTCCCACAAAAATCCCATGTCTAGCAAGAATCTCGTGGAATCGTAGGACCTCATTTCTATCATCGAGGTTGGTGAACTTCAAGAGGACTCCGCTTCTGGAATCAAGAAGATAGTCAACAATGGTGATCGAACCCACAGGATTGATCCTTAGAAGATCTCGAACTACATCAGTAACCTCAAGAGCCGGATTGATCATTACTAAACCCCACATAGCCAGAAGATGCGCCCCATGAAAATCTTCCAAGCCCGACAGCCGATTACCTAGTTGGGCAATGAACCCGGCCACATCAGCCCAACGGCCGAGTTCTGTTTGCCTTGAAGGTCCATCCACATTTCGAGGATTGCCACCTCTGGGCCCTGGAGGTACACGATGATCTGAAGTACTTGAAAGGATGGGAGGACTATGTGTACCCTCCACTCTAGGATTTTCAACTCTCAAGGATGACGAGGACTCGTAAATTATCTCTACACTTTCTGGCCTTGATGGACGGTGTTCTCGAAAACCATGAACTACTGGTCTAACTTCTAACGAACCACCACTTAATAGACCAAAGTTGACAGAATCTATTATAGTAATTGTGGATTCCTCCGCCATTTTTGATCCAAAATTCACATCAATGGTCTCTCTTACACTGATACCAAGAAAACTGTACTCAGTAGCAAAACAAAAATGTACATCGAGTCCTAAGCTCTTCAAGATGCTGATTCCAATGACACACTGAACAAGATCACCATACAATTATAAACCAAACGAAGGCTCGAGAGCAAGGATAAATGAATTCGGCGATAAGAAATATCCGATATCATGAACATCGATACGTCTATAACATCACGCACCTATCGACAGAGACTCCATACGCGACGAGAAACTCGATATAAACAAACAGCCGTGTTCTTATCGCAGCTTCCTCAACGATGACTCAGTTCTGCAAAATTCCATTTCACTTACCTTCCAAATCACTTACCTTACCATCCATTCAGCTTTCCTGAATTAAAAGGACAAAACGTAGAATACACACTTACAAAACAAATAACCTCGAGCCATCATATCGATTTGTAAACTAAATGCATAAATATAAATTTTTAACCCTACTTCATATTCAATTTCACTTTTTGTATACATTTAGTAACGCCAAAATACCTCAGAATCAAGCGTAAATGGCCAACTTAAACTCTCATATTTCATCGAGGACGATGACAATTGTAAGAGGGGAAGGCTGTTACGATCGGACTATTTTTCTATTTTTTTTTATAAATCAAGATAAATGCATTCTTTAATCCAATGTTAAAGAATTAATTTGATAAAACTCTGCAAAGGAGTTAGAATAATCAATTAAGACAAAATCAAATGAAAACGCAAATTATTGCCTTCACGTGCACGTGCAGCCTTCTTTTCAGTCACGTACTCAAGCTATTGCCCGATCGTTAGGAAGAGCAAACCGATCCAAACGGTTTGACGATGCCTTTGAAGGTTTATATTGAACAAATGTTGAAGTACCGGCGGTAATTAGATTGGTACTCATCTTTTCATTCGTCAAAGAAGATGTGACCCCTCCTACTTATCTAGAAATGACCTGATCTGAGTTCAACCACTCTTTGTTGGTCACATATTGACAACACAAATGCAGATTTCATTTCTATAAAGGTTGGAGGATGTTGCACGCCCTTTCATCAGATTTCTCCAGTTCTTTGACGTGTAAAGATCGGTTTCTAATCCCGTCGACGGCGACGCCCTACGCGACGATGTTCTAGAATTTGGTTTTGATCAACTTGAAATAAGTATAACGTTTTAATAAAGGGGATCATCTCAACCATTGCAAATATAATTATCCGACGGCAAGTTGACGTAAAACTTTGAACTAATTTACGGTATTTAATTGTTAAAGTTCGGAAACGATAACAAACAATTATTTTCACCGCGAGTTCAACAAAGTCAAAATTGTGCTACGCCCATCCTTGCTGCGTATAGGTAAGACTTAAGAGTATATTATAACACCAAACCTACACCTACTATTGTACCTTTTCTCATTATCTTTTATAATAAATATCTATTATACCATATCCCTATTTTTGTCTCTTTTCATCTTTATTAATTTTTTTTACTTTTATAACCTAATCAAGAACAAAGCAATAACAGCTCCCATAGAGCTGAAACAGTAAGTATCTCAATAAATAAAAAGCACAAGCCTTACCAACTTGTGCGAAAAAGCAAAACAGCTCCGAAGGTAAATTCAAAATTAACATTATTTTTGGTCCCGCAATTGTTACTTAATCGTAACATTCTCACAAATTTCCGATTCTTTTTGTTAATTCGTAATTATTTTCAATTTCTTTCAAAATTTGTAACTATTTATCTGGTATTGCAATTATTTAATTCAATTTTAAATTATGTATGTTATTTTTGTATTATTCTCTCCAATTTTCAATTAGTTACGTTTTTTTTTTGTTTTTTACAATTGCCACAAAGTTATATTTACTTACCTGATATTTCCATTATTTTCTTCAATTTTAAATTATATCTATGGTTCTTTTGAACCTCTTGCATTTGTATTTTTTTGCATTTTTTTTCTTACATTAGAAATTCTTTTATTCGATTCGTTAATTATTTTAATCTACTTTTGTTTATTTTATCTACTTTTTTATTATTTCCTTTTCTGTTTCAAAAAACTTTGTAAAGTTACAAGTTTTGTTCTGAAATTTTCATCAACTTTTCTTCATTTCAAATAAATGATTTCGGTTTTTTCAATAATATTCTCAAATTTTAATTATTTTTTTTTAATTTTCTAGAATTTTTCATATTTTTGAAATAATTTGATAAATCTTTAATTTTTTTGTTTTATTTAGTGTACATTGCACGGGTAGAAGCACCCATTAAAGATAAAAAAAAAAGATAATAATAAGAAAATACATACAATACAATAGTCGAAAACGAAATAACAAGCAAGAATAAAATAATGAAAGATATAACAAACATATTAAAAGTCTGGTGAGTATGGCCGCATCAATAAACAACATAGTGTAAGATTAATTAGTAATAAATAATAAATAATAAATTAGCCGTGACTGTTGGTTGCAAATAGAATAATATTACGGAGAGTTTGAATAAAAAGATTAATTCTACCATCAAAAAAGTCTAGAAAGTCACTGTAATAGTTAGCTTCAATGCAAAGTCTGTTGAAAATAGAATTTTTACGGAAGTTAGTTTTGTGATAAGAGATGGAAAAAGGTAATAAGTGACGAAGTGATCTCTGAGGAGCAGAAAAATCAATTAGTGACAGAACCTGGGAACAATTGACAAATCCATTTATGGTTTTAAACACGAACACAAGATCGTTGTAAAGAAATCTAGATTTTAACTCTGGTACTCTTAATTGCGTTCGCAATAAAGAGTAGTCATGATTCTCCATGTCAAATCCAATGTAAAGTTGAAACGCAGCAAACCTTAAAAAGCGATTCTGTACTCTCTCGAGCCTAAGAGTATGGATACTATGATAAGGACACCAAATCACAGAACCATACTCCAGGATAGATCGAACAAGCGATAAATACAGAACCCTTAGTGTTGTCAGATTTTTGAAATTCGAAGAATTTCTTTGTATAAAACCGAGAGTTCTGACAGCCTTGTTAACCACATTAGACATATGTGTGTTAAAAGATAAATCGTGGCTAAAGGTAATACCGAGGTCACGTATATCAAAGACACGATTAAGAAACCTATCGTCAAGCGCGTAATCATAACGAAATGTCACTGTTTTTCTAGTAAAAGATATACACGAGCATTTAGCGACATTCAGTGACAACCTGTTAGCGATACTCCAATCGTGTAAACGATTCAAGTCAGTTTGCATTAAAAAACAGTCAAGAAGGCTACGTATTAAATAAAACATTTTTAGATCATCCGCGTACAACAAAATTTTTACATATTTAAAAACAAATTTAACGTCATTTACAAATAAAAGAAATAAAAGGGGACCCAGATTAGAACCCTGGGGAACGCCCGAGGGTGCAATAAATTCATTTGAATAAGAATTACGAATTTTTACGAACTGAGGTCTATTCGATAAATAATTAGCGAGCCAAGAAATTAAGTCTGCGTTTAGACCAAGTAGATGAAGTTTGGCCAGAAGTAGACCGTGATTCATTCTGTCAAAGGCTTTTTCAAAATCGGTATATATAGCGTCAACTTGCAAACGTTTCTCAAGGTTCCGAATCAAATCTTCGGTAAAAATGGATAAGTTAGTGACAATCGATCTACCTTTAACAAATCCGTGTTGCTCGTCTATTAGCAAAGGCAAAGAGGCGCGATAAAAATTGTCAAACACAATACCCTCAAATACCTTGGAAAAACCGTTAAGCAATGAAATCGGTCTGTAATTAGCTACATTATTTTTATCGCCTCTCTTGTGGACTGGAACAATAATAGCAGTTTTCCACATTGCCGGAAATACGCGTTGCGTTAAAGACATGTTAAATAATAAAAAAAGTGGGAAAATTAGTGACGAGCAACAAGACTTTATCAAGGAGACCGCAATCCCGTCGGAACCTGGGCCTTTGTTAGAATCTAGATTCATTATTTTTTTAAAAACCTGTTCTTCTGTAATAGAGAAAGAATTGAGATCTATAGTATTGCAACCAACATCAATTTTACTCGTATTATAAGTCGAGGTATCGTAAAGCGATTCAAAGTAGCGTGAAAACAGTTGTGAAATTTCAAAGTCGTCTTGAGCAGTTACGTCATTAAAAAACATTGAGCGAGGTATACGATTTTCCTTACGCATTTAGTCAATAAATGACCAGAAGTATTTGGGATCCGATATAAGGCGAGTTTCAGCGCGCAGAACATAATTATCGTAGCACTGTTTGGTCAGCGCTTTACAATCACTTCGCAGAGATGAAAAAGTATTATAATCTGACGAATTTCTAGAACTTTTATATTTCAAGTGTGCTATTTTCTTTGCCAGAATTAATCGTCTCAAATCGCCAATAAACCAAGGTGGGAATCTCGGATGATGAATCTCTCTCAGGGGAGTATATAAATTAATTGCGTTATACAAGTGGTAATAAAAGATTTCAAACGCATCGTTCACTTGCAGGGTAGAAAATATAGAAAGCCAATTAATAGAGTAGAGATAGGTATTTATAGCTGCAATGTTCGCGTTAATATAATCGTAACGAATCTTTTTTGGAATATTGTCACGAGAAATATTATTAGTCTTCTTGACTGTACAATCAAAGGCTAATGGAGGATGATAATTATCCACCGGAAGTGACTCATCATTAGCCGCTCGCAACTCAAAACTATCAAAATTAACAAATATGAGATCCAAGGTGGAACCGTGAGAATTTACAATAGAGTTTACTTGTTTCAGCCGCAAATAATCAAGAGTATCGCACAGAATATCAAAAGTTTGTATTTTAATTCTAGAAGTACCGGAAGAAAGAGTGGGAGAATTGTCCGAATTATTCAAGTTAACATTCCATTTCACAAATGATAGATTAAAATCTCCCATAATTATATATTGCGAGGTTGGAAATCTACTATAAATTTCTTCAATAATTTGACAGGCCTCGTAATAATGCTGCACAGAGCTGTTAGGCGGAATGCAAAAAGAACCTAAAATTACATGTTTAGAAAAAAATTTAAAACTTACAAATACGTGTTTAATAGAAGAGTTTGAAGAAAATATTCTATTACATTTGAGTGTTTCCCTTGAAACAACCAAAACACCGCCTCCTAGGAGAAAAGAACTCGTATTAGTGTTCCTATCACATCTAAAAATATCACAATCAGCGAAACCCAGTTCTGGATTCGTAATACCATTATGAAGCCACGTTTCGGTAATAACAAAAATATCAAAAAACACTAAAGGTAGAAAAAGGCGCAGCAAATTCAATTTAGTGCGCAATCCACGTACATTTTGATAGAAAATAGAGAACTTAAAGTCTTTAGAATTAGGATCTCGATTGTGTCGGTTGAGAGAACGAGTGTGAAGCACGTGGATCAAGGCACACATTCAAACCATTGTTGTCGTTGGTGTGTTTACTACTACTTGAGTAATGACAGGGCAGCCGCGACGAAACGCAATCTTGATCCCCGTCTCTCCCGTCTGAAGACGTCGATTCAGCTCTTCCTTTGCTCTGTGTAACTCCTTCAGTTGGCGTTGAGTCCGATCGAAGGTCACCCAACATGCCTTTATTTCCGGCCTCTCTGATATTTTTTTGGCAGACAAATACTCCCGGTGGAACGTGTGAGCTTGGTTTTGAGTATTGAACGTCAGACGTACTGGGCGTGGTTTCATCGGAATCTGAGAAGATAAGCCCACTCTAGTAACTTTTATATTAGTGATCAAAGAGGGGGAGACCACACCATCAAGCATGCTAGACACCTGTGTGTATACGTTACTAGAGACATTATCATGAGACGAGGGAAGATTGTCATGCTCCGGAATGACAAATAAAATGATATTTTTCTTTTTTCTCAATCTATCCTCCAGTTCCAACAAACATTGTTCCTCATTCAAACCAGGGGCATTAATGTTATTAATTTTAGTCTCAAGAACGGACACAGTACCTTCTATTGTTGATGATCTAGTAGCGAGTTCCGCAATTTTGTTCTCGTTGTCGTCGACTTTAGTGGACAATAAAACCAGCTTATTAGTCATTGTAGTCGACAAGTCACTGATCATTTTAGAGAAAGAAGCAAAATGTTCCGTAAATTCTTCTTTGATCATTAGCCTAATATCAGGACATGATGAAGAGGATCCTGAGGCCAGAGATGAGGATGGAGCGGAGACAACCTGAGGTGAGGACGGAACAACATCTATCACTACAGATGCATCTGTGATCGTTAGTGTACGTGGACGAGGTGCACAGCACTTAGCAAAACCACCGTTTTCGAGAACTTCGGTTTTGGATTTGCAACTAGGGTGGTAGGCAGCTTTACAAATAGGGCAGTAAATTGCTGTAATAGTTGCAGCTTTCTTGCAAATAGGGCACAAATTATTTCCCGACATATTCGTTGGAGTAACTTCCGATAACAGGTTGTCACATGTATTTCGAGGTTAGGAACCACGCACGATACAAAACTGCTACTCAAAAAGAACTTAAAGTTAATTAGGACAAAACCAATATAGCAGTATGTCCAGATTAAAAACGGGAACACTGTGCAACTAATTTACATTAAAAAGAAACAATATAAAAACAGGATAATAACTAAAATCGACTGTTTCGCTACAACACGTGTTTAAGATACGGCCACCTAGCGGCAAAAAAATTATATTTTTTATATTGATTGATATTAAGTATCAATCATTGGTTCAATGTTCAGTTATTTGCTCCAAAATTTTATTATTCAAATTTTTTCTCTATTTTTTTTAAAGATTTTTAATTATTTTTTACAATTTTTTATTATTTCCTTTAAAAAAAAAATTGCAGTTTCTTCAACTTTCAAATTTATAAATCATTTTTCAATTATTTTCCTCAATTTTTAATTACTGTTATTTTTTTAAATTATTTTCTAACATTTTAAAATGTTTCTCACAAATTTCCCATTCTTTTCGTTAATTTGTAATTATTTTCAATTTCTTTCATAATTTGTAACTATTTATCTGGTATTGAAATTATTTAATTCAATTTTAAATTATTTTATTTCAATTATTTTATTTCATTTCATAGACGGGCAAAAATACCCTATTTAGTACAACAAAAAAAAATAAATATACAGTAATTCATCAACTGCCTATACATTCTAATATACATCCTTTATACAATTCAAAATAGCAATGCTCGCAGAACAGAAATGAACTTTCTTAAACTACCGTTAAAAAAATCGACGTCCTCACTGTAGTAATTTGCTTCTCTATTGATTCTGTTAAAGAGAGAATGTCGCCCATAATTTGTTCTTCGATAAGTCACAAAGAAAGGGAAACAGAATCTCAATGGTCTCGAAGGAGCAGAAAAATCAATAGAGGCCAAAACAGCCGGACACTGAACGGTTCCGTTGATCACCTTAAATAAAAAAAGTAAATCTGCGAAGAAAAATCTGAGCTGGATCTTTGGAACATTTAGTTGAGTTCGTAATGCATCGTAATCATGAGTAAAGAAATCAAAATTTAATTTCAAACGTCTAGCCGCAAATCTCAAGAAACGATTTTGAACTCTCTCTAGCCTGAGCATACTAACCGCATAATAAGGAGACCAAATAATTGAAGCAAATTCAATATGTGGCCTAACAAAAGAAAAATATAAAATCCTAAGTGTTGAAGAATCACTGAAACCCTGAGAATTGCGTTTAATAAAAGCTAAGGATGCAACAGCTTTACTGACTACATTATCCATTTGGACATCAAATGTCAAGTCACCACAGAGTATTACACCCAAATCGCGGATTTGACTCACACGTTTAATGGTTTCCCTATTGATTCTGTAGTCATAGTATATTACATTTTTTTCTTTTTTGTAAAAGTGATAACATTACATTTCTCAGTGTTCAGTATCATCCCATTCAGTTCACACCATCTGCATAGATTATCAATATCAATCTCAATACAATGACAGTCGTTAAGATCGAGAATAATTCTATAAAATTTAAGATCATCAGCAAATAGGGAGAACCTACAATGCTCAAACACTGAATTAATGTCATTTATAAAGATCAAAAATAAAAGAGGACCTAGATTTGATCCTTGAGGAACTCCAGATGATGCAGTGAACACTGATGAGTATAAGCCCCTAATTCTCACAGATTGCAATCTGTTAGACAAGTAACTGTCAAGCCAGTCGATTAAAAAAGTGTCAATCCCCAAATCAGTGAACTTTCTTATTAATATATTATGGTTGACCTTGTCAAAGGCCTTCTCGAAATCAGTGTACACCACATCAACCTGAGCACTACATTCAATATTATTAGACAAAAAATCGGTGAATGTACTCAAGCTAGTAGTAACCGATCTTCATCTGACGAATCCATGCTGATCATCCAAAATCAAATTAGAAAAATGAGCATAAAAATAATCATAGGCGATACTTTCAAAAATTTTCGAAAAAATGCATAACAATGTTATGGGTCGGTAATTTTTAATATTAATAGAATTGCCTTTTTTGTGGATTGGAATAATAATTCCTCTTTTTCACACCTCAGGAAAAATACCTGAAGGTAAAGAGAAATTAAAAAGTATATAAAGTGGATCTAAAAGCGATAAGCAGCATGTCTTGACGAAAAGAGGCGAGATTCCATCCGAACCGGCAGAAACTGACAGATCCAAATCATTAATTTTATTCTTGATCATATTCTTAGAAATTGAGAATTGAATAAGATCAACGGAAGAACGTCCAATGCCCGTTACATTATCTGAATGAGGTGTGTAGACTGACCTAAAAAATGTCGGAAAAAGTTCTGCTATGTGAAATGAGTCATTCGCAGTGACGTCTTCTAAAAACATATTATTAGGGATGCGCTCCGACTTACGAGTTTCTTTTATAAATTTCCAAAAATATTTTGGGTTAGATTGAACAGAAGTTTCTGCTTTTTTTATGTAATTATCATAGCATTTTCTTGACAAAGTTTTGCATGCAGCTCTCAGTTCAGAGAATACTCGATAACATACATCAGATTTAAAGTATTTAAAATTATAATGTGCAATTTTTTTTTCCCTTGTCAATTTCCGCAACTCACCGGAAAACCATACCGGATATTTAGAATTGTTAATTATCTTTATCGGAGTGTATTGTTCAATTACTAAGTTTAAACAGTCATAAAAGTTTTGAACAGACTCATTCACATCTAGACCCGAAAACTGAAACTCCCAATCAATTGAGGCAAGAGATGAAATTATGTCTGAATAATTAGCTTTAGAGAAATCATATCTCGTCGAAACATTAAAAACATCGTTAACGTTATTATTTCCAATATTTATGTAGTCCTTATTTACTAAAATATAAACTAAAATATCAAGGCACAACGATGGATGATAACCATCTTCGGGGACTAGTATGTCTATTGCTCGGAATGGTAAAAACTTAGCAAAATATTATGTATGTTATTTTTGTATTATTCTCTCCAATTTTCAATTAGTTACGTTTTTTTTTGTATTTTATAATTTCCACAAAGTTATATTTTTTCACCTGATATTTCCATTATTTTATTTAATTTTAAATTATATCTATGGTTCTTTTGAACCTCTTGCATTTGTATTTTTTTGCAATTTTTTTTCTTATATTAGAAATTTTTTTATTCGATTCGTTAATTATGTTAATGTACTTTTGTTTATTTTATCTACTTTTGTATTATTTTCTTTTCTGTTTCAAAAAACATTGTAAAGTTACAAGTGTTGTTTTAAAATTTTCATCAACTTTTCTTCATTTCAAATAAATGATTTCGGTTCTTTCAATAATATTCTCAAATTTTAATTATTTTTTTTAATTTTCTAGAATTTTTCTTATTTTTGAAATAATTTAATAAATCTTTAATCATCAATCATTGGTTCAATGTTCAGTTATATGCTCCAAATTTTTATTCTTCTAATTTTTTCTTCACTTTTTTTAAGATTTTTAATTATTTTTCACAAATTTCTATTATTTCCTTTTATTTAAAAAAAATTAGTAATTTCTTCAATTCTTTATTTTAAATTAAATATTCTCCTCCCCTCCCCCAACATATCATTGTATTTATCATATTTCAATTATTTTCTTCAACTTTCAAATTTATAAATCATTTTTCAATTATTTTCCTCAATTTTTAATTACTGTTATTATTTTTAATTATTTTCTAACATTTTAAAATGTTTATTACAAATTTCCCATTCTTTACGTTAATTTTAATTATTTTCAATTTCTTTCAAAATTTGTAACTATTTATCTCGTATTGCAATTATTTAATTCAATTTTAAATTATGTATGTTATTTTTGTATTATTCTCTCCAATTTTCAATTAGTTACGTTTTTTTTTTGTTTTTCATAATTGCCACAAAGTT
Organism: Ganaspis brasiliensis; assembly: GCA_037103525.1. Lineage (NCBI taxonomy): Eukaryota > Metazoa > Arthropoda > Insecta > Hymenoptera > Figitidae > Ganaspis > Ganaspis brasiliensis. Next base: position 353,897 of record JAZKLR010000573.1, read on the forward strand.
ATATTTACTTACCTGATATTTCATTATTTTCTTCAATTTTAAATTATATCTATGGTTCTTTTAAACCTCTTGCATTTGTATTTTTTTGCATTTTTTTTCTTACTTTAGAAATTCTTTTATTTGATTCGTTAATTATTTTAATCTACTTTTGTTTATTTTATCTACTTTTTTATTATTTCCTTTTCTGTTTCAAAAAACTTTGTAAAGTAACAAGTGTTGTTTTGAAATTTTCATCAACTTTTCTTCATTTCAAAAAAATGATTTCGGTTTTTTCAATAATATTCTCAAATTTTAATTATTTTTTTTAATTTTCTAGAATTTTTCTTATTTTTGAAATAATTTAATAAATCTTTAATTATCAATCATTGGTTCAATGTTCAGTTATATGCTCCAAATTTTTATTCTTCTAATTTTTTCTCTACTTTTTTTAAGATTTTTAATTATTTTTCACAAATTTCTATTATTTCCTTTTATTTAAAAAAAATTTGTAATTTCATCAATTCTTTATTTTAAATTTAATATTCTCCTCCCCCCCCACATATCATTGTCTCCCTCCTTCTCTCCCGCCCCCCTAACTTATCATTGTATTTATCATATTTCAATTAATTTCTTCAACTTGTCACGTCCGCGTGACGTGTTTATATATAAATATATATAATTTAGTGTATATTTCACAAGTATTACATTTAATTCTTGAATTTGGCTAAAATCAATACTTGTGCAATAAACTATAATGAATATCATGAGCGGTAGATAGGTGAGCATGAGAATAGATCTAGTTTTGTTAATTTATTCACCCTAAAAGAACATTCGCTCTTAATAGTTCTAACTGCACCTAACACGAGTGAGTTGAGCCATGCCTAGTGTTAGGAGCGGTTTCGTAAGCACCTGCCACGAACGACACAAAACCTACGCAAAATTAAGAAGGGTTGAAAATGCAAGAAACCGAGGTTTCTTCACAAATTTACTAAAACAAAAAATCAGTTCTCACTTCGCCACGATCATCTCCGGTTCACTTTCTGCTAAATTCATCTTTGATACTCGGACTTTGAAAATCGCTAGTAGCAAAATCTACAATTATCGAGTCTTGTAACCGAGTACAGCTTATAGTCCTTTCGCGACATAAATTCTACGAATAATATTGTATCGTACACGGAAACTATATATGTGTTGTGTAAATAATTTATAACATTGTACTTTCCAAAAATTGTATTGAAGAAAAAGAGTGAGTTAAAAGGTGAAAGTGTAGAGCTCCTGACATAATTTGTCAGTATTTATCAACTTTAATCCTTTAACAATTTAACCCTTTCATTCAGCTTAATCCTTCAACAATTTAACCCTTTATTTCAATTTCATCCTTTATCAATTTAATCCTTTCAGATCAACTTAATTCCTTTAACAATTTAACCCTTTCAATCGACTTAATCCTTTAACCCTTCTTTTATTCAATTTAACTCATTTTAACCCTGTACCAATATTAATCTTCTATCCTTTTAATCAACCCTAAATCCTTCATCTTGAATCTCTGCCGCAAAGAATCTGAAATCAAAGAATTGTGGACCCTCGACCCCTCGTCAGTATTTTTCATCTGCTTTGAACGATTTCTGGCTGAAAAGGAACTTGACCCTGAAATTTGAGACGACCAGGATCCATAAACTATCCTCTTGCAACGCAACTTGTATTTGGGTCTTTACAAGTATTTTTTCTACTGGCTAGGACCTTTTCACTTGCTGCGTCGTTTTGAGGTCTCAACAACTGCAGCCCATAAATTTCCCTTGGGGTTCATACGAACCTGTACTTGGAGATTTTGAGAGGACTACTCACATGCTTTAGATTCATTAAAAAGTAAGAATTTACATTCTATTTTCCTGCCTCCTGTAAGTTGAATGCCTTAAGCTAATAAGTCGCTTTGTTCCAGTTATTGTGGCGGCTTAGACAAGGATTCAGGTTTACGTGAAGATTTCTTCTTCTCATTCTTCCAACTCCGTGACTCATGTAATTTAGATAAATAAAAGAATTTATCTCGCTTCCTAACGTATTGTTCGGTGGATTTTCTTTTGCCCTGTTCCCTTAGTTCAAAGCCTCCTGGCTTTGTAAATAAATCGGGGATAAATATTAAAATAAATGAATTCGTAGACTGCGATTGTCCCTTCCGGACATAACAGAATACAATTCTTAAATTTTTGGTGCATCGGCCGGGAAAACCACAAAAGAAAAGAAACTAAACAATGCAAAGCGGTTGAGAGGAAAAATCTGAAAATATTTTCAATTCTAAAAATAAAATCTTTAATATAAAATCATTGGAACTTTTGACAAGTGAAGTAAAAATGAATAAAATCTTGTGAAAACTAAATTTTGCGAATAACTTAACAAATCTAAATCCTTGGTTGTATACGCATTTAAATGTCTATTTATAAACAATAAAAAGCAAAACACGACTAGTGACTATCACACCAGAAGTAGGACTAAAGCACTGGCAGATCAGGAAAAAAGTCAAACATTTATTAATTTTGGGGAATCCACAAATCCTAAGGTTGTTCATTCACCACCAGTAAAAAGAGTAGAAAATAATAATTTCAATTCTGAGGAACCATCTAGTAGTTTCTCAAGTGATAAATCTGATGAAACAATTTTGAATCCTAATAATAGTTTAAAGTTTTCTACTTCTAAAAAGTCTTCTTTAGAGCAAATAACCGAATTAAGAAGACTTTTGCGTGAGTCATTAAAAGATAAAACTTTTGATGAAAAAACTGGTGAAATAAATCTATTAAAGGGTCTTACAACAAATTCAATAAAAACCACGGATTCAAATCAAGATTTGCAAAAACATCTTCAAAACGAAAATTCTAATATTCATAAGTCCCAAATCAATAATTCTTTAACAGGAATTTCTCTTGACGAAATGAGTGTACCGTATAACCAGCAAGTCTCTTTAAGGGACGCCTTAGAAATAGTACCAGTTTTTGATGGTAAAAATATCTCTCTTTCGGCTTTTATAGAGGGGTGCGATGAAGCAAAAGAAATGATTCCAGATACACCTCAAGTAGAGGAGAATTTAGTAAAATTAATTCGCGGAAAATTAGTAGGAGAAGCTAGACGGGGAATTTATGGTTCAACATTTAAAAGCATTAAAGATTTAACGGATCAATTAAGGAAAATTTACTTGCCGCGAAAAAGTGTTTACCAGTTACAAGGTGAATTAGGGAATATTTACATGTGGGAAAATGAAACGGTATTGTCATATGCGAATCGCGTAAAAGAAATTGCTGATCAAATCTATGATGCTCATCGAATAAATAATAAAGGGGTCCTAGATAAAACTTTTACTGAATCCTTAGAGAAGGATTTAATTCAATGTTTCCGTAGAGGATTAAAACCGGAAATTGAAATTCGGATTCCAGAAACAATAATTTTTAAAGAAACAACGAGTAAGGCTATCGAAGTTGAAAGAAAAATAAATGCTAGTAATGAACTTAGGAAAGGGAAATCTAAAACGAGTGAATTCAATGAATCAAAGGTGACCTTTGCAAAAGTAGAAGCTTTAATTTGTCAAATCTGCAATTTAAAAGGGCACATCGCTGCCACTTGTCGAAGATATATTAATAATCAAAGTTCTCAAAATCGTGGTAGGAATTTTTCACCCTGGAATGGGGAAACAAGCTCTCAAAATAGAGAAAATTCTTCATTTTCTCAAGGCCGATGGGAATCTCCATCACGTGCACGAAATTTTTCTCCAATACGCGGAAATTCATGGAGACCTGCACAACAATCGCCAAATTTTAGAACAAATCATTCTCCTAATTTTTCAAATTCATCTTTTAATAACAGAAACAATATAACATGTAACTATTGTAGAAAACCGGGGCATTTATTAAAAGATTGTAGGCGCAGAGAATATAATAATCAATTCCGAGAAAATAATCAATTCAGACAAAATAATCAAATCAGGGGTAATAATTATCAGTTCAGAAGTAATAATCAATTTAGGGGTAACAGTAACCAAGTCAGGAGAAATAATCAATACAGGGAAAATAGCCCATTCAGAGAAAATAATCAATACAGGGAAAATAGTCCATTCAGAGGAAATAATCAAAACCAAGAAAATAATCGGCGTTCATTTTCACCATCTCCAATGAATCAGGGAAACGATCAGAACCGTCTTAATCAAGGTGCAGTGGGACAGGTAACCCAGGATTAAATGCACCTGAATACGAAAGTGAAAAGTCAATAGAAAGTGTTAAAGTCAATTTTAGTAAAGGAAATATGATACCAACAATTTTTATTAACATAAAAGAAGTTCAAGATCCTGTTCATATGATGATTGATACAGGAGCAGGGTTAAATTTAATCAAAAATAAAACAATAAATTCTTTAATGCAGGTTAATACTTCCAGGAAAATTCAACTCACCGGAATTAATGAACATCCTGTACATACTTTAGGTCAGGTTAAAATAAAAATTTTCGGCTATTTAACTACATTTCACATAATACCTGATGAAGTACCTGTCGATGAAGATGGAGTATTAGGTTTAGAATTTTTCACTGATAACAATGTAAAAATTAATTATGCGGAAAAATGCTTAGAAGTGCATGGTCAATTTTATCCTTTCTCACCCCAAGAAACAATAATTTTACCACCTAGATCAATCACAAGTATGTACATGGTAGTTGAAAATACAGAAGTCAAAGAAGGTTACATACCGTTAGTAACAACAAATCCAGGTGTATTTATGGGCCACGCAATTGTCACAAATAATCAGGGAAAAGCTTATATTAAAGTCGCGAATACACAATCCGAACCAATTAGAGTCCAAATACCGAGAATAAAATTACAAGAATTCGAAGAATTTAAAGCAATAAAAAATAAAGTTAGTCAAATCGAACCACAAAAATCTAAAATCAATTGCAATTCAGTTGAAAAACTTTTAGATAGTTTCTTTTCTACTTCAATTTCAAATCAAGAAAAATATGCGTTTTAAAAGATTACAGGTAAAGAAAGAGTTGAACAAATATTAGATTTACTGCGTTTAGACCATTTAAAATCAGAAGAATTAAAACATGTAGAAGCTTTAATTGGAAAATATTCCAAAAGATTTCATTTACCAGGTGAATATCTTACGGCTACAAACGTTTTAGAACATAATATTCCGACTAAAGATGAAGAACCTGTATTTACGCGTCAATATCGATTTCCACCTGTTCATAAAGAAGAACTTTTAAGGCAAACGAATGAATTAATTGAAAATAAAATCATTAAACCTTCCCAATCTCCGTATAATACTCCAGTTTGGATTGTACCAAAGAAAGATGATTCGCAAGGTAATAAAAAATGGCGGATGGTACTCGACTTTCGCAAATTAAATGAAAAAACAATTACTGATTTTTTCTCATTGCCCAATATAAATGAAGTACTCGAAACTCTCGGGAATGCGCAATACTTTTCAGTTTTTGACCTAGCTTCCGGTTTTCATAAAATTAAAATGAGTGCAAAAGATTCTCATAAAACTGCTTTCTCTACACCTTATGGTCATTATGAATTTGATCGTATGCCATTCGGACTTAAAAATGCTTCAAGTTGCTTTCAACGATTAATGAATTCGTGTTTATCTGGATTAATTGGAACAGAATTATTCGTTTATTTAGATGATGTCGTTATTTTCGCGAATTCTTTAGAGGAACATCAGGAAAAATTTGATAATTTTATGAATCGTTTAGAAACAGCTAATTTAAAATTACAGCCAGACAAATGTAAATTTCTTCGACCGGAAGTGGTTTATTTAGGACACATTATTGATAAAGACGGTGTAAAACCAGATCCGAAAAAGCTTAGCGCAGTAAGAAATTTTCCCACTCCAAAAACCATTAAAAATGTCAAACAATTTTTAGGCTTGGCAGGTTATTATCGGCGTTTTATTGAAAATTTTTCAAAGAAGTCAGGACCTTTAACACAGTTATTAAAGAAAGATATGCCTTTCAAGTGGGGTGATAAACAAAAAAAACCTTTTGAAATTTTAAAAGATGAACTTTGCAAAGAACCTTTATTAATAAGACCTGATTTTGACAAACCTTTTATATTAACTACTGATGCTTCGGGTTTTGCAATTGGTGGAATTTTATCTCAAGGTGAGATAGGTAAGGACAAACCAATTGCTTATGCTTCTAGATCTTTAAATGAGCATGAAGTAAAATACGACACCTATAATAAAGAAGCCTTGGCAATTGTGTATTGTATTTTACATTTTAGACACTTTCTGTATGGTAGGAAATTTCAAATTGTCACAGATCATAAACCTCTGCTATGGTTTAAAAATTCAAGCGATCCTTGTTCACGTGTAACAAGATGGAAACTTGAATTGGCGGAATATGATTTTGAAATGATTCATAAAGCAGGAAAAATGAACGTCAACGCGGACGCGTTATCTAGGAACCCTGTTAATATTGCAAGAAGAATTATTCCAAAAAAATTTAATAATGATAGTGATGATGTGAAGCAAGTAATTGGAAGAGAAGAAGATGAAATAGATAATCTATTTGAATATTTATTGGAAGAAGAAGAAGAAGAAGACGTAGATAAGGATGAAATATTTGGTTGGCGAATTGAGAATAATGATAATGTCTATGATGACAATGATGTTAAAAATGAAGAAGATGAATTCGAAAATGAAGACGAAGATTTAAATTGCTATGAGGAAATTGATGATGATCTCTCCGAAGAATTTAATAATAAAGAAGATAATTCTGATTTTAAAGTGGTAACTAGAAGACAATTGAAAAAACTAAATCAAGGAAAAAATGAGAATCAAGATAAATTGGGTAAATATGAAGAAAATTTGAATCGGGGAAGTGTTCGAAATCTGAGAAATAAAAATTATGAGTCAAATAAATCAAGTGTAAATCAAAATCGAGTGAATAAAAATACTAAATCTGTGAAAAATAAGTCAAGTAAGTCGGGTCGGAAACAAATTCTAATGAATCAAAATCCTAAATCTGCGAATACTAAATCAAGTGAATTAAGTGGTAACAAAAATCTAGTGAGTGATGCTACTCAATCAGTAAATATTAAGTCAAATGAATCAAGTAAAAATTCGAAGTCGGTTAATACTAAGTCGGGTGAATCAAGCGAAAATACTAAGTCGGATAATATTAAGTCAAGTAAGTCAAGTGAAAATCAAAATCTTAAATCGGGTATTAAATCAAGTGAAATAATGAAAAATCGAAAAAGTGAAAATACTAAATCTGTATATACTAAATCAAGTGAAGGTGTAATCAACTGCGAAAATCTGAAAATGAAATCTACGAAATCAAATCCTGAAATAAATAAAGATGAAAAGTCAAAAATCGAAGAAAATTTTCAAAGTCGGAGTAATACAAGAAATCTACGAAGTCGAAGTCATTTAGAGAAAATTCGAAATAAGAAATATTATTCAGATTCTAAAGTCGATAATGAAGAAGATGAGGGGGAAATACTAAATCAAGCAATTCAAGTTCAAGGTGAAAATCAAAGTTCGCGAAATTTGCAAAATTCTGATGAAGATTCTGATCCTGATTATATTTAAAATCCTGTGAAACAAAATCAATCGAGAAAAAGAGGAAGACCGCGTAAAATGAATTCTGATAATAAAGCACTTAATTCTGATGAACAATTTGAAGAAATTGAAGAAAATAAAGAGATCAAAGAAATCAAAGAAAGTGAAAAATTTGAAAAATATGAAGAGTTTGAAGATGATAAAGAAGATGTTGATAATGATATGGAAGAAGTTGATTTCGGTTCAGAAAGTAACAAACGACCCCCTCCCAAACCCCCACCCTTAGACAGTCCCTCTACTTCTGCCAATAATATCCATTCTCGAAATATTGTTGAATGTAAAGATCAATTAAGAATGAGAAAGGATAATTATGTGTACTTTTTATCGACGACATGCGCACCTCAGGATAATGGTTCAAAGAGTCTGTTTAAGCAAAATGAATTACCTAAGTTTAAAAATCTCGAAATCAGTGAAGCTAAAGAATTTAAAAAGGGTAACTTTTATCATATTGCATTACCAATAATCTCAGAATCTAGTGTTAGTCTAACTGAAATGCATAAAAATATAAAAACATCCATTCAATCTTTTAAAACATTGGCTGAAAAATTACAACTTCGTTCTGTTAGCATTGCAAAAACAATGGTAATAAATCATGTAGACTGGAATGAAATTGTTTTAATGCTTCGAGAAATTTTTCAAAATTCCAAAATCACAATAATAATATGTAATGGCTATATTCAATATGCAACAAACGAACAAAGAAAAGTTTTAATCGAAGAAGCATATTCATCAGCGTTAGGTGGTCACAAAGGAGTAAGCAAAACTTATAACCGCATCAGACAAAAATATTTTTGGGAAAATATGAAAACAGATATTCAAAAATACATACAAATTTGTTTGCAATGTCAATTAAAAAAGCTTGTTCGAGTAAAAACTAAAAATCCTATGGTTATTACTGACACTCCAGGAATTGCATTTGAGAAAGTTTGTTTAGATATTGTAGGTCCTTTGAAACCGGTTACAAAGAATGGTAATGACTATATATAAACAATTCAAGATAATTTAACTAAGTACTCCTTAGCAATACCATTACCAAATCATCAAGCAAGTACTATCGCGGATGCATTTATCAAAAAATTTATTTGCATTTATGGTGCACCAAAAGCTGTATTAACTGATCAAGGTCGTGATTTCCTGAGTAATCTTCTAAAACGAGTTGCAAAAATGTTTCGCATTAGACAATTTAAAACAACAGCTTTTCATCCACAATCAAACGGTTCGCTAGAAAGATCGCATCATGTTTTAGCGGAATATTTGAAACAATTTGTTAACAAAAATGCACAATGGGATGATTGGTTAGAATTGGCAACTTTTTCATATAATACCAGTGTTCACGAAGGAACTAAATGTACTCCATATGAACTACTCTTTGGTCGTTTAGCCAGATTACCCTCAAGTCAACCCTTACTTCCAGAAGAAACATTAAAAACCTATGATGATTATTTGATAAATCTAGTAACGAAATTACATGAAATCCAATTTTTAGCACGAAACAATCTGATTAGCGCAAAAGAAAAGTCAAAGACGTATTATGACAGGAAAATTAATCCACAAAATTTTAAGGTTGGAGATAGCGTATTCCTTTTACAGGGACCTAAACCTGGTAAATTAGGCAATCAATATACTGGTCCACATGAAGTTTTAGAGATTTTAGGCAAGGGCAACATAAAAGTAAAACTAAGTAAAGGACCTAAAATCGTTCATATTAATAGACTTAGATTATCTCACATTAAACATCCTGATCAGGATTAAAAACAGGAATCACTTTGGAAAATCATTCTTTTTGTTTCAGAAAAAAAAAAATCTGCATTTCCAAAATTGTTAGTCGAAGAAATCAGTCAATATGGTTGTTAGTATGTATGACTTTGTTCATCATTCAGCAATGCCTTTGGAAGCAATTGTAAAATCACCTTATCTGAACAATGGAGAAGAATTATTTGATGTTTATCTAGATATTAAGCATAGTTATGTTTCTGAATCTATACTTGCTCAAGACTGTAACTATATTGCAATCCCGGATGGGCATTGCATACGCGGTCATTTTGTAGAATCAATGGGATGGATTCTTCTTACTCTAAATGAAAAGGAAGTACCTTTTAATATCATCAATCAATTTTATTCCGATCTAATTGAATTAGACACTGGTATTATTGGTTACCGAGAAGCCAGGGAAGCAGGGATTCTTAATTAAATGTACCTTAATCAATATGACTTTAATTAATCAAGTATAAAATTCGAATAAAAATAATAAACCCCTCCTGTTTCAGGAGATGGGGACTATACGACTTATCATCTTAATTGTATGCGGAGTAGTAACCTTCGCAGCATCAGCTTACGGTATTCTAGGATATGACTGCGCTTCTAGTAGATTAAACATTACAACCTTATCATTGATTGATGTGGGAAACTGCGAGGCACCAAAGGGTAAGCCAAATGCAACAGAAACCTATATTCAACTGTTGCAATTTACTGGAATTACTAAAATTAAGGTAATTCAATGTAAAATAGAAATTAAGCGTACTATTTTCTATTGTGGAATGCATTCACATTCGTCCATAGTAGATAAAGGAGTGGCGGAATACTTGCATGAAATCTCGCATGATTCTTGCAGGGAAATACATAATATTAGAACTTATAAACATAATGAGCAAGTAAAAATTCACGGATTAAAAATGAATCAGACTCTTTCAAGTAGTGTAACATTTGCCGGAGATATTGACAAAGATGGTGAATGTTCAGGAGTTAGTTATATTGTCCCCATAGGTAGTTGGAAAAATGTTGTTGTCCAGGGGATGATAAAAATAACATTAGCAGAGCAATATGCAGTAGCTGATCTTGAAGCGGACAGAGTACGTTTGAATTCTGGAATATCATGTCCTTTATCTGATACATCTTGTTTCGACAATGATTACGGATATTCTTTTTGGGATCCTTTACCTAGCGATATTTGCCAGTTTAACAGATATTCTTTACTTTATGAGGGTTCAACTAATAAAATCAGAAATAAGGAAACTGATGAAACATTTTTCTCTTTAGAAACAAAGGAAATAACCTTTGTACTTAGCCAGAAAGGTCAATTTTCAATATGTCAGTATATATTATATCGTACTGAGCATCCTAAACTTTTTATTTTTGAGACCGTAAAAGGACGACCATTTCTAGAGGACAGAAAACTAACAGTTGAAGCTCTGGACATAATGTTATATGTAAATTCTAAGTTCGTCTATGTCGAACGACATATTCGGACGCAAATAAATATATTATATCAGAATATAATGTACCAACGTTGTAAGCTTGAGCAAGAAGTATTTCGAAATTCATTGATCCTTGCGACCCAAGGACCGGATGAATTTGCACTTCATTTAATGAAAGGGCCCGGTTACATGTTGGTAGTAGCAGGAGAAGTAGTACATATTGTTAAATGTGTACAAGTAGAAGTAGTGTATAGAAAAGTCAATCAATGTTATCAGCAATTACCAGTATTTAAGGGAAATGAGAGCCTTTTTCTAAACCCACGTAAACATATACTAACTAACCAGGGTACAATAATTGATTGCAATTCTTTCGTACCTACCATGTATCAAATTGGTGACACATGGTACAAGATTTCTCCAAATCCAGTAGAATCTTTTCCTCCTCAAATATTACAATCTATGCAAAATCATACGTGGAAATATACTAATCCAGCGTCATTAGCAACTAGTGGAATTTATTCACAATCAGATTTGGAGAAATTACGTGAACATGTTATGTTCCCCGCGGAAAAACCTATGATATTAAATACTTTAGCTCGAGGATTTTCTGGTCACGATATTGCCGATCAAAAATTATCGCTTATGGGATTTATAGATGAACAAACTTTGGATAGAATTGCATCCTCAGCCTGGGGAAAATTTTGGTCCATTTTTACGAATTTTGGTACTGCTAGTGCTGGTTTGATTGGTATAGTTATAATTGTCCGTTGTTTCAAGCTTATAGCTGACACATTTATTCATGGCTATACCTTGCATGCTGTTTTTGGTTGGTCATTTAAATTATTAGGCGCTTTTTGGGACTCAGTCACAAATTTACTATTACATCTTGGTAGGAATGAACCAGCTCCTGCAGTAGCCCCAACGCATGATATAGAACTTGGACATATAACTTGCCCACCTCCTTCACCTGAACCAAGATTACCCGAATATAAGAACCCAGAACCCAGAATTCAAGGTAACTGGGAAAATTCTCAAATACGACATATCTATCCTAATCCTAACATAGATAATAATTATGTCGTGCATGTCTGAGAATATAATGACGCATGAAGCTTGCTACATAACTCTTTTGCACAATTTTCTAGTTAAAAATGCATGCCCTTTACCGGAATTTGAAATCACACAAAACTCTAATAATCAAGCATTTTCTTGTGTTTTAAGACATCTAGATAAAAGTATAATCATGTCGGGAAAAGATCCAAGAAAATTAGAACAAAATACTGCAAAAACTCTTTTTGAAATTTTAAAGAAAGAAAATCATGAAGCGCAAGAATCTGCTGACACCTTTTTTAGATTCATCGAGTTAAAAAGATTATGTTACTATAATAAATTACCTAATCCTACATTTACCTTTCTTCAAATTCAAGTAGATAATGAACACTTTCTTTTTATAGTTATTGTAAAAGTTGGTATCTATCAAAAAACTACAACTGCATTTGATCCTTCAACTGGTCATTTTCAAGCAGTTATTAATATGATTACATCTCTCCACTCTATTTTACCTTATGTATTCTTGTCCATATCCTTACCTAATGTCGCGGCAAAAATTAGTGCCTGCTATTAACACTTATAATGTACCAATTGAAAACCCATCTTCATCCAACAACCACCCATTACCCCTTATAAGTTTCTCCCATGTACACTCATCACCATTAACAAATAATCAAATTCAAGACTCAGTATCTCCACATCCAATAACAACTATATCAAACCCAGATTCATCCTTTCAACCAAGTTCCCAAAATCTTAGAATAAGTTTTCCATTTAAAACTTCAGTAACTGCAATTTTTCAATCTAACCTCCCAAGACACCTTAATAACAAAGGAATGCCTAGAAAAATAAGAAAATTAAAAGTATGCATGAAATGCCCGAGGTGTGGATTTCATACTAAACAATGATATTCTGAGATATATTTAATCATTGACAAATGTAACTATAACTTTTTCTATTCTGTTTCAGGTAAACCAGAAGCATTATGGCAATTCACTCTCTGATCAAAGTTTATCTCTTTATTTTCTTCACTAGTTCTTCTCTATCTCAAGTTGAATTACCTTTTTCAAATTTCCCTTATTCAAAAAATCCTGCTTTATATTATGAACACTTAGGTACAACAAGGATAATTGTTGATAAATGGAAGGTTATGACTTACGTAAAATTAGTAGATTTAATGGAAATAGAAGGAAAAATTTTTAATTATGTCTTAGAAGCGGAATACGCATGTGGATTGCTAAAGAACACTAGCGACTGTCTGCAATTAGATTTCAGTATTAGAATTACTTAAATCAGTAAAATTAATAAACAAATACAAGTATTTTTAAATAATCTAGTAAAATCAACTAGAAATCCTTCTCCCGAAATAAGTAAAATATTTTCTGAAATTCAAAAAATTATGAGCAGTATAGAGAAAAATGGTTACCATAAGTCATGTTGGAACGCATATTCATCGCATATTTTTCCTTCCTCTTTTAATGAAATTTTACAAGATTACCAAAGATTAAACGAAACAATGGTACAACAATTTTCAAATAGAAATCAATTGCTTTTCATTCTTGAGTTTCTTGACGAATATTTGTTCACCTTGGATAACCTATACCAATCCCTAATACATTCACCTAGTAATGTATGGTATCCTCCTCTAATCTCTTTAAATTTTGACGACACTTATGAGGATATTCAAAATAATAATCCAGAAATATATATTCCCACTGATATACCTTTCCCTGACTTCCTCAAACCAGCAGAAATCTCATTATACCATGTAAAACAATACATAGTTTTTCTCATAAACATTCCACTTTTATCGAAACAAACATTTCAATTATTTAAAATTCACTCAATTAAAGGTAACAAGAAATGGAATAAGAAATTTGACACAATAATTGATATTAACCCCAAAAATGAGTATATAGCATTTTCAATTAAAAACAAAGCTTACTTTATTTTTAACTCTGAATGGTTTAAATCTTGCTCCTCACAATTGCCAGAATATACATGTAAACCTCCATCAGAAATTAGATTAGCAATATCGGAACCTGTTTGCGAAAGTTCGTTATTCATTTATGGATCAATTTTAGACTGTGATTTTAAAATTTTGTCAAAACCAAAACCTAGATGGTTACCCTTGCGTCAAAATAATTCCTGGTTGTATGACCAACAGCAAAATCATTTATTTCAAATGACTTGTCCAGGAAATGCAGAATCCTCATTTTTTATCAATGGAAATGGGAAATTGCAAGTCAACTCCAATTGTATTTTAAAACAACAAATTTCTTTACCCATTATACCGAGTAATATTATACTAAACTGGGAAGATTTATCAACTTACTTACCAATTACCCAATCAGTAAACCAATATCTCACTGATACCCTTGTTAATTAAACATTTTCCATTAAAAAACTGATAAATTTGGCTCAACAATATATTTTGCAAAAGGAACAAATTTCCATCATCCAATTAGAAAATTTTATTAGGAAAACTAAAATTTCTATTCAAAAGGAAAATGACAATGAAAAACGCCATTCTCAATATTACGTTATTTTAATAGTAATTGTTTCAATTATTTTCTTTATGATAATAATCATAATTTTTATTGTTTATAAGACATCAGGAGATCAAATTGAAGATTTAGAATATTGGCATAACCATGTGGCGACTATCGCAAGAGAAAATACGTATGATCTCCCATATTCACATCCGTCAGTACCCATAAGAATAAATCCCATGAACCGACTTTATACAATAATGGAGGAAGCATAAATTTCTTTAACAGTTTATTATATGTTAAAATAATTATAACTCAATAAGCTCTTATTTGGGTCAGTTTATCAAAATATTTGGAATTGCTATGATTAGTTTAATAAATTTTAACTCTTCAATAATATGCTATATTTTAATATGAAGTTTAATTTCTATTTCTTATATATACAATTTTAATCAACCAATAATTTTCTAAGGTTCATATATTTATGTCTCATCAAATGTATAAAATATATCATTCTTGAATAATTTTTATGGAAATTATTAGTAAATTCATTCATAATTAAAACCGACAATTTTCTAAATAATAAGAATACATATTCGTTTTTATAAACATATTTTGAATAAGAGCTTGCATAGTGATTTTGAAGTTGACATAAAATGATTTACTTTGTTTCCAGTCCTATCAAATTTTGCTTAGAAGAATAATCGGTGTTATAATTAGATTTACTCGGTAACATTTAAATATCTCTAAAAAAAATTAATTAATTGATCATGTTAACGCTATTTTATGTTTAGAAATATTATTTCTAATACAATTGTACTTTTCTAATACAATTTGATTTTCTAAATTTTCTTAAATTTTTCTGATTATTTATGTAAATTGATTATAATAATTTTTAACTCTAATTTAGATTGAGTGAATTCTTTGAAAAATTTCATTTTGGAATGTAATTTACCGAAGAAATATTCTACGTAATTTGCATTTCTTAAATTTTCATTTTACTAATTTTACTCATCATAGAATTCTCATGTAAGAAAACCTCTATTTTAATAAAATTTTCAAATAGCGCAATTTCTGAAAATTCAATTGTTTAAACTCCCATTTGTTATAAATTTAACAAAATGTTTGAATTTATTATTTTTAATATTATTGCTGAGGTTTTATTCTTGATATTATCAGGTGATCTATAAATGCGTAAAAAACATAACCTCATAGTAAAAATAAAAAAAAAACCAAAATAATTGTATAATTTATTATAGATCTAATTGAAACATGTAATAATTTTCTTAAAGTTAATAAAAGGAAAACACATCCATAGAATAAAAGATTATAAAATTATAAACTTTGGAACCATGATATTTGAAGATTTTAATTTTTGATAAATTGAGGTTTAATAGAAAAAAAAAACTTTAAGGTAAAAGTCCCAGTTTTAGTCATGTACCGTAACATACCCACTAACGTGAATTTTATTTATTTATTTATTTTCTTAAGTTGTACAAATGAGATCAAGCTAGGATAATTATAAATACTTATAACTTTGGTAATAAACATTTAATATCAAATTTATTTCACATTTTCAAATGTTATAAATAAAATAAAGTTTAAACTGATGGAATTTGAGATTAATTAAAATTTGAACTATTAAAATTTAAATAAATAAAACTTTTATGAATTCAATATACAAATGATGAAAATTTCTATTATTAAAAATTAAAACTGTTTTTAATTTAATTTGAATGTATTCGAATTTGAACATTAAATGTTGCTCCTAAAATTAACGAATTAAGGAAGAAACATCCATTAATAAAAATATTTTTAAATAATAAAGTATTTACTAACTTTGGTAAAAATTGAGTGTTTATTTTTATTAGATTATTGAATTTATGGTGATTCTTAGATTTCTAATACAAAGCTTATAATCATAGCTTCAAAATTAATAAATACTTGAAGAATTATCAAAATAAAATAAATAATCAGAGAAAACTCAGTTTAAAAGATCTTAAAATCTATCTTTGAAATAAATCATTCAAACTTTAGTTTAGATAAAAGTACAGTATCTTCATAACCTCATTTATTCATTTGTTTCATATATTAATATTTTCATTACTATATGAGGCACTTTCCTTTTATATTAAAATGAAAATTTTGGTTATTGATACATGCGATGGGCCTGTATTAATGTACAATCAATCCTCATAATTGCAAAATGTTTTGCCAATTTAGTAATTTTATATATATAATCAAAATTCCTAAATATTTGACTATAGTTTTCGAATTCTGTACGTGGTTTGACAGGTGTACGCAAAGATCGGGAGGTGGTTTATTTAATGTAATCTACGTGCTTTTAAATTAAATTATACGTAATTTATAATCTTTTAATATACAAATCTGACCTGTAATTCTTTGTAAATTTTTTCTTTTTATTTAAGGAAAGATTATTGCTATTTAATTTGTACTCTATACTTCTTAAATAATAATTATGAATGTTATGATTCTAAATTGTTATTTAATATTTTTCTCAGACACTATCTTTGAAACGTATTTTACCTGGGTTTTCTATGTTTTTCTGCGTATATTGCGTGTACTACGTGTTCTACCTCGAAAACCAAAAAGACACGTCAATTTCCGATCTCTGGCTACAAGTGTGAATTTCCCATAATGCATTAGTGCGCCACTGTCAACTCTACCTAACCTTGCAATATCACTTGCAATTTCAGAAACGTCAGAATATTTCATCACACTATCGTGTGACTGCAACGCAAAGATGTATAATAGTTATGGATATATTGAGATTATGTGTTCTAATCATGTAACCTCTGGAATTTTGAACCTTCAGGAGTCTCAAGACATAATAAATGTGCAAAATTTAATAAATAGATTTCGACGTGGTGTGGTGCTGCAATTTTGACAGCCAATATAATTTCAAATATTTTAACAATTGCACCAAAGAGAAACCGAGAATTTACCAAAACCTTAGAATCATAACAGAACCTGTTCAAACAAAATAAATCAAAATTGGAATTGATTAAAGTCTTAATACAATGCAAGTTTCTCATAATCTAATTTTTGGAATACTTAGTTCATGTTTCCTTAAAGTTTCAAAGTATTTCAGGTTTCTAATGTTTTGAATATGAATTGAGTAAAGTTTGAGCACTTGAAAGTTTTGAATTATTATTAGAATTTAAATAATTTATAGCTCATACTAATTAAAGTTTAAAGTAATTTAAATTCGTATTAATTGAATTGAGTTGAAAATTTTTTATTAATTTTTTTTTTTTTTTTTTAAATATATTAATTAAATTGAAATATTGATTTGTAAATTTTTTTCGCCGTTAAGAATGAAATAGACATGAGTCATGAATCTTGAAACTTTGGTTATACATATTGTGATTTTGGTTCATTGAAATTTAGATAGTTTAAAGTTGATTCGAAGTTGGAAAGTTTTGCAAAGTACTTATAAATTTTCTATTGGTATTGGTTTTCTATTTTGGAAACGAAGTATGTAAAACCTTATATTTGAGTAATTATCAATTTTAACTCGACAGGAATTAGGTTTATGTCAGGACCATAATGGGACCTGTTCAACTAAACAAAGCTTTTAAAATGTTATTTGTAAGACATACATTTAGAGATATATTTCTTTTGAGCACATTAAAATTTTTATGCGTGGAACGATCAAAATTGTAATCACTGACTTTATTTTATTAAAACTACTAGTATACTTTGAACTTTAACCACTATTATTTGATACATTAATAATAAGACAATAACAATGAACATAGTCACCAGCAGGAATTTGTTTAATAAGAAAATATAAAATGAGTAAAACCAAAAATCTTAGAGTTTAAAATTATTAAATCTAAATCTGGATAATTATTTTAACACTTTCTACAAGTTTTGATTCATATGTTTTTAAAATTTGAACTTTGACAGACACCTTTAAAATAATCTCATATAACTCATATTTTGAGTTTTGATTAAAATAATTCTAAGAAGTTTTATCATTTATTAAAGATTATCACATGTCTAATAATTTTATACATACCTTGTCTGGTCTCTTCCATTTTTATAGCAGCCCTGTTACAATCTGCTTCATGCAATTCAACAATAAAATAGTTTTCTTCTATATATATGTAATAAAGTTGTATTTTATGTGCTCAGTTTTTTTTTTATTATTTATTTATATAAAAAAAGTAATGTTAGAATGAAAATTGATTAATAACAAGCAAAATGTTAAAGTAATTTAAAATAAAAAAAAGAGGAGAGAAAAATTTTATGTAAATAATTAGGTATTGTAAAAAGGATATAATTAACAAGTTTATTTTATACATATAAAATACAAAATACATAATTACAAATATGAATAAATTGGAGTTAAGAAAAAAAAAAAATATTAACAGAAGGAAATTTTTAAAATTAAATCATCTTTTTCTATTTAAATATCCCAGTTTTTTCTTTTTAAGGTCCGAAACTTGTGTCTGAAAAAAAAAATATATATATATCTTTAATGCAAGACAATAAAGTGGTAATAAATTTCTTTAAATCATTATTTTACCTCATGCAGATAGCACCCCTCTATTTTAAAATGTGAATCTTCGCACTCAAATAAGTCATTTCCGGATTTTAGCGCTTCGTTTAGTGAATTACTCAATAATGTAAAAACTTCTTCCGGAAACCCATGGAACCTCAAAGGCAGGTAAAATATGCCAAACAGCGTTTCTAGCGTGGGATGCACTCGAAGATACCTTTTCTTTCCCAGAAATGATACGGACACTTTGTGAACCTATAAAGAAGAATGGGGGTAAAAAAGATGCCCGTGATAAAAAGAGATCGTTTCTCTAATCATGCATTACATTTAACTTTTTACCTTATCCAGTATTCCATTTTGAAAACTGCAAAATACGTTCCGTAGTAGGAAAATTCCTGTTACACCTTGCATTTGAATTTCGGACATCAATTCTTCGTAGACTTCCTTCTGCATCTGTTTACTATAGCATGACCACCATCTCGGCAAGAAAAATTTTTTTCCATCAACTATGATATAAATCTTAAATCCAAAATCATATTTCTTCCAAATTCTTGCCTGTGTTATGACTCTCTTGTGATAAACATATGACGACAACGGGAAAATGACTTCAATGTCATCTCTCTTACTATCGCACATATACTTAAACATAACATCATTTGAATTTTCCTTAATAATTGAAGGAGTGACATTTTCTTGAGTAATTTGAGGATTTTGATGTACTTCTTTGTTTGGATTTTCACTGAATTCAAAAATTTCACTCATATACGTGCCACTTGTCCCCGGATTGTCACGAATTTCTTTATTCGAATTTCTCCCAATTTCCATGTTTTCAGGCAAAAACGACTCACTTGGTCCATGATTACATTCAACTCCCATATATGGATTAAAATACCCCATAAACTGATCACTTAAACTTTGATTTTCCGGAGCCACCGGTAAAACTTGTCCTGAATTTACTTCACTATGAATTCCAGTATTAACCTCACTGTTTATATCACCGTAAATTAAACTATTTATGAGGGCATTTTCGCTCTCTGACATTGCGGGAAAATTGTAATTTTCCATCTTCTTAAAACGAACCGATCGCTTTAAGACCCAAATAAGAACTAAAATAAAAAATAAGACTTGACCAGTCCTTGGGCATGGTTTTTCCTTAAAAGTAGTGGGAGTTTAAAAAATCCCAGGATCCAGCTCAATTCTAGAAATTAAGATGGGGATGTATTTCTATTACTTGCAGATGCGAGTTACATGGCTTATTTTCCTGCATTTAGCTAATATGTTTTGATTTTTACGAGCCCAGATGACCCTTGGGTCAAGCTGTCAACCTTTAACTTCTTTCGCCTCCTCTTCGTTTCCTTACAAGTCCTAAGTCGCACTCTCTGTTTTCTATAATTTCTAAGAAACGAATTTCAATCTTACTGTTTCCCTATCCAGAATTTCCTTTAATTTTAATTTTATTAAAGATTGAACTTCGTCATTCAAAATAAATTATTTAAAAAAAAATAATGATTAAAATTCATTATTTTAGATGAGTACAAGCAACATTTGCCCGATTACTAAATTGGAGAATCTGACAACTGAATATGGAATTTCAAAACCAGAATATTTTCTACCGAATCCAATGGGAACAATAAAAATTTTAACTTGTTCAGTTCAAATGGACACAGATTTCCTTAAAATAATCATACCGACTAGAAATAGAATTAAAGAAATAAAAAAGAACTGGCTGAAAAAATGTTACGTAGAATTTTAAACAGATATGATTTTTGCGAATCTTATACAGAAAACGACATGAATCCCACTCAAAATTGTGAAAAACCAAAACTATTTAAATGGCTAACATCCTGTCAAAGATGTTATTCGCGGGGTCATGTGGCTTCGCGATGTAACAATGTTCAAAGAAATAAAGATTATATGGACTGGAATAAGATTTTGAATATACATACATAAAATATTTATTGAAATATCTTTTCGGTAAAATAATAAATTTAAATTTAAATAATATTACTCCATTAATTAGGCGAGTAATAAACAAATAAAAAGGCTCGGAATAATAAAAGGCAAAATAAAAAATCCTTTCAGGAACAGTAAAATAAGAATTTTCATGTTCTAAAACCTTTATACGACTTAAATAAAATTCATTAAATTTCTTCGTGCATTAAAGCAGCGAAAAATTTCAAATACAAATATTTGTCTAAATTGATATGTAATTGTCGTTGTATTATCACTATGCAAACTTGATATTTTTCTTACAATTATTATAAAATAACAAAATTATGTAAAATGAATACACGTGAGATTCAAGATACATTTAATAAAGTTATATCAATAAATTAATTAAAAAGACGATTACTGTAGACAATTAACCCTTTCGAAAAATTCTTATATTATCTATTCAAAGAAAATATGTTAGCTTAGATCAATGTATGATTAAGTATGTACGAGTATGAGTCTAGTCATGAATATTAGAAATAGGATGAAGTTAGGCATATGTATCCATAAATAATCATTCTAAAATAATTTGAAATAATTGAGTATTAATTATGTCTGTATATCTAATAAATTCATGTAAAGTCTTTTGATAAAAAAAAAAAGAAAAAAAATTAATTATTCTTATAAATGTAATACAAATAACGAATACTCAAGTTTCCCTTTCGTATTCTTCTCGTAAGGGGGGAAGGGCGTCTTAGTGTACGCATTTTAAATCTCTTATTAATGTTAAATGCATACACTTAAACTATATCAAGTTTTCATACAAATTTTTCTTGTAGTATTGCTACAATTATTGTCTATAAATCTCATCAAGTATCTTTATTGCTTTGTGTATTCGTCGAATTTCATAGTGATGAAATAATGTGTGTTTTGTGTGGTGTTTTCGTAATAATGAACGTTATTTATTAAAGGATTATCGTCTTAAAATTAACCAATTTAACGTACTATTCTTAAGAATGGATTAAAATATCTGTATTTGTTGTAATACTGTGTCATTTTTAAAAAGTAACCAATGTTTCTTTGCGCCAGCGTTAATCTGATATTATGCCAGTATAGGGCCAGTATTGTGCGAGGTATAGGCACAACATTATGCCTGTATAGGGATAGTATATTGCGAAGTATACGGCCAGGATCATATCAGTATACGTCAGTATTACACCAATATTATGTAAAGTACTATGTCAGTATTATGGCAAGTACTGTGTCAGTATTGTGCCGTTATTCTGTCAATATTAAACATGTAAAAATATTTTTACATTATAAATCATATTTCTTTTCGATGATATTTTCGTCCGAATTGTTCAAATTCAAAATAATTTCAAATTAGAGTTAAAATCTTTAAATTCGGAAAATTATCAATTTCATTTCTATTTTCCGAATTTTAAAGGGGGGAGGTGTCACGTCCGCGTGACGTGTTTATATATAAATATATATAACTTAGTGTATATTCCACAAGTATAACATTTAATTCTTGAATTTGGCTAAAATCAATACTTGTGCAATAAACTATAATGAATATCAAGAGCGGTAAATAGGTGAGCATGAGAATAGACCTAGTTTTGTTAATTTATTCACCCTAAAAGAACATTCGCTCTTAATAGTTCTAACTGCACCTAACACGAGTGAGTTGAGCCATGCCTAGTGTTAGGAGCGGTTTCGTAAGCACCTGCCACGAACGACACAAAACCTACGCAAAATTAAGAAGGGTTGAAAATGCAAGAAACCGAGGTTTCTTCACAAATTTACTAAAACGAAAAATCAGTTTTCACTTCGCCACGATCATCTCCGGTTCACTTTCTGCTAAATTCATCTTTGGTACTCGGACTTTGAAAATCGCTAGTAGCAAAATCTACAATTATCGAGTCTTGTAACCGAGTACAGCTTATAGTCCTTTCGCGACATAAATTCTACGAATAATATTGTATCGGACACGGAAACTATATATATGTGTTGTGTAAATAATGTATAACATTGTACTTTCCAAAAATTGTATTGAAGAAAAAGAGTGAGTTAAAAGGTGGAAGTGTAGAGCTCCTGACATAATTTGTCAGTATTTATCAACTTTAATCCTTTAACAATTTAACCCTTTCATTCAGCTTAATCCTTCAACAATTTAACCCTTTATTTCAATTTCATCCTTTATCAATTTAATCCTTTCAGATCAACTTAATTCCTTTAACAATTTAACCCTTTCAATCGACTTAATCCTTTAACCCTTCTTTTATTCAATTTAACTCATTTTAACCCTGTACCAATATTAATCTTCTATCCTTTTAATCAACCCTAAATCCTTCATCTTGAATCTCTGCCGCAAAGAATCTGAAATCAAAGAATTGTGGACCCTCGACCCCTCGTCAGTATTTTTCATCTGCTTTGAACGATTTCTGGCTGAAAAGGAACTTGACCCTGAAATTTAAGACGACCAGGATCCATAAACTATCCTCTTGCAACGCAACTTGGATTTGGGTCATTACAAGTATTTTTTCTACTGGCTAGGACCTTTCCACTTGCTGCGTCGTTTTGAGGTCTCAACAACTGCAGCCCATAAATTTCCCTTGGGGTTCATACGAACCTGTACTTGGAGATTTTGAGAGGACTACCCACATGCTTTAGATTCATTAAAAAGTAAGAATTTACATTCTATTTTCCTGCCTCCTGTAAGTTGAATGCCTTAAGCTAATAAGTCGCTTTGTTCCAGTTATTGTGGCGGCTTAGACAAGGATTCAGGTTTACGTGAAGATTTCCTCTCATCCTTCCAACTCCGTGACTCATGTAATTTAGATAAATAAAAGAATTTATCACGCTTCCTAACGTATTGTTCGGTGGATTTTCTTTTGCCCTGTTCCCTTAGTTCAAAGCCTCTTGGCTTTGTAAATAAATCAGGGATAAATATTAAAATAAATGTATTCGTAGACTGCGATTGTCCCTTCCTGACATAACAAACTTTCAAATTTATAAATCATTTTTCAATTATTTTCCTCAATTTTTAATTACTGTTATTTTTTTAAATTATTTTCTAACATTTTAAAATGTTTCTCACAAATTTCTCATTCTCTTCGTTAATTTGTAATTTTTGGTTTTTTTGTTTTTCATAATTGCCACAAAGTTATATTTACTTACCTGATATTTCCATTATTTTCTTCAATTTTAAATTATATTGAAATTTGATCTATTCTATACGTCGCCAAATAAATTTGAAAGTATGCTTTTTGACTTCTTCAAATCTATAAGAAACTTTGATTAATTAATTTAAATATTATTATATAATTTTGCGTAAACATGAGTATTTTCTAATTTCCATTTACTAATCAATTAGACTCTTTTCTTTAGTTTAAACCACAATGTTATTTTAAGTTTACGTAATATGAACTTTTGTATTATTCTTTAGTGCCTGTAAAAAATCCTTTGATTAAGGGCTGTGTATTATAACAAATAAAAAAAAAATATATATCTATGGTTCTTTTGAACCTCTTGCATTTGTATTTTTTTGCAATTTTTTTTCTTACATTAGAAATTCTTTTATTTGATTCGGTAATTATTTTAATCTACTTTTGTTTATTTTATCTACTTTTTTATTATTTCCTTTTCTGTTTCAAAAAACTTTGTAAAGTTACAAGTGTTGTTCTGAAATTTTCATCAACTTTTCTTCATTTCAAATAAATGATTTCAGTTTTTTCAATAATATTCTCAAATTTTAATTATTTCTTTTTTAATTTTCTAGAATTTTTCTTATTTTTAACATAATTTAATAAATCTTTAATTATTTATCATTGGTTCAATGTTCAGTTATATGCTTAAAATTTTTATTCTTCTAAATTTTTCTCTACTTTTTTTTAAGATTTTTAATTATTTTTCACATATTTTTATTATTTCCTTTTATTTAAATAAATTTGTAATTTTTTCAATTCTTTATTTTAAATTTAATATTCTCCTCCCCCCTCCAACTTATCATTGTATTTATCATATTTCAATTATTTTCTTCAACTTTTAAATTTATAAATCATTTTTCAATTATTTTCCTCAATTTTTAATTATTGTTATTTTTTTAATTATTTTCTAACATTTTAAAATGTTTCTCACAAATTTCCCATTCTTTTCGTTAATTTGTAATTATTTTCAATTTCTTTCAAAATTTGTAACTATTTATCTGGTATTGCAATTATTTAATTCAATTTTAAATTATGTATGTTATTTTTGTATTATTCTCTCCAATTTTGAATTAGTTACGTTTTTTTTTTGTATTTCATAATTTTCACAAAGTTATATTTATTTACCTGATATTTCCATTATTTTCTTCAATTTTAAATTATATCTATGGTTCTTTTGAACCTCTTGCATTTGTATTTTTTTGCAATTTTTTTTCTTACGTTCGAAATTCTTTTATTTGATTCGTTAATTATTTTAATCTACTTTTGTTTATTTTATCTACTTTTTTATTATTTCCTTTTCTGTTTCAAAAAACTTTGTAAAGTTACAAGTGTTGTTCTGAAATTTTCATCAACTTTTCTTCATTTCAAATAAATGATTTCAGTTTTTTCAATAATATTCTCAAATTTTAATTATTTCTTTTTTAATTTTCTAGAATTTTTCTTATTTTTAACATAATTTAATAAATCTTTAATTATTTATCATTGGTTCAATGTTCAGTTATATGCTTAAAATTTTTATTCTTCTAAATTTTTCTCTACTTTTTTTTAAGATTTTTAATTATTTTTCACATATTTTTATTATTTCCTTTTATTTAAATAAATTTGTAATTTTTTCAATTCTTTATTTTAAATTTAATATTCTCCTCCCCCCTCCAACTTATCATTGTATTTATCATATTTCAATTATTTTCTTCAACTTTTAAATTTATAAATCATTTTTCAATTATTTTCCTCAATTTTTAATTATTGTTATTTTTTTAATTATTTTCTAACATTTTAAAATGTTTCTCACAAATTTCCCATTCTTTTCGTTAATTTGTAATTATTTTCAATTTCTTTCAAAATTTGTAACTATTTATCTGGTATTGCAATTATTTAATTCAATTTTAAATTATGTATGTTATTTTTGTATTATTCTCTCCAATTTTGAATTAGTTACGTTTTTTTTTTGTATTTCATAATTTCCACAAAGTTATATTTATTTACCTGATATTTCCATTATTTTCTTCAATTTTAAATTATATCTATGGTTCTTTTGAACCTCTTGCATTTGTATTTTTTTGCAATTTTTTTTCTTACGTTCGAAATTCTTTTATTTGATTCGTTAATTATTTTAATCTACTTTTGTTTATTTTATCTACTTTTTTATTATTTCCTTTTCTGTTTCAAAAAACTTTGTAAAGTTACAAGTTTTGTTCTGAAATTTTCATCAACTTTTCTTCATTTCAAATAAATGATTTCGGTTTTTTCAATAATATTCTCAAATTTTAATTATTTTTTTTTTAATTTTCTAGAATTTTTCTTATTTTTGAAATAATTTAATAAATCTTTAATTATTTATCATTGGTTCAATGTTCAGTTATATGCTTTAAATTTTTATTCTTCTAAATTTTTCTCTACTTTTTTTTAAGATTTTTAATTATTTTTCACATATTTTTATTATTTCCTTTTATTTAAATAAATTTGTAATTTCTTCAATTCTTTTATTAGCAGGAAGTAATCGAAACAGGGAAGCTTTAATGTAATAACTGTATTTTAAATACTTCTTTATACAAAGAATGATGTGATCTGTAAGAGATCGTATACATACTGACTGATATGTAACAAAAGCACTATAGGTGGCAGTAGTCACCCGCGAATCGGATCACAATTTAAACTTACACTTCCCCTCGAAAGCGAGAGTGACTATTTTGCATATTACAAAACGTTCTTTAATCCCAATAATTTAACACAATTTTGATGTTTAGATGCAGGTAGACCCTTCGTAAGGATGTCAGCGACCATGTTTTCAGTGGGTAGATAACTGAGCTTGATAAGACCATTCTTTAATGCATCGCGTACGAAATGATGTCTGACATCAATGTGCTTGCTCCTCGCATGAAAAACAGGATTTTCGGCCAATTTTAAAGCACCCATGTTGTCATTTGAAATGTTAATTTTTTTCGATCCCTTGAATCCCAGCTCTTCTAAAAATCCTTGGAGATAAATAGCTTCCTTTGTTATTTCGGCTAATCCCATGTACTCAGATTCCGTTGAGGAAAGTGCAACGGTTCTCTGTTTGCAAGAATTCCTGGACACAGCACCATGATTTAAAGTGAACACATACCCAGTGTATGATCTTCTATCAACTAAACAGCTGGCCCAATCCGCATCAACGTATCCTTCCAATTGACCTTTTGATGATTCGTAAGTGAGTCCCACAGCAAGGTACATGAGTGCACCTACTAATTCTCTAAATGGAAAGCTTGATTCAAGTTCGATAGATTCTTTTTCTTCTTTGACGAGTTTAACATTTGTATCCATTGGACTAGATACAGGGTTAGCGTTGATCATTCCAAAACGATTCAAGAGTTCCATGATGTATCCTTTCTGATTAAGGTTGATTTTATCTCCTTTTCTTGAAAACTCGATCCCCAGACAGTATTTAAGCTCTCCTAAATCTTTAATCTCAAATTCCTTCACAAGGGCTTGTTTGAGTTTTTCAATCTGGATTAAATCTCGTGAGATGACTATTATATCATCTACATAAACAATAATGATTAGAGCATCTTCCCTTTGTCCAAGGTAGTATACACAGTGATCGGAGTTTGATTCTTTTGCTCCGAAATTTTTTAATACTTTGCTTATCCTCGTGTACCAGTTTCTACCAGCTTGACGTAAGCCATACAAAGATTTTTTTAAGATACACACTTTATTACCAATCTTCAAATCATTTAACATACTACGAGCCTTCGAACCAATATTGCTGTTTTCTTTTTCTGTTTGCGTTATGATCTCTAAAGTTTCTTTTAAAAATTGTGGCGTTTCCATGAAAACCTCCTCTTCAATCGAACCATTTAGATATGCCGTGGCTATATCAAATTGTCTGATTGACATTCCATGTTGAACTGCAAGTGATACTAGCAGGCGAATAGATTCCAAACGAGCAACAGGAGCGAATGTCTCGTTAAAATGAACTCCAGGTCGTTGAGAAAATCCGCGTGCCACGATCCGTGCCTTTCTTCTCTCTTAAGTCCCATCCGGGTTATATTTATTCCTGAGAACCATGCGGCTTCCAATGATCTGTTTATTTTGAGGACGTTCTACCAGATCCCAAGTGTCGTTTTTTATAATTGATTTGACTTCATCAGTCATAGAGCGAAACCATTCTTCCGATTCAGGTCCATTAGTTGCTTCTTTTAGTGAAATTTCGGCAAGGTAAACTATTTCTTCTTCGGCTATCATGGATCGTTGTCTCCGCTGTTGGTACTGTTTTCTTGGTCTTCCTGGTTGACCAGTTAAGATTTTCTTTGGTCTTCCAGGTGCTCTTGTTGATTCTTCCATGATTTCTTCTTCAGGCACGTTTTCTTCTACGTTGGGTTCGTTAATTTCTGGAATTTCTAGTAAATCCCGATCCGGATTATCAATTACACGAAGAGGTCTGATTTCGATTTCCGTTTCATTGAACTGTGTTACAGGAACTTGCGTGTCGATCTGATCCTTCAGAATATCTTCAGGAAAAATGTCTTCGCAAGCATCTGTCGATGGAGTTCGGGATTTGTCCAAAAATTTTACGTCGCGAGTGATTTCAATTTTTCGTTTCTCGGGAATCCATACGCGATAACCCTTAGATTGTTCAGCGTAACCAAGAAAAATTCCTTTCGTTGCTCGCTCATCGAATTTTCCCATTCCAGGTTTTCTATTCAAAACATAAACGTTGCATCCGAACTCTCTGAAATATTTAACATTTGGAGTTCTTCCAGTCCATTTCTCGTGAGGAGTTCGACCATCCAAACTTTTCGTAGGACACCTATTTCGGATATAATTAGCTGTCGATATTGCCTCAGCCCAAAACGTAGCTGGAAGTCCAGATTGAATTAAAAGGCACCTGGCCATTTCCACCAAGGTCCTATTTTTCCGTTCGGCTGTTCCATTTTGTTCTGGGTTGTTAGCGACAGTCAATCTTCATTCAATACCGTTTTTCTTCAGAAATTGGGAAAATTCATTACTCAGATATTCGGTCCCGTTGTCCGTTTGAAGACTTTTAATCTTTAAATTTTTTTTATTTTCAACTAGAGATTTGAATTCCTTAAAGGCTTCGAAAGCTTCATCTTTGGTTCGGAGAAAACGCACTTCACACCATTTTGAATGGTCATCAATGAGAGTAATAAAATACTTGGCTTTACTGTTAGATTCCACTCTCATTGGACCACATAAGTCAGAGTGAATTATCTCTAAAGATGTTGTGTTCCTATCTGACTTCTCCGGAAACGGAGTGCGAGTCATTTTTCCGCGAAAACAAATGTCACATTCCAGTTTGTCATTACATTTTCCAAGTTCAATCCCGAATACTGATTTGTTCCGTTCACTTGTCACTAAGTCTTGAACATTCAGATGACCCATTCTTCTATGCCACATTTCCAAAACTTCCGACGATTTTATATTTTCCGCGGTAGCTGATTTACACTGTTCATTGGATTCATGCACATAATATAAATCACCAAATCGTTTAGCGATTAATTTCGTATCGCCATCACTTCCGATTATTTTCGCGTCATTTTTTCGAAAGATCACTTCACAATCGTTGTCGGTAATTTTTGACACTGATATCAAATTAGATCGAAGATCAGGAACTTGGAGCACATTATTCAAATGAATATTTTTCACGTTACCTGCAACTTCAGATATAAACGATACTGTTCCCTTAGCCACAATTTCAGTTGAAGCATCACTCGCGAGATTCAGTTTTCCACGTTTAGAATCGATTATTTTCGAAAATTCATTTGCGTCTTTACAAATGTGTGACGTCGCACCACTGTCAAGACACCACACCTTCGCCGATAAACAATTTTCCGAACGCAGTGCTTGTGGTTCGTCTGCTTCATTGAAATTTTCAATCGCGCACAAAAGCACGTCATCGGCTTTCTTCGCGTGTTGTCGGTAATTTTCGTTTTTTTTATCTGGACACTCCGCGATTTTATGTCCAATTTCCCCGCACTTATGACATCGAAATCTAAATTCGTTCTTTTCATATTTTTTGTTATAATTCGTTTCCTTTTGAAATTTCGATTTTTTCTTCGCGAACATCGCGTTTTGCAAAGCGCGCACTTCATTTTTTCGAGCGTCGCTTTCTTCTATAATTTTAATTCGTAAATCGGGATTAATATCCACTTCCATTTCGCCGAGCTTGTCTTTCGCGTCAAAAAACTTCCGCACATGTTCTCGGATATCATCGCCATCGTCCATTCGCTGCAAGGTGAGCTGTTTCAAAAGAGTGGCTTTTCGTGCCGGACCTTTTGATTGGAAAATTGTTTTCAGCTTCAACCGCACTTCTCGCGAAGTCACGCATCCCTTGATTTGTTTGAGTTCCGAGGGATGTATCGATAAAATAATATCCGATTTTGCTTTGCTATCGTTATTTGTCCAAATTTTTGCTCTTTCGGCACTCGCGGCGTCATTTTCTACGACTTCAGGTTTCACAAGTTCACCATTTACGTATCCCCAGGCATCATTCTTAATGAGAAGAGCTTCCATCTGCATCTTCCACGTATCATAATTCTCTTTATGTAATGTTTCTATCCGGGAAAAACTGGACATACTCATTTTGCTTCAGCTTCGTTTCACAGATTTCACGAAACGACACGCCGCGACCTAACCTCAAAAGATAGCGTCTTCTAGTTTTTCACACTTTTAGCACTTCAAACACGGAATAAAATACAAAATTAAAAGCTTTGGCCTAGGTCCATAACCTATTAGCAGGAAGTAATCGAAACAGGGAAGCTTTAATGTAATAACTCTATTTTAAATACTTCTTGATACAAAGAATGATGTGATCTGTAAGAGATCGTATACATACTGACTGATATGTAACAAAAGCACTATAGGTGGCAGTAGTCACCCGCGAATCGGATCACAATTTAAACTTACATCTTTATTTTAAATTTAATGTCTCCCTCCTCCTCCCCCCCCCCCCAACTTATCATTGTATTTATCATATTTCAATTATTTTCTTCAACTTTCGAATTTATAAATCATTATTCAATTATTTTTCTCAATTTTTAATTACTGCTATTTTTTTTAATTATTTTCTAACATTTTAAAATGTTTCTTACAAATTTCCCATTCTTTTCGTTAATTTGTAATTATTTTCAATTTCTTTCAAAATTTGTAACTATTTATCTGGTATTGCAATTATTTAATTCAATTTTAAATTATGTATGTTATTTTAGTATTATTCTCTCCAATTTTCAATTAGTTACGTTTTTTTTGTTTTTCATAATTTCCACAAAGTTAT